>JARQOC010000011.1:161774670-162137170 GCA_033576535.1 Allobates femoralis
CACACACATGCACGCACACACACACACATAAGTATACACACACATGCACACACACATAAGTATACACACACATGCACACACACACACATAAGTATACACACACATGCACACACACACACACACATGTATGTATACACACATGCACGCACACACACACACACGTGTATGTATACACACACATGCACACACACACATAAGTATGCACACACACACACACACGTAAGTATACACACACATGCACACACACACACGTATGTATACACACACACACACACGTAAGTATACACATGCACACACACACGTATGTATACACATGCACACACACACACGTATGTATACACACACACACACACACACGTATGTATACACACACACACACACACACACGTATGTATACACACACACACACACATGTATGTATACACACACACACACGTATGTATACACACACACACGCACAATCTAACTATATATATGTGCATTTATATATATATTATATATATATATATAGATGCACATATGAAATGTGCCTAATCAAAGTGAATGTATATATGTGTGTGTGTAATCCATATGTACATGTGGATTACACACACATATATATGTGCAGTTTTGGGAGGGAGGGGGCCGCCGATACTCACCTTCCGAAGACGCCGATCGTTGCCTAGCAACGCCGGGACTCACGTCGGCTTCACCCGACGCACTGGGCATGCGCGGACCGGAAATGACGCGGTTTCCGGTCTCGCGTCATGAAGAGCGGGGCGGGATGATTCCACTGGGCTCCCCGCTCTTCAAATCCACAATGCCGCCCATTAGGGCGTTAGGAAGGGAGCAAGGCGGGGGGAGCGCGGCTCTGGGGACCCCGCCCTACTGTCAGGAACGCCCCACTGCCACTGATCATGTAAGTTTATAAAGTGTTTATTTCACCTTATATAAAGCCATATTAGGTCAGGCAGGGATGGTTAGGGAGCTAGTTAGGGTCTGTAGGGGCAGGTAGTGATAGTTTAGGGGCCATAGATTAGGTGACAGGTTCCCTTTAAGCTAGGAGCTTGGGCTTGTGGTTTCTTCAATTCCTGTCGCAGAACCCTATGGCTGAAAGAGTGTAAGGCTGATTTTCAGTCCAAGATGCGTCTGTGTGCTATCCTGTGTCAGTGGGTCTTCAACTCGGCCCTTGATGATATGTTTGAGAAAGCAGCAGATTTTATTCCACACCAGATAGAAGGAGAGGTAGAGGTAATCAGCGAAGGGATTCCTCTAGGGGAGGTCTCAGTTGGCATGGCAACAGAAGCCAGGAATAAGGGTTATGTATTCAACAAGCCTAGTTACAGGGGAAAATCAGGGCGTCAATGACGCCAAACACCTGTAGGAAGTAGATTACAAAAATGTACCCCTCAACGGGCATTACTGCCAGCCTCCCAATGGGTGGTAAATTCTCTCTCAGGGCATAAAACTCAACTTTTCCTCTCCCCCATCAGATATTGATATGTCAAGCAAGGACAGGAGAGCGGGTTCACATAGAACAAGAAGTGTCATCCTTGAAAAAGGGGTTTTGACTCCTGTTCCATTCTCAGAAAGAGAAGGTTTTTATAGAAATATTTTTCTCATTTGGAAACAGGATGGTTCCTTTTGCATTATTTTCAACCTTAAACATTTAAATCAATTTATTTCAGTGAAGAAATTCAAGATGAAAACATTAAAATCCACAGTCAGACTCCTTTTTTCTGCATGCTTCATGGCAGTGATCGATTTAAAGGACGCCTATTACCACGTCCCCATCCACAAAGGTCATCAGAAGTACTTCAGACTTGCAGTGAACCTCAAAGGTACCCTGGTGCACCTGCAATATCAGTGCTTGCCCTTTGGTATCTCCCTAGCACCAAGGGTCTTCACAAAAATCTTGGTGGACATGGCTTCTTTTCTATGAAAAGAGAACATCTTGCTAATACCCTATCTGGACAACTTTCTTGTAATAGGAGACACAAGAACCCTCTGTATGTCAGCAGTTCAACGAGTCCTGTCTGTCCTGTTCAAAAGTTTCTGGAGATTCCATCAATCAAATCTCTCTGCTTCCAAGAAACAGAGTTCTGATTTTCATTTTAATGACAAAAAGAGCTCAAAGGCAACAAAACATAACTTTAAGGGCAGCCATGTCCCTACTGGGGTCTCCTAACAGCCTCCATCCCAGCTGTTCATTGGGCCCAGCTTCACACTCGGGGGTTGCAGAGGCAGATTTGGTCAATACAGACAGGGGGACAGACCAGTCTAGATACAAAGTTTCAGTTGTCTGCAGTAGTCTGGGATTCTTTAAATTGGTGGGTGGAAGAGGACAACCTGACAGCAGGAGTTCCTTGGACCAATCCAGACCTAGTGATAATCACAGATGCCAGCCCAGTGGGGTGGGGGGCCTATCTGGGGAGATCAATATTTACAAGCCAGTTGGGAGCCAGGACTAACAGATGGGTCTTCAAATCTGAAATAATTGATGGCAGTCACAAGGGCAGTGCAGGGGTTCCTACACCAGATTACAGACAAACACATAGTAATCCTGTCAAACAACTACACAACAGTGTCTTATGTGAACCATCAGAGGGGCAACAGATCAGAACTCCTGATGCTCAAAGCAAACAGGCTTTTCACCATAGCAGAACAAAATCTGGCTCCAAGCTCGTCCCCGTTCTGGCCAAAGAGGACTTGGTTCACACATCTAAGAATATTGTCAGTCTCAGACCCATGGATTTTTCCAGGAGTTCCCGATCTTCTGACTCAGGGGCCAATCAGTCACCCTCGGGTACACAGTCTACATCTCATAACTTGGCTCTTGAGAGGGGACTATTGTCAACCAGAGGATTTTCGAAAAACTTAAGTTTCTACCTAGTAGGAAACAGGTAACGTACATTAAATATTCCCCAATGTGGGTCAAATTTCTTGAATTTCCAGGCCATACTTTACCTTCTCAGTGCCAACAGGTCCCTCTATCAGAAGTCTTAAGGTACCGTTACATGCGGCAATATCGCCGGCCATTTCGTTGGCAATTCCATAATTCAGCAATGTGGAAACCACATCGCCTGAACGTAGTGGCGTGACACAGGGCGATTTAACGGCAACAAATCGCCGGTGGAGCGCCGCCTGATCGCCCTGCACTGCAGTGAAATCAGGCGATAACCACCAGGCGATTTCTGCGCATCATGGCGTGGGACAGGGCAATAGCGATGTAGAAAGCGAGCTCAGACCATCTGGAAGCAATTCGTGCCTGAGCGTTGTGTTTGACGCACCCCGTGTGCCGCGATTGGTGGCCACTCCTGCGTTCCCATTGGCTGGCCATGGCTAAGGCGCCATATTTGATAATCTTTGAGATTTTCACCAAACTCATCATCTTCACAAATGAAGGCAGAGTAGGAGCGTCATGTAGTGGGCAGACGTTCTGAGAAGACTGACCAATGGTAACGCAGTTGTGTTGGCCAATCGGAGTGGTAGGGGCGCAGTGAGAAACATTCTTGCACGCCTCTCTCCTCGGCGTACTCAGTCTCTGGCCACATCGCTGATGAGGTGGTGGCGTGTGATGCGGCGATGTGGAAAAGGGAAATTGCTTCCGGTCTGCGCCAGGCGATTTCCGGAACGCAGGATCGCCCGACAAATCGCTACGTGTGACAGCTCCACGGTGTTATGAAAAAAAGTGGCCACGACATGCGCGCTCATGTCAAATCGCCAGCGATATGGTAGCCATATCGCTGCGTGTGACGGTACCTTTAGAGTTCCTGCAAAAAGGTTTAAAAAAGGGTCTCTCAACAAGTACTTTAAAAGTACAAGTATCTGCATTAGGAGCGCTCTTTGATCAAAAAATTGCAGATCACCCCTGGATCCAAAGATTCATTAGAGCCTCTTTTGCTTCTAGACCATTACTCGGCCCTAAAATAGCTCCTTGGGACTTAAATTTAGCGTTGAACGCTCTCACAACCCCCCCCCCCTTTGAGCCTCTAGATTCTAGTTCAATTACAGATCTTACTCTCAAAACGGTACTCCTAGTAGCTTTGACCTCAGTCCGGCGGATAAACGAACTGGAACCCATCTCAATTAACCATCCATTTATTACAATCATAGAGGATAGAATTATTTTAAAATCAGACACTACTTTTTTACCAAAAATAAATTCCAAGTTTCATAGAAGTCAAGAAATAGATCTTCCATCCTTTTGCAATAATCCACAATCCCAGGGTGAATTAGTTTTTCACACCCTCGACGTCTGAAGGTACAGTCACAAGCCGCCATATCGCCAGCGAGATGGCTGGTAATTCTCGAATTCGGCGATGTGGGAACCACATTGCATGTGCGTAGTGGCGTGTGATTGTACTCCTTACACAAAATATTTTAAATGTGGATCAATGTAGATTACATTTTGTCCGAAAAAATCAAGTGATCATACATTATTCTTTAATTTTGATCGCCAGTGTAGATAACTAAATATACAATGCCTTGAAAAAGTACCCGGTGAACATTTCCACATTTTGTCACATTACACCCACAAACCTAAATGTATTTTATTTGGATTCTTAGTGTAACTACAGCTGTCTTTTAAAAGCCTCAGGTTTGTTTGTTTGAGACATTAGGGATCAAATGGCATCATGAAAACCAAGAAACACACCAGACACGTCAGAATAAAGTTGTGAAAAAGAGTAAACTTCAGAAGTAAAGTAAAGGTGACGCAGCACAGCAGGAGGCGGTACACTGAGGCAGAGGGGGAGGGAATGGCCATCGTCAATCGAGCTCACTCCAGCTACAGGGACTGCCTTGATGGCTTATAACAGTGAGTTTTCCTAAGGCTATATCTCAGGGTACAGAGCACACAGACACATGGGAGACCCCTTCCCTGAATGAAGCAGACATGCTGCATTCAGTGATGCATTTAGATTGCCATGCAGCAGGGGGTGACAGGTCCTCTTTAAAATAATAAGGGCTTAATTCATCAGGGTTTTTTTTGGACCGGATGCTGGTGTAAAAGTCCATAAAATGTTGCAAACTTCTTGCCAACTCTGCAGATTTATGCCACTCCACACAACTAAAGTAGTAAAAAAAAAAAAGTACCGTATTGCCTGGCAAGACATATAATAGTTGTAAGAGAGGCCGGATACATTAGGTTACACAAACCTTCAGCATAACAAGCAAAATGCTAGTCTTAATGACTTGGAGCCCTAAAGCATATATGAAGGAGGCTTTGCTAAGGTGGTTAGTACCTGATGCAATAACCAGATCGGCATCCAGATGTAGAAGTTGTTGTTCTGTAACAGATTCCCAGTCGAGCTCAGTTACTGATAGAACAGTCTTTTGGTTTTCGCTGGTAAGTGAATGTGCTTCACTCAGGATAAAGCCATTGAGCTGAATGTTTTCTTTGAGCTGCTGAAGCACTTTCTGGTGACAGTCGCTGAATGTGTATTTCTTAGGAGAACAGCTCTTGCAAATGACCAGTCCGGTCAGACCAATTCCACTCCCGAGTTCTAGAATCGTTCTCAAAACATAGGTAGCAAAGTTAACATGCATGCACTTTACATAAAATGTCACAGGTTTTTTTTTTTTAGTAAAATTGACATACGGCACATGGATCTATATAAGCCAGGTATAGCTTTGCCAATCCATATCTCATGGGGTATTTACACATGCCAAAATGGTACATAAAACTGCAGCATCAATACTGAATGGGCATAATCATTTTAGGTAATCATGAAAGTGAAATTGACCTAAAGTTATCAAAGGGGATTTACACAGCCGAGACAAAGGGAAGTTTTAGCGAACTGACTGATTTCTTTGGCTGACACTAAATATGGATAGCGGCCCCAAGATAGTAGATGGCTGGGGAAAGCAGGATCATGCATGCTAGATTTCTCCATCTCACCACTAAAATAAACCTACACACCCAGCCAGGCTGAGCATGCAAAAGGTCTACCTAAAGTTGCAACTGGGGGGGGTCAAACAGTGATCCTGAGAATGGGGAACTACAAAACAGTCTTGAGTAGAGGACCTCTAAAGAGCACCATATGGAAGGAGAGAAGGTCAAGCATGTACACCTGTTCTCCATACTCTCTCAATGGTATTACCAGAGATAGGCTAGGGTCCACACTGCTTTATGAGCACCTTTTAGCGCTAAACACTAACACTGAAGCACACAGTGTTCACGCTATGCACTTCAACAGAACGCTGCCCATAGCAACCATTTATTTACCTTGGTAGCGACCGCACATCGAGCTGCTGAGCGGCCGCTTTTCAGGAGCACACAACGCTGCATGCATTTTCCTGTGCGCTGAGGAAACGTGGCCGCTACTAAGTTAAATAAAGGGTCGTTATGTGGCAGCATTCTGCTGAAGCACATAGCGTTAACGCTATGCGCTTCAGCAGTAAATTTCAAAGTGTTTAGCGAAGCACTGTTAAAAGGTGATCAGAAGGCAGTGTGACCCTAGCCATAGACATATGGCTGATCTTCAGCACTCCCATTGAAAATGAATAGAGGGGAGGTGTGCGTGCTCAACCACCTCTCCATACATATGGGGCTATTTAGAGTTCAGTTCTTGTAATCACAGGAATACCCGCTGTTGGGAAATTAGCCCCAATCCTATCACTTAGGGATTTTGCCAAAATTAGTATAATCTCTCTGAAGTGTGTGATCACGTATAACAGGTTTGTTTAAAAAAAAATGTATTGGGATTTAACTTCTTCACCCCCAGCCTATTTTGACCCTAATGACCAGGTCATTTTTTGCAATTCTGATCAGCGTCAATTTATGACATAATAACTCTGGAATGCTTCAACGAATTCCAGTGATTCTGAAGCTGTTTTTTCGTATTGGACTTCATATCAGTGGTAAATATAGGACAAAAATTTCACAATTTTCAAACTTTTAATTTTTTATCGTAACCAGAGTGTTAGGTAAATTGTCTCTTCAGGAAAGAAGTAGACAAAGTCTAGTGCCACCTATTGAAAGTAGCAACACTAAAAGTCAAAATTGACTCTTTAACGAGCCTTTACATATGATTTAGGGTTTGTGCCAGATCTGAACCGTAATCTGCAGATGCTATGTTTCGGGGTGAGTGCTCCTCATCAGTGCAAAGTATGGGATCTGATATGGCTGTGTAAGGGGCTTTTACGAGGTCAAAGGAATAGCCGCTCTCCTTATGGAGATTAATCTGGCATGCCAGCAGTGAGGAAACTTTTAGCAGCAATGCTCCTCTGGGAAGTATGCAAATTGTCTCTTCAGGGAGCGTTACATCATACAAAACAGTTAATAAATAACATTTTACACATGTCTACTTAACATCAGCACAATTTGTGAGACATTTTTTTGGTACTAAGTTAGAAGGATTCAAAGTTTATCAGTCATTTATCATTTTTTAGGGACGATAACATTTGAAGTGACTGAGTAGTCTATATGACAGTAAATACCTAAAAGTGACACCATTCTTAAAACTGCACCCATAAAACTGCTCAAACCACATTCAAGAAGTTTATTAACCCTTCAGGTGCTTCACAGGAACTAAAGCAATGGGAAAGGACAAAATAAAAATGTTACTTATGCCAACAACATTTTATTTTAGCATCAAATATTGCATTTTCACTAGGGTAACAGGAGAAACTGCACCATAGAATTTGTTGTGCAATTTCTCCCGATACATCGATACCCCATATGTGGTGGAAAACTACTGTTTGGGCTCACGGTAGGGCTCAGAATGGAAGGAGCGACATTTGACTTCTACATGCAAAATTTGTTGGAATTGTTAGCCGACAATGTCGCCTTTGGAGAGCCGCTGTGTGCCCAAACAGTGGAAACCCCCTACAAGTGACCCCATTTTGGAAACTAGACCCCTTCAAGGATCTTATCTAGATGTGTAGTGAGCACCATGAACCCACAGTTGATTCAAAGAATTTTATAACTTGAACCCTGAAAAAAAAATAAAAATCACATTTTCCAAACAAAAATGTCCTTTTAGTTCTAAATTTTGTATTTTTACAAGGGTAACAGAAAAAACCGCACCGTACAATTTGTTGTGCAATATCTCCTGAGAACGTCAATACTTGTATTTTTGTGAGTTGAGTTGAATGCTATTGCTGGCAATTTGAAGGGAGAGAGCGCTAGAAGAAAATAACAGTGCACATAGGGTCTTATCTGATACACAGGGGAATATAGGTATATTGGCAAATGTGCTCACCTTGTCAGGTTGTGACAGACACAACCACATCAAACGCCTTAGGCTGCAGTAAACCACCTGATGATAAGGAGATATCAAATACACTAGAGATGGATGGAAGAAATCGTGCCGCCAATCAAAGGAGAGAAGTCAATGCAAAGTAATTGAAGAGAACCTTTATGCCTATGCGTTTTGTGTGGCACTGCAAACTTCCACAGGGAAAAGCTTGATAATACAAACTGCCACCATTATATAGTGACCGGAAATGATATACAGATCAATGTCCTCAGCAATAGTAAACAAATCAACATCGTCATTAATAGTAAACATTAATAGTAGACAGACGTCGATCTGTTTACTATTGCTGAGGACATTGATCTGTATATCATTTCCGGCCACTATATAATGGTTGCAGTTTGTATTATCTGTAAGCTTTTCCCTGTGGAAGTGTGAAGTGCCACACAAAACGCGTAGGCATAAAGGCTCTATTCAATTACTTCACATTGACTTCTCTCCTTTGATTGGCAGCGCGATTTCCATCCATCTCCAGAGTGTATTTGATTGCTGGCAATTTGAGATACAGAACACTTTGAATTAGTTCACATTTACAGCCCTGCTCATTGTTGGAGGCACCCATGAAGTTAATGTACATAATATTGAATATCTCTTTAAAAAATGAATTAAGTGAAACAGCTTTTTTTGTATAGAGACTCATGTTAAATAGGACCGGCTTCCCCCTTGGTGCTATGTTAACTGAATGCAGCATGTTTGCTCCATTCAGGGAAGGGGTCCCCCATTTTTCTAGCATCCCTGTAAACTGTTAAAAAGACTTTATAAAGTGTACAGATAAGGAGTCCGGAGGGACTTACTCAGTAATGAGTCATCGTTGTTGCTGGTGTCCTCCCCGCCTCCAGCCTTCTGTGTGCCACCTCCAGCCCTCAGCGATGACACATACAGGAGGCTGAACAAGGGAAGGCTGGAGGCGGGGAGGAGGGCAGACACATAAAGGATGCTGAACAAGAGGTGGCACAGAGAGGGCTGGAGGCGGGGAGGACACCAGTAACAGTGATGACTCATTACTGAGTAAGTCCCTTTGGACTCCTTATCTGTACACTTTATAAAGTCTTTTTAACAGCTTACAGGGGGGCTAGAGACATGGGGACCCCTTCCCTGAATGCTGCAGATACTCTGCATTCACTACTGCATTCAGTTAGCATAGTACCAGGGGGGGTGACAGGTCCTCTTTAAATACAAAAGAGCAAATGATAAGCAACAATTTAAAATAAAAACAATGGGAGAGAAAAATAGAAAAACCTAGAGCTACATTCAGACTGTTTTTTTTTCATTGTTTTGCGCTGCGTTTTTGTTGAATTCTTAAAAAAAAAAAGGATGCGTTTTATTTTAAAATAAAACACATCCTTTTTTTATCATTTTTTACTGATGCATTTTTTTCCGATTTTGAAGGGCTCTAAAGCAATGGCGCTAAAGCAATATTTTTGTGGAAAAAGTAAACTTTTCATTTTTTCCTTTCATGTTGCATTAGCTCCTATGAAGCACTCAAAGAGTTAATAATCTTCTTGCATGTGGTTTTAGCAGTCTGAGTGGTGCAGTTTTTCAAATGGTGTTGCTTTTCAGTATTTTCTATAATAGGCCCCTCAACGTCACTTCAAATTTATTGTGTTCCCTTCACAAAAATTGGTTTTGTAAATTTTGTCAGAAAAATTAGAAACTTCCTAAAAAATAAAATATTTCACAAATGGTGCTGATGTAAAGTAGACATGGGGGAAATGTTATTTATTGTTGTGTTTGATATAACGTTCTGGTTTAAGGGCATAAAAATGCAAAGTTTTGAAAATTGCTACATTTACAATATTTTCACAAATAAAAGAAAATAATATCGACCAAACTTTACCACTAACATGAACTACAGTATGTCATGAAAAAACAGTCTCAGAATCACTGGGAAATATGGAAGCGTTCCAGAGTTATTACCACTTTAAGTTACAATGGTCAAAATTGAAACATTTGGCCTGGTCACAATGGTGAAATCAGGCTCAGGGGTGAAGGGGTTATGGAGGACCTTTTACAAAATTTTATGTTGATCTGGATGTACTAGTGGTTTGCAAAGCAGGATAATATTTTTTTATCAATTTTGTCTCTTTGTAGTAGACATTAATAATCAAAGTATTTTTCACTGGGGGTGCAAACATCTTTCTCCTGTATGATGCTGACCTGATCTCCTGGTCTAACCTCGTGCATGAGTCAGTTTGGCTAAGTTTAGCTGTGTCACATTATAAGCAAATCCCTTTATCAGTTCTGACTACCGAGTGTGTAAGGGCCACTTTACACACACCGACTTATCTGTCCAACTTCTGAACAACTTGCTGGTTGCAGTGAAATCATGGACACATTGCTCCATTTTGTGGCTGTGTACAAATGGAACAATGTGTCCATGATTTCACTGCAACCAGCAAGTTGGTCAGAAGTTGGACAGATAAGTCGGTGTGTGTAAAGTGGCCTTTAGTATTATGGTACCGCCCCACCACATCAGGCATTCCCCTACCTTGGGAACCTTCAAAAGAGGCCTGAAAACCCACCTCTTCCGCCAAGCCTACAACCTGCAATGAGACCGCTTCACAACCGACACCTCCCCCTCCTACTGTATCCCCACCTGTCCCTCATAGACTGTGAGCCCTCGCGGACAGGATCTTCTCCCCTATTGTATCTGTACGTTAGAATTGTCCACAGCCATTGTTACTTGTATTGTTACTATGTTACTTGTCCTAGTCTGCCCTCTTAACATGTAAAGCGCCATGGAATATTATGGCGCTATATAAATTAATAATATCGTTCCGATATCGCATACAATTTCTCGTGAGCGCGCACATTTTTGGCACTTGTCCAAGATAGCATAGGAGATGTTTTACAAAAAGGAGGATTTTTGGTGTATTTTAAAGGCACCAGGGCTTGCACAATCTTCTTGCAATATCGTACCTGCGATTTTTTCCCGTCGCAATGCCATCTTACACGACACAACGCATCAACGATATCAACTGCAACGACTACACCACGTGACTTTTTGTCGATGTTGCATTGCGATATTGCGACGTGTAATGGTACCCTTACACTTCTAACTGCTGTGCTGAATCAACTTATAATGAGATAATCTCACACAGGAGCAGCCTGCCTGTTCTGGACTACCCTTTGTGAGATGTCATGAGACCCTGCCCTGCTATCACTGCAGAATGATTATAAGGGGAGCACACCAGCTACACACTTGGTCAAAATTGTTGGTACCCCTTGTTTAATGAAAGAAAACCCCACAATAGTCACAGAAATAACTTGAATCTGACAAAATAATATTACCGTATATACTCGTGTATAAGCCGAGTTTTTCAGCCCAAAATTTGGGCTGAAAAGTCTCCCCCTCCGGTTATACACGAGTCAATACGGGGGGGGCTGTGTCGGCTGTGAGGCTGCAGGAGCGGGGGGGGGCTGCTGTATGAGCGGCCCCGTCACGTGGGGCCGCTCATTAAATATGCACTGCATCCCCCTGTCAATCAGCGGCAGGGGGAAGCAGTGCATATAAGCCCCCAAATGCTGTCACTCGCCCCCCCTTGTAAGGGTTCCCCCCCCCGATGGTTATATTACCATTCCGGACTTCTGATCCGCGCCGCTCCTCGGTGCTCCATCCTCGCTGCTCCATCCTCGCTGCTCCGTCCGTCTTCTACATCCGGGATCCCCGGCCGTCGCGATGACGTCATATGCCTGCGACGGCCGGGGATCCCGGATGTAGAAGACGGACAGAGCAGCGAGGAGCACCGAGGAGCGGCGCGGATCAGAAGTCCGGAATGGTAAGAGAAGCGGGGGGGGCCCTTGCAAGGGGGGGCGAGTGCCAGCATTTGGGGGCTGCTGGGGACCCCCAGGGGGCGCTGTGAACCCCCAGGGGGCTGCTGGGACCCCCAGGGGGCTGCTGGGTACCCCCAGGGGGCTGCTGTGTACCCCCTGGGGGCTGTTGGGGGCCGCTGTGTACCCCCTGGGGGCTGCTGGGTACCCCCAGGGGGCTGCTGTGTACCCCCGGGGTGCTGTGACCCCCTGGGGGCTGCTGTGGTACCCCCTGGGGGCTGCTGTGTACCCCAGGGGGCTGCTGTGTACCCCCAGGGGGCTGCTGTGTACCCCCTGGGGGCTGCTGGGTACCCCCAGGGGGCTGCTGTGTGACCCCAGGGGGCTGCTGTGTACCCCCTGGGGGCTGCTGTGTATCCCCAGGGGGCTGCTGTGTACCCCCTGGGGGCTGCTGTGTGGACCCCCTGGGGGCTGCTGTGTATCCCAGGGGGCTGCTGTGTACCCCCTGGGGGCTGCTGCTGGGACCCCAGGGGGCTGCTGGGACCCCCGGGGGCTGCTGTGTATCCCCTGGGGCTGCTGCTGGTGACCCCCTGGGGGCTGCTGGGGACCCCCAGGGGGCTGCTGTGTACCCCTGGGGGCTGCTGTGTATCCCCTGGGGGCTGCTGGTATCCCCAGGGGGCTGCTGTGTACCCCCTGGGGGCTGCTGTGTACCCCTGGGGGCTGCTGGTGTACCCCCTGGGGGCTGCTGTGTACTCCCTGGGGGCTGCTGTGTACCCCTGGGGGCTGCTGTGTACCCCCTGGGGGCTGCTGTGTACCCCCTGGGGTGCTGCTGGGGGCTGCTGTGTACCCCCAGGGGGCTGCTGTGTACCCCCTGTGGGGCTGCTGGGACCCCCAGGGGGCTGCTGGTGACCTCCTGGGGGCTGCTATATGTACCCCTGGGGGCGCTGCTGTTTACCACTGGGGGCTGCTGTGATACTACCACTGGGGCTGCTGTATACTACCACTGGGGCTGCTGTATACTACCACTGGGGCTGCTGTATACTACACTGGGGCTGCTGTATACTACCACTGGGGCTGCTGTATACTACCACTGGGGCTGCTGTATACTACCACTGGGGCTGCTGTATACTACCACTGGGGGGGGCCTGTATACCACACTGCTGGGGGCTGTATACCTGTGCTGGGGTCCACCCTCGGCTTATACACGAGTCAATAGGTTTTTCCAGATTTTTGGGGCAAAAGTAGGGGGGTCGGCTTATACACGGGTCGGCTTATACACGAGTATATACGGTAAATAAAAAAATCTATGAAAATGAACAAATGAAAGTCAGACATTGCTTTTCAACCCTGCTTCCATAGAATTAAAAAAAAAAAAATTAAACTCGTGAAATAGGCCTGGACAGAAATGATGGCACCCTTAGCTTAAAATTTTGTTGCACAGCCTTTTAAAGCAATCACTGCAATCAAATGATTCCTGTAACTGTCAATGAGACTTCTGCACCTCTCAACAGGTATTTTGGCGACTCCTCAAGAGCAAACTGCTCCAGTTGTCTCGTGTTTGAAGGCTGCCTTTTCCAGTCGGCATCTTCTCAGCTCTTTCCAAAGATGCTCAATAGGATTTGGGTCAGGGCGCATAGAAGGCAACTTCAGAGTAGTCCAATGTTTTCCTCTTAGCCATTCTTGGATGTTTTTAGCTGTGTGTTTTTGGTCATTATCCTGTTGCAAGATGCATGGCCAGCCATTGAGACCAAACTTTCTGACACTGGGCAGCACATTTTTCTCTAGAATCACTTGATAGTCTTGAGATTTCATAGGAGCCTGCACAGATTCAAGACATCCTGTGCCAGATGCAGCAAAGCAGCCCCAGAACATAACAGAGCCTCCTCCAAAATGAAGCATATCAAGAAAAGAACACCATCCCTACTGTGAAACAATATTGACAGTGTTCTTTCCTTGATATGCTTAATTTTTCTATTTGTGAGCACAGAGCTGATGTGCCTTGCCAAAAAGTTCAATGTTTGTCTCACCTGTCCATAGGACATTCTCCTAGAAGCTTTGTGGCTTGTCAAAATGTAATTTAGCAAATTCCAGTCTGGCTTTTTTATTTTTTTTTTTCAACAATGGTGTCCTCCTTGGTAGTCTCCCATGAAGTCCACTTTGGCTCAAACAACAGTGCATGGTGTGATCTGACACTGATGTTCCTTGAGCTTGAAGTTCAACTTTAATCTCTTTAGAGGTTTTCCTGTGCTCTTTTGTTACCATTCGTATTATCTGTCTTTTTGATTTCTCATCACATTTCCTCCTGCAGCCATGTCCAGGGAGGTGGCTACAGTCCCATGGATCTTAAATCTCTGAATAATATGGCAACTGTAGTGACAGGAACATCAAGCTGCTTGGAAATGGTCTTATAACCTTTACCTTTAATTTTCTTGTCTATCTTTTTCTTTCTAATCTCCTGAGACAACTCTTTGCTTCGCTTCCTCTAGTACACATTGAGTGCGGTAGACACCATGTCACCAAACAGCACAGTGAGTATCTGTAGCCCTATATACAGGCCGTCTGATTACAAGATTGTAGCCACCTGACGCTAATTAGTGGACACGCCTTGATTTAACATGTCTCTTTTGTCACATTATTTTCAGGGGTACCATCATTTCTGTCCAGGCCTATTTCATGAGTTACATTTTTTTTTTTTTAATTCAGTGGAAGCAGGGTTAAAAAGCAATGTCTAACTTTTATTTGTTCATTTTCATAGATTTTTTTTAATTTATTATTACTTTTGTCAAATTCAAATTGTTTCTGTGACCATTGTGTGTTTTTCTTTCAGTAGACTAGGGGCACCAACAATTTTGACCACGTGTGTACACGTATGATTACTGACGCATCTCCGTATTGCAGGCAGTGTAGGGGGAGGGGAGGTACAGCAGAGGTGATAGTGGTATGAGACAAGGAGAGCTGATAGAGGGGTTTGTAATGTGACACAGCTAAACTCAGCTTTGCTATCCCTCCCCCCACACTGACTCATGTAGGTTAGACCAGGAGACTAAAGCGACAATGTTATATCTAACACAGTGGGAAACTTGTTCCCCTCTATGGAGGGATCTGTTCTTCTTTGTTGCTGCCTGCTTATGTTTGGTCAGCATCAAACAGGGAGAAGTACATGCCCCCATTGAAAACTTTCCATCAAACACCCACTTGGATTTAATTTCTTTTTAGAACTCATGAGGTGCTAATTACTTTGATTGCTAATTTCTCAACAACAGAGAGACGAAATAATGAAATATTATTCGGCTGTACAGCCGCTATTACATCCTGTGTCCAGTTCAACATAAAAATCTGATGAAAGCCTACCAAACTAAATGTGGTATCAAATCAAAGTCTTCTGATAGCTGGAGATCAGCTAGCCATCTCAGATATGTTTTGATGTAGGCCTGGAACAGCTTCAATGATGCAGATAATAAAAACCTACAGAATGTTATAAATCTTTGTAACAGCCTCAACACTATTGGTCTAATTGTCTCAAAAACTGCAAATTCACTCACAGCATACAGGCAGTGGGCATTTATAAACAAAAGCAATATAACGGCAATTACGTGAAGGGGATGGAATAAACAAAAACTTTTCTTACCGATTGTTGAAGATTTCATTATTTTCAATTGCCCATTCAGCTAAAGAAAAAGCGGCCTCCCATGTCACCAGGCCCGTGGTTCCTCCTGAGATCATTGCAACATTTTCAGATAATGTGATGAGGTCCCCTGTAGGCTGCAAAACAACTATTATTACACTAGAAAGGTGCTCTATGATCTGGAACAAAGACTAAAAAGAGAATTTTGTTTACGTACCGTAAATTCTTTTTTCTTGAATCATCAATGGGAGACCCAGACAATGGGGTTTAGGGCACTGCCCTCCGGAGGCCACACTAGGTACTACAAGAATTGTAGACACCGCCCCCTCCGCTTATAAACCCCTACCGCAGGGAATATCCTCAGTTTGGTCCAAAAGCTGCGAGGAGACAACAGAAAACCACACCCGAAACCTCGGGAAGACACCGTGAACAGACGGTTCAACAACCCGGATAAACTGCCCCAACAGGGGACAGATCAACCGTAACATACAACGGAACACTGGGTGGGTGCTGGGTCTCCCATTGATGATTCAAGAAAAAAGAATTTACGGTACGTAAACAAAATTCTCTTTTTTCTGATCATCATAATGGGAGACCCAGACAATGGGGATGTCCTAAAGCAATACCCCAGGGCGGGAAAAAGTTCCTCAAAAGACGTTTGCATACGCGGTCCCCGTCAAAGGTGGGCAACCGCCTCCTGGAGGACCCGCCTGCCCAAACTTGCATCCGCAGAGGCATGGGCATGCACCATATAGTGCTTAGAGAAGGTGTGCAGGCTAGACCAAGTGGCCGCCTGACACACCTGCAGAGCAGAGGCGCGATGTCGCAAGGCCCAGGAGGCACCGACAGCTCTTGTCGAGTGTGCCTTCAAGCCTACCGGAAGAGGCAAACCAGAAGAACGGTAAGCCTCTTGAATGGGTGCCTTGATCCATCTGGCCAAGGTTGATTTTGACGCCGCTGACCCCTTACAGCGACCTGCCGTCAGTACGAACAAGGAGTCCGAACTCCGGAAGGAGGCAGTTCTGGACACATAAATGCGTATAGCCCGTACGAGGTCCAAGAGTGTGGAGGTCGCGCTCAATCTGATGAACAGGAGCGGGACAAAATGATGGGAGCACAATCTCCTGGTTCAAATGAAAAGTGGAAACCACTTTTGGCAGGAATTCCGCCCGCGGGCGCAACACCACCTTGTCTTGGTGAACCACCAGAAAGGGTGACTTGCACGATAGTGCCGCCAGTTCAGAGACCCGTCTCAGGGACGTAATAGCCACCAGAAAGACCACTTTCTGTGACAAATAAGAAAGAGAGACTTCTCTCAATGGCTCAAAAGGTGGTTTCTGCAAAGCCGCCAAGACCATGTTGAGATCCCAAGGGTCCAGAGGTCGCCTATACGGCGGAACCACTCGAGACACCCCTTGGAGAAATTGACGAACCTTTGGGAGGAGCGCCAAGCGCCTGTCGAACAATACAGACAGCGCTGATACCTGACCCTTCAGAGAACTGAGGGAAAGGCCTAACTCCAAACCTGACTGCAAAAAAGCCAATAGGGTCGGGATCGACAAAGGCCAAGGTACATGTCCCCCAGAGGAGCACCAGGCGAAAAAGACTTTCCACGTTCTGTGGTAAATCTTCCGTGACGTGGGCCTTCTAGCTCGGTTCATGGTGGAAACCACCGCAGGAGAGAAAATCTGTGCGGTCTGGAAGAGCCCACCGGTGTCCGCCGGACAGTTGCCACAGATCCGGATACCAGGACCTCCTCGGCCAATCCGGAGCCACTAGAATGGCTGCGTGACATTCCGTCTTGATTTTCCACAGGACCTTGGGCATCAGCGCCAGGGGCGGGAAAACATATGGCAGGTGAAAATCTGACCAACTCAGGACTAGAGCATCTGCCCCCAGAGACTGAGGGTCCCACGATCTCGCCATGTATTGTGGCACCTGATGATTCAGCCGGGAGGCCATCAGATCCACATCCGGGGTACCCCATCTGATGCAGATGTCCCGGAAGACGTCCGGATGAAGAGACCATTCTCCGGCGTCCATCCCCTGTCGGCTCAGGTAATCTGCCTCCCAATTCTCGACACCTGGGATGTAGACTGCGGAAATCAAGCAGTTGTTGGCTTCCACCCATGATAGAATGTGGTGGACTTCCGCTAGAGCCTGTGCACTCCTGGTTCCCCCTTGGTGATTTATATAGGCGACAGTCGTCGCATTGTCGGACTGAACCCGAATCGGTTGTCCAGATAGGAACACCCGAAAGGCCAGGAGTGCCAGATAGACCGCCCTGAGCTCCAGCACGTTGATCTGCAACGTCGCCTCTGAAGGTGTCCAGAGACCTTGAGCTCTGTGGTGTAAGAACACCGCGCCCCAGCCCCTCAGGCTGGCGTCGGTGGTCACCACTAACCACGATGGCTTCAGGAAGGATCGTCCCTTCGACAGGTGACTCGGCTGAAGCCACCACTGCAGAGCATCCCTGGTCGGCTGGGAGAGGACCACCAGCTGATTCAGAGAGGACGTCCTCTTGTCCCACCTCTGGAGGATTTCCAGTTGCAGAGGACGGAGGCGAAACTGTGCGAAGGGCACCGCCTCTATTGCTGCCACCATGCGTCCCACCAGCTTCATCAACACCCGCAGGGATGAATGAGGTGATCTGAGGAGATCGTGTACTCCTGACTGGATGGCCAGTTGTTTGGCTCGTGGTAGGGACACTAGAGCAGAGTCCGTGTGGAAGTCCATGCCCAGATATGTCAGTGACTGGGTTGGAACCAGGGTGGATTTCTGGATGTTGAGAAGCCACCCGAACTGCTCCAGAGACTGCATGGTCGCCTGCAGGCTTCGCTGACACAGGTGTTCCGATGGCGCTCTGACCAGCAGGTCGTCTAGATAAGGAATGACGGCGTGTCCCTGCGCATGCAGTAAGGCCATCATCGACGCCATCACCTTCGTGAACACCCGGGGAGCCGAGGCCAACCCGAAAGGCAGCGCCACGAATTGGAAGTGCTCTTCCCCCACTGCGAATCTCAACCAGCGTTGGTGAGCCGGTGCAATGGGCACGTGAAGGTAAGCGTCGCGGATGTCTATGGACGCTAGGAAGTCGCCCTGCGACACAGCCGTGATCACGGAGCGCAGGGATTCCATGCGGAACTTCCGAACCAACACATGGCGGTTGAACAACTTGAGGTCCAAAACCGGGCGGAAAGAGCCGTCCTTCTTCGGGACGATAAAGAGGTTGGAGTAAAAACCCTTGAACCTCTCCCCAGTGGGCACTGGGACCACCACTCCGTCTCTGCGGAGCCCCTCCAACACCAGATAAAAAGCCTGAGCCTTTTCTGGAGATGGAACAGACCGATGGAATCGGTGTGCGGGCTGTGATGACAGCTCTATCCTGTATCCTCGTGAGACTACGTCTCGAACCCATTTATCTTGGATGTGGAGTCGCCATTTGTCTTGAAATTGTGACAGGCGACCCCCAACCTGTGGGGAGGCAGGAAGAGGGAGCGAGTCATGTGGAAGTGGGTTTGGGAGCGGCAGCTGTTGTACCTGCCGACTTCTTCTGGCGACTCTTGGGACGCCACTGCTGAGAAGTCTTGCCCCCACGGTCCGCGCGAGCGGAAGACGCTGACGGCTGTGAGCTGGAACGAAAGGACCACTGTTTAGGGTTCCTCTTCACAGTATACCTAGGCTTAGGTCTGTTCTGTGGAATCTTGGACTCCGTAGAGTCCTTGATCAACTTGTCCAGCTCGGCACCAAACAGCCTGTCACCAGAGAAGGGAAGATTCTGCAGAATCTTCTTTGACGTGGCATCTGAGTCCCATAGACGTAGCCACAATAATCTGCGGATCGCTATCGCATTGGCTGAAGCCACAGCCGAGCGAGTGGCAGTCTCCAGGGACGCCGTCCTGGCATAATCCGCATAGGCTTTTGCCCTCTCGGTAAGTGCCAGGACTTCAGAGTTGAAACCTGCTAGGTCAGCAATACCATCCAGACAGGATGTGATCGCCTGCAGAGTCCAGACCGCAGCAAAACTCGGGGCAAAGGATGACCCCACAGCCTCATAAGACGACTTGGCGAGTTGTTCGACCTGTCTGTCTGTCGCATCCTTCAGTGAGGAGCTATCAGAGGCAGAGAAAAGGGAGCGCGCAGCAATCCTGGTCATGGAAGCGTCCACTTTCGGGGACTGCGACCACTCCTGAAGCACCTCCTGAGGAAAGGGAAAGCGATTGTCCTTGGATTTGCGGACATAACGCCGTCCAGGGTGTACCCTGGGAGCTCTAACCACCCTTTCAAAGTTAGTGTGGTCCAAAAAGGAACCACATGGTCTGAGCTTCAGGTTGTAACCACTGATAGACCTCCTTCGGGTGAACGGCTGTCTCCTGAGGGGGTAACCTGAGACGCAAAGTCTCGTTGATGGAGGACACCAGATCCTCCACCCCTTCAGATGGTTCAGACACCGACCCGAGAGTTGAACCCCCATCATCCTCGTCACCGTCAGAGTGACGTTCCTCCTCAGAGAGGATCTGGAGCTCGGGTGAATCCTCACGGCGAGCCCGCTTAAGGGGTCTCACGGTGGAAGATGGAGACACCCGGGGGTAGCTTGAAGGAGTAGCTGGAGTATCCAGTCTCCTTGTTAGTGCCTCCAGGGATTGCGACATGGAGGACAATTGGGACAACATAGAAGCATTAATCTCGCTTTGTTTTTCCCATGGCCCTGGGATCACCTGAATCTCAGGGTATAGCACCGGAGCTGCTGACTCAGCAGGAACAGTCCGGGCGTCTGGACGTCCGCAATTATTGCAGGACCCCTCCACCAGTGTCCCTTTGCATGTAGCACAGACAGGGGTGGTACTGGCCGCCTTAGCAGCGCCTTTCTTCCCTGAGGACATACCCACGGTAGGGGAATATCAAACAGGAGAATATTCACCGGAAACCGGTGGCTTACCGACCGCTGCACAGCGGTGGTGAAGGGAGCGGTGTGTGTGTGGCCTCCGCGAGGTAAGAAGGCTGGTCTCCCCTGGAGTGCAGCAGAGCAGTCTCCAACGATCCCAGCAGGAAAGTGAGGGGAAAAGATGGCCGCCGCTGTAGAAACAGAGGGCGGGGCCGAAACACGCGGGAAGCACACACACACGCCCATCCAGGTCACATGGGCCGCTCCACATCTCTCCCGGCCGCCATTACAATAATGTAAGCGCCGGAGCCCGCAGCGCGGGAGGTATAAACATAAATACCCTGGCTTACAGACAAAAGTCTGAAGCCCACAGCCGCAGCCCCTGTGACACACAGGGCGGTCAGCCAGGGTGACCCCAGCACAGGGTCACCGCCAGAACCCGCGGACCCGAAGGCAACGCGCGGTCTGAGTGTCATGAACACACTAGTGCCAGACACTACCCCCAGGCACACCGGAGACACCGGAGTATCTCAGTGCCGGTCCGGTCTGTAAGCACCATATCATGGGAGGCCTCGGACGGGGGTTCAGCACCAGTCCGGTCTGTAAGCACCATTTAGGGAGGCCTCGGACTGGGCTGGCTCTAGTCCGGTCTGTAAGCACCATTTAGGGAGGCCTCGGACAGAGCTGACTCCAGTCCGGTCTGTAAGCACCATTTAGGGAGGCCTCGGACGGAGCGGAGCTGTGCAAGGCTCCTATCTCCCACTTCCCAGAGCCCCCAGGGGGGATGGGAAGGAGCGCGGCAGCGTACCGGGAGACACAGTGTGCCCAGGCACTAGGCCCTCCGGTACCTCGACCTGCGTGGTCCCCGAAGGTTGACAGGGAGACTGCCGGAGGTCCCCGACTGGGACCTTCTTTTACCTTGTCTTCATACGCCATCACGTAAGCTGTGAGAATGCAATGAAGTGCAAGCAAAGCGTGTGATACCTCCGAGCACACTAAGTTTAAAACTGAGGATATTCCCTGCGGTAGGGGTTTTAAGCGGAGGGGGCGGTGTCTACAATTCTTGTAGTACCTAGTGTGGCCTCCGGAGGGCAGTGCCCTAAACCCCATTGTCTGGGTCTCCCATTATGATGATCAGAAAAAACTAACATACATGGTCACAATTGTGACTACAATGTACGCAATGATATTGACACTAAAATGAACCCAACACCAGATACATGCTTCCCTATTCATGGCTGTATGATTTCAGTCATGATTGACAGGTCTCATACATACAGGCATGCAGGGAGAGATCTGACACTCCAGGGAAGTCGGTGGGGTGAAGCTGCAGGGGACCTGACTTTCCAACTAGTTACCAGTGCAACTTGGTCCCCAGATGGTTTTTAAAGTAGGTTTTTCTCTGAAACACCATACTGCTTGAGTTAAACTACACTACTCAGCAGAAATAGTTGAGTACACCCCCAACAAATCAAAAACCCTTCAGGTTCCTTTCGGAATTCACAATTTCTATGGGATACTTTACTATAAAAAAAAAATACTCATTGATTGCAAAGAAAATCTATTATTTTGCACACCCAAAAACATAATTATCCTAACAAATTCATTCAAGACCATGTTCCAGAAATGGTCTGCTAAAACTAAAATTAAGGCTACAAAATTCTAATTAATAAAAATGTAAGCAAAGGAAAGGCCGTGTTCACGTAGGCGTTTTTATGTATCTGGCAAAATCAGGTGAAAACCACATCTGACCAGATACAGTTTTTGCCCTTAAACCGAATGAAACTGTACCAGTATTATACAGGATCCATTTGCTGGTACTATTTCATCAGGCTGCGGTATTATCCAGATCTGTTTACATCACCTGAGTGTTTGGCCTGGCCCACGAACATGTACTTCACTGAGAAGTCTGTGATTAAAACATTATACTCACCTATCCCGATGCTGCTGTCACTTCCGAGTCTGCTCTGCACTACCTGCTAAACAGCCAAACACAGATGCCCATTGTCTGTGACTGGTTCGCTGGGACAGTGGGTGGGGCGCAACAACCAATCACAGTGTCATAGACAATGGGTGTCTGTGATTGGCTGTTCAGCAGCCAATACTGTAAATATTACACAAGGCTAATGAGCGGGACCCAGAAGTGACCGCAGCAGTGAAACAGGCGAGTATAATGTTTTAATCATGAACTTCTCAATGAAGTTCCTGTTCAGGGTCCACTCAGGTGTTTGGTACGGAGTCTGAACTTTACATGTGTGACGATACCATGCATACACAATAGGATCAGGAATGATCCGGTAAAACCAGATCCGGCATACTGTGGCACGATTTATAATGTGTTTCAATAGGTGCCGGATCCGGTCAGAAGCGGTATTTTTATCGAGCCCAAGAAATGCTACATGTTGCATTTTTTAGGCTTCGTAAAAAACAAATGGCTTTGGCAGGATCCATCAGTAACAAGATGCAAACAAAAGTGCCAGTTGCATTCTGTTTTTTTAAAAAAAAAGTCAGATCTCCGCCAGATACTAGAAGGTTCCCTAAAGGCGGCTTCACACGCTAGGATATCGTTAACGATATCATTGAAACTTCACGAATTTGTGATCGTTCAAACGATATCGTTAGTGCGTCGTTGCGTGTAAAGGAACAATGTAGGATGTAAAAATCGTTAGAACGGTCATCAAAAATTTGAAACCTGAACTCAAATCTATCGTTGGTCATCCAATTAACATCCTGGGAAGAAGCAACATGGTTCAGTGTGACACCTTTTTGAACGATGTCGTTCATATTTCTTCTATTCCTGCCGCTTTGTAAAAACGTTCAAATGTTCTTCTCCAAATGGCTGGAGCGTTGCCAAATTTAAGATCGCTATCGATATCCTTGCGTGTGACAACGCACTAACGATGTCGGAAGGATCGCGGTCACGTAACATAGCTAACGATATCGTTCACCTATATCCTAGCGTGTGAAGCGGCCTTAAATCTACCGCTCGCCAAAACCGATAGGCGGGCGGAAGATATAAACTGCTCAGCTGATCGGGTAGCCCCACCCCACCAGGTCCTTAGGCACCGGGAGCTAGACGGCGCGGAACACACGCCGGAGAGGTGAGGATGTTTTTATTTTTAACACTTTGTTAGTTGATTTCACTTCCGCAATGTATATTTTATTATTATATATAATATATATATATATAATATATTAATTTACAAAAATTATTATCACAAACAGTTGACTGCACTCCAGGCTGACATAAACCAGGAAAGGCAGTTGTGAGCAGCAACAAAATCAGTATCACCCAATATCATAACCGCACCAAAGAGCAGCAGCTTCATACACCACAGTAGGGGTGAGATAACAAATTGTTTGACATAGCTGGGTAATTTTAAAGGGGATAACTTTGTGCAGCCCCTGAAGGATGGTAGAAATTTCCAAATGGCCCTTGACAGGAGACAGGTTCCCCACCCCTGTTCTAAAAGATGTGCCCCTAGGCTGTTTCTAAACCAGACATATATTCGTTATCTGGGAAATCCGTATTCAGGTTCACAAACTGAATATGGCCTTATAAAGGGGGGGGGGGGGGGGAGATCTACACAGCATGCCTGGCTACATTTGATCAGTATCTTCAGTTTAGCTCAGTCTAAGGGCCCCGTTAATCGTAGCGATGTTCCAGCGATCCCACCAACGATCCGATCTGGCTGGGATTGCTGGAACATCGCTATGTGATATGCGAGACAGGCAGACTTAACAGCGATCACTCAGCGATGCGCAGACACCCGACGGTCGTTGGGATCGTTCAGGGTCTTGGGCGCAGACTGGGGATCGCTGGTAAGTCTGCCTGTCACGCACAGCGATGCAGCCTGGCCAGTGGGAGATCACCGATCGAAAAAAGGTCCAGGCCATTCGTTACCGATCAGCGATCTCCCAGCGGGGGTCCGATCGTTGGTGCGTGTTACACACAGCGATATTGTTGGCGAGTCGCCGCAACGTCACAAAACCTGTGACGTTGCAGCAATATTCCTGTGTGTGAAGTAGCCCTAAGACAGTACTGAGCTGTCAGATTGTCAGTGCAATCTCCTGTGATCTGCTATCTGTCTCCTGTACCTTGGCCCTGCTCCATGCTATAAGCTGATGGTCCCCACACAGCTCCCGATCTCTGATCTGTCCTCTCTTAGCAGCTGATGGCCCCAACATTTAAAAGACTGTATTCACTGTGTAGAGCGGAATATGGATTTTCCTGACAACGAGCATACGTCTGGTTTAGAAAGAGCCTAGGGGAACATCTTCTAGAAGGTTTTTGAAAGGCTTTCTGCCCGATTTCAATTATAAATTATATTTGAATGTTTATTAAAATAATTTGTTCTACATTATTATTAGATAAAAATTTAAATGGCGATTACACTTTTAGTGATTTGGGATCTCAAATTTCTCTCTTCTACAGTTTTAGATCTGAGTCCTATATAGTTGTATTTATTTACAGGTGTGGAAGGCATGCAAGGGTATATTTTTAATCGTTAAGATTCATAACAAGAAAATCCTTTTTCCTCTAGTCATTTCCACAACCTGGAAAGCTTGATTAATTAGACTGCACTGCAGCCATGTCATTATGTTACTGAGAGTGAAGTATTCAAGCATTGATTGCTTTCTTCTAATTTTCTTTACACGTGTAGAAAAAGCATTGTTCAGCAATCTGAAGGTAATTCTCATTAAAACTTAGGTGAATGTTTAGAACCATTGCTACTTCAAGTTCTGATGTACAGCTTTAAACGGCAGATTGTTTATAAAACAATGGTAGACATGAAAATAAGAAACTTTGTCATATATCTTATTGGAGAAATCTGCCTCTTTCACCTCCTTGACTGATTTTTTTCTCAAAATTCATTTTCAAAATACTCAATTTCCAGGTAAAATCTTTCTTTGGATACAGAAGGTTACAGCACTGAGATGGGAGATGGCAATTGATACCCAAAGTTCAATGGAGAAGTGTAACTCTGGTTTTAGGAACACGTGGGGCATCATCCTGTGTCTACCTCCAGCTCCTCCATAGAATTTTATGAGAACCAACTGTCCTCTCATCTCAGTGATGGGAAAATATGTCTTATGACCACACACATTAGGCTAGGTTGGAGGACAGTGTCAGGGTTTCAATCAACATTAGCTAGGTTTTTGTGTAAGGGGTGCACCATGTCACTAGAACAGGGTTTTACAAAATAACCGAAGTTTATCAATTTAAAACTTTTATCTTAACACAAAACGTGATTATCATAATTAGAGACCAGCAATGACTGAGAAAGATTAAAACTACATTTTGTGAAGGTTACAACAGTCACCAATCAGTAGGAAGTGTGCAGGCCTTTGCTTTGTACAGGCCTTTGCTTTGAATGACTTCACCACATCTGCGGGGGCAGGACATCACTAGTCTCACACTGCTCTGGTGGGATTTTGGGCCACTCTTCCAGTGTCTTCCACAGTTCTGTGACTGTTGTGGATTTGTCATCTTGGATTTTCCAGAGATTTTCTATTGGGTTTAGATCAGGACTCTGGGCGGCCATTTATTTGTTTCCATGTTTTCTCTTTCAATGAACTGCTTTACCCGTTTTGCTGTGTGACAGGGGGCATTGTCCTGCATGAAAATTGCTGGCTGATTGAGTGCTGAACACAAGTAAGGAACCATGAAGACGGTTCTGATACTTTCATTCACTCTGGCATGTAACTGTATGAGAGTTCCAACCCCTGCTGCAGATAACATTCCCCAAACCATGACACTTCCTCCACCACTATTCACTGCCTTCTTTACACACTTTGGGTTCAGTCTTTCCCCAGTTTGTCGACTAATATATTTCCCATCAGATCCAAATAAATTAAACTTGCTTTCATTGCTACAATGAACTGAGGGCCACTTCCCCTCTGTCCACACAACCAAAGGTGAGTCTAACCTTTTGATTTTTTCTGCTAATGAGAGGTTTGGTCCGTGCAGAGACAGCTTTCATGTGACAGATCCTTACCTTGTTCAGTGCTGTACTGGCGAGCTATTCCAGCTGCAGTGTTGATAGGATAAGGATATGTGCACACAGTGCATTTTTGCTGTGTTGTTTACCTGGGTTTTTACTATGGTTTTATGCAAATGTATGCTAATCTATACCTGCCTTTGGAATTTTCAGCAAAACTTACGGTATGTGTTTTAGGGAGCAGCTGTCTCCACACATTGTTTTTTGTTATCTGCAAAAAGTGTCAAATACCCCACGTTTTGCTGTTTGGAAAAGAATTAGCATGTCAATTCTTTCTGCTTTTTTGCTGCAGTCTATGGCAAAAACACAGAAAAAAATGCAGCTTCAAAAATGCAGCAAAAATGCAACAAAAATGTGCAAAAAACACAGACAAGAATGCAGTAAGGGTATGTGCACATCAGTCGTTTTGTGGGCTGGTTTTGACCGGTTTCCGTCGGCGGTTCCCGCTGAGTTTTATGTTAATTTATGTTAATCCTACCCACCGGTAGGATTAACATGCTAGTCAATGGAGTTTAGAAAACGCTGTGTACATTAGAACGGTTTTTTTCTGGTCGTTTTCAGTTTATTCACCGGTTTTCCACCGGTTGTCAAAGATAGAGCAAGCGACTTCTTTTCAGCGTTTTTCCAGCGGGTCCAGCTGAACAAGTGCAGCAAAGACCAGTCTGGAAATCGCTAAGGAACATGCCGGGGAAATCGCCAAGAACACGCTGTACGACCGCTAGTAACCCGATCGCAAAACGTTAGCAAAACGCTAACAAAACCAGGGACACTAGAAAGTGCAGAAAACTCAGTTCTGCTAATCTCCACCGGTTCCCGGTCGTTCTGCAAAGATGCAGAAACGACTGATGTGCACATACCCTAGATCTCCTGCCAAGGACTCTAGAGATCCCAGAAACCTGCAGAGGTTTTACTGCGTTTTTGACCTCAGCAAAAATGTCCTGTGTGCACATACCCTTACCCATGGAGATTCTCCACATTATCCGGTCTTCTCTTGCATTTGTCATTTAAAGGTGACCAGCCTTCTTGGGGGACTTGAAAGAGTTTGAGATGTTGTAAAGATGCAATATTCTAGAAATTACACACTTGCAACAACCAACTTCTGTTGCTATGGCTGATAAGGTGACCCCTTTGGCCTTCATCTGGATAACCTGCTGCCAGAGGGTTTCAGTCACTTTGGAATGGCACACCATTTTTGCATAATGAGTGCAAACTGGAAAGTTTAGGCTGCCAGTGATATAGGATTCGTCAGATAACTAAGGATTTTAGCATCAGGTGCCAGATTATCACTAATAACTTGCATATATCTGAAAGTGTTCTCTAATTTTGATCAGTGTTCTTTTTAATTTATCTCATTTATATTATTATTCTGTGCTTTAGAATATATGAAATTTATTAAATAAGCTTAAAATACAGCTACTTTACTCATGTCAAGATATTTTCACTTAGGAGAAAACAATGACCTTAAAGAGGACATGCTGCATTCAATACTACATTTAGTTTGCCATGCAGCAGGGGGGTGACAGGTCCTCTTTAACCACTTCACCCACCCTAGCAATTTTCCGTTTTTCTCTCCCCTGCTTCCAAGAGCCATAACTTGTTTATTTTTCCATCAACATATATATGAAGGCTTGTTTTTTTGTGGGCCAAGTTGTACTTTCAGATGAAATAATTTATTTTACTATATAGAATACAGGAAAAGTGGGGAAAAAATTCCAGGTGTGGTGAAATTGTAAAAATAGTGCAATTACACATTTGTTTTTTGGGTTTTTGTATTCACCATGTTTACTATATGGTAAAACTGACATGTCGGTGTGATGCCTCGGGTCAGTACGAGTTCATAGATACCAAACATGTATGCTTTTACTGTTATCTGACTGGTGAAAAAAATTCTGAAGCTTTTAAAGAAAGAGAATTGTGCTTTTGTCACCATTTTCCGTGACTCGTACCGTTGTCATTTTTCGGGATCTGGGGTTGTGTGACGGTTTATTTTTTGCGGCTTGACCTGATGTTTCAAATCTGATCGCTGCTGTTAGATACACATTTCGACTAATAACATCAGCTGACACAGGGTGAGCTCGCATCAAAGTGTGGGAGGTGACCTATGACGTACATGTATGTCATAGGTCATGAAGGCGTTAACATTAAAGGAAAACTGTCAGGTCAAAAATCCACATGTAACTGATAATATTTTCTAATTCCTCCCTCTAAGCAATCTCTATTTATGTATTTATTTTATTTATATTTCCCTCCTATCTTCTGTAAACTTCAGATAAAGAGATTTATTCTATCTGTCAATCACAGTGAATGATCCACTTAGTTCTCTGCTGCCCACTCCCCATGTATGAATATGCATGTCACATCACAGCATAGGAGACCAATGGGGGGACTGTATTCTCCTCTCTGCTCTCTGTGTGCAGCATCACAAGAGGTGAACTACAACACAGAAACTGTCACAGCACAGCAGGGTATCTACTTTACAGAAACAAATGGAGACTAGATCAGGGAGACCTGCAGTAGCTCTCTCCCTCCATGGTGATATCAACAGAACAGACCTCTTGTAAGTGAAACCTGACACTGCACTGTTAGCAAAGGAAGGAGGGAGGAGAGAGCTGCAGAGAAGGCGTGCATAATTACATGACAGTTTATACAGCACAGGATTAATCGGTTCTGCTTATAATGGGACAGGACTAATGCAGCAGCTCTTGCAGGGTCTGACAATGGTGATAACATGGAAACTACAAACGGTTCATTAATGATTTTACATGTTTTTAAGAGGTTTGCCCAGGCACTATTCCAGGGTAATATTAGTATCATACTGAAAAATGACCTGACAGTGTCCCTTTAAGGAAGTTGTGTGTTGTTCTCTAATTTTGATTGCCAGTGTAAATTCCCCCATAAATAGGCTTTAGATGGATCCCGTGATATAGCCATTTAGTACAATTAGATACACAGTCACTTCGGCCTCTATTGTGTCTGTGTCTGTCTTTTTAGGTGCAGCTAAAACCATAGTCTATCATCCTATGGCGCCTGGCAGACACTTCTGGAAGGCATGCCAAAAGGATATTAATATAACTCTGTCTAAATACAATTAATTACTTCATTACCGGTTCTGTCTGAAACCCGTTTTTTGAGGATTTGGATGTAAACTGCAATGCAGTAGTCGGTGAACTAGGCCTTAGATAGAAGTAGGGGGATCGCTGAACAATCATTTTATTAACACTACCATACTCCATATAGGTGAAGGGGATTTCCACTTTAAGAAAAGTTGATTACTTTAATGTAAATGAACAAAATCAGACAACATTCACCCTCCCCAGGTCCATTTCTGTCCCTCTGCTTCACACACCAAATTCTACTACTCATATCATCTGGACCTGCGGAAGGTGATTACTAATTTGTTTTTCTCATCTTTACACTACTGAAAACATTTGGGATCCACTTTTCTAAAAGAGGAAAATCCCTTTATATTAGTGGTTACAGTTTAACAAGCAGGGAAAGGGAAACAGATCTTTTTGGGACTGTTCATACTGTCCTATAGTTAATCTTAAAGGAAATCTGTCAGCATACAAATAAAAGCACTCGGTGTACCCTTGGTGTTGCTAAATATTTTAGTGCACCTTTCCACCTACTTGTTTTCCCTCCATCTCCAACCACTTTTCATTGGCTGACAGCTCTGCCTTTATAGAGAAAGGGATGGGTGGAAAACAAGCAGGTGGAAATGTGCACTTAATGTTAGGCCACACCATGATGTATAAAGCGCCTGTACTTGGTGTGAACAGTCATTCTGTGCTAACAGAAGATAAAACTGGAATGGTATCCACGGTCCGCGCTGCTGCTCTTTATCCAAGGAATCCACAAGAGGATGCCCTGAGGAAGGTGCTGGGACAGCACCGAAACGCGTTGGTGTGATGAAATAAAGAACTTTTGATGGTAATAACCTCTTGTGGATTCCTTGGATAAAGAGCAGCAGCGCGGACCGTGGATACCATTCCAGTTTTATCTTCTGATTTCCCGCGGTTTTGTGGCGTTGGTGGAGGTTCTGCAGCAGCTGCCTTATGCTTTTAAAACTGGTTGTGAGTCTCACAACCATAAAAGGTGAGTGGATACACTTATAATCCACATAAGAACTATAGTGTCTGTTTGATAGGGCACAATCTGCGCCTCTTGTATCTCCCTTCTTTTCTAGTATTCTGTGCTAACAGACCCTTTACAGTATACCCCCAAGTGTCCAATTTCCAATGTAGGAATATCTGTGACCGTAATCCATCCCGTACATCTGAAATGACTTGGTAAATACCAGGCACAAGCTACACAAACCAACTGATTCAGATTTATGGAACCATTTATCAGCTGCACAAATATCTGTAATGAATCTTAATATGGCCTCCTAAAGATGATAAAATGTGTTGCATAAAGGCACACATTATCTGGAGGCTTCTTTTTATGGAGCTGTGGGCAATTTATGAGAAATCTCCTTTACAGAGACTCAGACTCCAAATCTGTCATCTGTATGCTTCTACTCTCTTGTTAGCAAGTTTTTGCTACCGTATCACATAGATTATGCACCTCCTCTTTCTTTCCCCTCAGTCTGGGAGGTAGCCAATGACACCGACCTGTTCTGGTAGCCAGTAGGGAGGGAAGAGGAGGAGGGAGCAGGCACAGTCATGCTGTTTGCACAGGTGCCAGATTCCCAGCACCACAGTCTGCATACAGCATAATACAACACAGGGCGGGATCTGGTGCCTGCATTATATGCAGGAGCAATGTTCCAAAACCATGTGACCTCAGTTCTCGAACAGACTCACGGAGCATGCTCAAGAACTGAGGGATCTGCGCAGGCGCTGACGATGTCACCAAGAAAAGAGTAGAGGAGGGTCCCGGAGGATAGAAGAAGGACTAAGACCAGCGAGACGTTAAGGTCCAGCGAAGGGGCATACCTCTGGGACCTTATCTAAGTATTAACATACAGGGCGGGAAATATTTTAAAGTCTTTATTTAGGTGTCCCGGGGGAAGGCGGGGGTAGAGGGATAAGGGCCACCTTCACAAAATGCAGCATAGGTGTTGCTGTAGGAGGCACTTTTAGTTTAATAGGCAGTTAGGCTGGCTTCACACTTGCAGATGGATCTGCAGCGTTTTGCAGATGCATCTGCAAGTGTGAGCATGCTGACCGCGGCCCCTATGTTTATAATAGGGCGCACGCGGTGTGAAAGCTCTCATTCACTCCTATATGTGTACTGTCAGCAGGCGTATGCCTGCTGACAGATCACACACTCCCGTCCGCACTGTGGACGCGAGATGTAGCGTCCATGCTGCGGGCGGGAGGAGTGTGATCTGTAAGCAGGCATACGCCTGCTGACAGTACACATATAGGAGTGAATGAGAGCTTTCACACCGCGTGCGCCCTATTATAAACATAGGGGCCGCGGTCAGCATGCTCACACTTGCAGATGCATCTGCAAAACGCTGCAGATCCATCTGCAAGTGTGAAGGCAGCCTTAAGGGGTGACAGGTTCCCTCTATATTTACTGATTATTGGCATGTACAAGAAGGTTGGAAAAGACAGTCCTAGAATCCAACACAAAGTGGCATAATTATGTTGGATGGACAAGGAAGGAATCTAGCAAAAATAATAATGCTGCATGAAATCAAGTGCAGACTGGTTCTCCTTCCGATAATGGTGCAATATGACATCAGCTCTTACACTGACCTTACCCCCGGGGACCCACATTACCATATGATAACACAATGCTGACATTTTTCACTGAAGGCTATTATTTTGTGTTGTAGGAAAACTATTCTCATCTTATAAAAAGAAACAAAATTATAAATTTATATCCCACCAATATTAACCTTACAAATCGTGAGGAGCGATTATTAGCTTTATCCACATAAAGCTGAATAATGACAAGTCTCTGCGCTTTTAACTCTTGGCTCCAGTGCAGTTACTACTGTCTTATTGTTCCTCTCATTAGTGTATCACTTACCAAACAGTAAGTTTTGTAGCAAACTGCAGTGTCTTCTGAATTTAAGATTTCCGCCAATGCACTATATAAATCATCCAGAGGTTCTGCTCCTGTACGCTCATGCTGCAGAGAAGAAATAGTGAAGAATTACGACCTTAATATTATCTTCAATATGTATAATTCTCAGCACATAATACATCTTCACTATGCAGCTTCATATTTAAATAGAAACAATATAGTTGTACCCACAGAGAAATGTACTTGTTTTATTCATAGATGATGTGTAGAAAATAGAAAAATATTAAGAATGATCCATCTGCTGCGCAACTATGGGAGACAGCAGATTTACAGAGCTTCTAACTTTTAATATTTTACAACAAAAGCATATAAAGTTACAGAGTTATCCAGTACTTTGCTTATTTCTTCTTATGGGACAACTTAAAGGCAGGTAGTTGCTAACTGCCCGCTTGTTCTGCCCGGCGCTGATCTCTGCCAGCTCAGAGAAATCATGGTCCACTACTGCCAGCAATTCAATTGATTACAATGACATCACACCAAAAAGACAGTTTCTTCTATTCTGCTCTGTCAACAGGGTGTACTGCAATGTCATATTAATAGCTGCAGGAGAATGCTGTTAATCAGCATGCATCATTAAAGGGAATCAGTCAGCAGGTTTTTGCATTATAACCTGAGAACACCATGAGGCAGAAGCAAAGAGTTTGTTTCTAGGGATATGTCACTTATTAAACTTTGTGCTGTAGTTAATAGTAGTGGAAAACACATTTTTGGTCCAGAGAATGTTTGAATTTGTCTTTTACCCTCAGAACAAACACTGTAATTAGTTTAGTAACTCTAAGGGGTATGTCACACACAGCGATATCGCTAGCGATATTGCTGAAATCAGCAACCTCTCCAGCAATGTTGTTGTGTGTGACAAGTAGCAGTGGATCAGGCCCCTGCTGTGAGGTCACTGATCGCTGCATATCCTTCAGGACCATTTTTGGTCCTTGGTCTCCCGCTGTGCAGCACGCATCGCTGTGTGTGACAGCGAGAGACCAGAGATCAGCGACCTCCCAGGCTGGTAACCATGATAAACATCGGGTAACTAAGCAGCGTGCGCTGCCTAGATACCCAGCGTTTATCATGGTTACCAGCGTCCTCCCGCTTATGTGGAGGTCGGCTACCTGGTCGCTGAGGAGATCTGCATGTTTGACAGCTCCCCAGCGACCACACAGCGATGTTCCAGTGATCCTAGTCGTTGTCGGGATCGCTGGAACATCGCTGTGTGTAACAGCACCTTAAGGCTATGTGCACACAGTGAGTTTTTGCTGCAGCAAAACCTGAAGGTTTTGTTAGTAAATACAGAATTGTTGGCAGGAGAAAACCTCTGTTTTTGCCTATAGAACACTGCAAACCCACAGAAAAGAATTGACATGCTCATTCTTTTTAAAACGCAGCAAAATATGTACAGGTTTCATTTTCTACAAAGAAATAAAACCAATGAATGTGCACAGCTTTTCCCTGAATCACATAGGTTTTGCTGGGAATCAAAAAAGAAGAATTTTGTGTACTCACCGTAAATTCTCTTTCCTCAAATTGGGGGACACAGGACGATGGATTATGCTATTCTGCCACTAGGAGGTGACACTAAGCAAATGAAAAAGAAGCACAGTGGCTCCTCCCAGCAGTATATAACCCCCTGACTGGCACAGCTCAGCCAGTTTTGTGCTAAAGCAGTAGGAGGAAAACTACATAAGCCGATAAGGCGACCAGGAACATAAACAAGAGAACACCAACCACAACAAGGCCAACCGGCCACATGGAGGGTGATGTGTCCCCAATTAGAGGCTAAGAGAAAGAGAATTTACGGTTAGTACACAAAATCCTTCTTTTCTCTTTCGCCTCATTAGGGGACACATGACAATGGGACGTCCTAAAGCAGTCCCTGGGTGGGAATAAACATCTACAACTGAAATACGCAGTCTACAGACTAGCAGCCGCTGCCTGCAGGATGCGCCTACCCAGACTCGCATCTGCCGAGGCCTGGTTATGAACATGATAGTGATTTGCAAAAAGTGTAAAGGCTGGACCAGGTAGCAGCTTTGCACACCTGCCCAGCTTTAGCCTGGTGCCGAATAGCCCAGGAAGCACCCACCGTGTGAGTGGAGCAAGCACGCAACCCTGATGGAATGGTCAGATTACGTAGGGAAGAAGCTTCTAGAATGGGAAGCCAAATCCCCCTGCAAGAGTGGTCTTGGACGCTGCCGTCCCTTTATGGTGCCCTTCTGGAAGGACGCAAAAAAGGGAGTCTGACTTCCGGAAAGGAGCTGTCTTAGAGGCATAAATCCGGAGACACAGACCAAATTCAGGGAGTGCATAGCCTTTTCAAAGCGGTGCAGCAGAGCCGGACAGAAGGACGGGAGAGAAATGTCCTCGTTCAAATGGAAGAGGAAACCATCGTGGGAAGAAAGGACTGTAGCGGACGCGATACCCCCTTATCCTAGTGAAACTCGAGGAAAGGTGCCATGCAGGAGAGGAGCGCCAGTTCCGATACCCGCGGAACGGAGGAGATCGCCACAAGGAAAACCACCTTCTGAGAAAGCAGGCGGAGTGAAACTTCCCTGAGAGGTGCGAAGGCCGGCCTCTGAAGCACCTCCAGGTACCAGGCCTCCAAGGCCCTCTTATATGGTGGAACAATTCGAGAGACACCCTGCAAAGAATAACGAACCCGGGGTCTCATGGCCAAACAGTGCTGAATAGCACAGACAGAGCCGATGCCTGTCCCTTTAAGAGTCTAGGGACAGGCCTGTATCCAGCCCAGACTGAAGAAAACCCTGAATCGCTGGAATCGAAAACGCAAGGGAAGAAGTCTTCCAGAGTCACACCAGGCGAAGAAATCCTTCCAAGTCCTGTGGAATATGCGGGCGGCGACAGGTTTTCTCGCGTTGGCCATAGGGCGCGCAACCTTTATCGAAAATCCCTCCCAAGTCAAAATCCAGGCCTCAAGGGCCACGCCATCAAATAAACAGATTTGTATAAAATCCCTGGAACTGCTCGTCCCGAGGGACTGGGATGACGACTTCTGCCTGTAGGAGAGAGTTGATGGCCTGAAAGAAGGCGTGCACCTTTGCCGGCATTCCCAGATGGTTGTAAGGGAAGAATCTTCTGGGGAAGGAGGGTGGGGTTTGGGAGAGGGAGTGTGAAAATTCTATGCTGTAGCCAAAAAAACACCAATTCCCGGACCCACTCGACGTCTGTGACAGTGAGCCTGGCGAGCCGAAAGTGAAAAAGTTGGCCGCCAACTTGAGAGGTTCCCCCGGAGGAACTGAACCAGGAAGAGGAGAACCTCTGAGACCCGGACTCCTTCGATTTGGCCTGCCAGTTGCGGTGTCTGACAGCTTGAACCCGGCTTGCTGGAAGCCTGGGAACCCCTGTCTGTGCGAGGCGCACGGAACGGCTGTGACTGGCGGGAAACGGACCACCCGGACGAGTTCCGAAAAGACCGGACTCTCGTCCATTGCCCCTTAGCAAACTAACGCTTAGGCGTCTGCTGAGGAAGCGAGGCACTCATACCTCCCGTAACGTCCGAGATTAACCTATCAAGCTTTTCCCAAAAAATGCGCCCGCCTAAATAAGGCATGCTAGTGAGAGACTTCATTGAGGCCGAATCCGCCTTGTACTCTCGAAGCCAGAGGGATCGGTGGATCGCAATGTCGTTTGAGTCTGCCACCGCAGTGTAGTTGGCCGCATCAATAAAAGCGTGATCAAGAAATCCCCTGATACAGAAAACTGAGCGGTCAGATCCAACAACTCTGGAACTGAGTCCCGATGCCGCAAGGCGGAGTGTAAATCACCCGCCCAGGGCACAATGGCCTTAGCCACCCACATAGAGGCGAAGGATGGGGATAGGGACGAGCCTGAAGCCTCAAACACCGACTTCGACAAGTGTTCTAGTTGACAATCAGTGGCGTCGTTGTTAGACGCGCCCTCGGAGAGACCAAACGGGAAGCCAGGCTGAGACCCATGTCTCTGCAGATCTTCCTGAATCACAGGGTGGTCTGAGAATAACCCTTTTTGAGATTTTGTGAATCTCTTAACGGAGACCACGTGATCCGAGGATGCGACCCGGGTTGGGTCAGCCACTGACAGAACCCAATTAACGGCCAAAACCTGTCGTCCCCCATGGCAAGAGTATCCGAGGAGGCTGAACCGAAGGGGGCCTCCTGGTCCGGATCTGAATCAGAATCACGGAGCTCACCGGACTAGCGTGATTCATGGGACCTGCTCCTTACAGGGGAGACCCGAGAGCCCTGAGATGGGGTTGTGTAGGGGCTCCAGTGGAACCTCTTACCACCAGTGGAGATACCAACTCGTCTCCGAGAGTGTATCTCCTCGCGACCAGAGAGGTCATCCTGGGAGCCAGGGTCTGAGGTGCTGTGGATCAGCGTCTCAGAAAGTCGCTGTATAGATTGGCTCACGGACTGCGAAAACGCAACCGCCCAATCCGAGGTAGCAGGGCCACTAGAGAACGTATCCTCATCAGCGGGGGCAGAGGCACAGGGCTGAGTGAAACAAAGGCACAGACCTGGCAAAGCAGAGTAAAACATCCGCATGTCAGTACAGCCTTGCATGCAGTGCAAAAACATAATATACAGCAAAGGTCCTTGGTGCCCTTTTGCTCTTATTGCCAGACATCATGGCAAAACACCCCCTGCTACACACAGACATATATACTGCTGGATATGAGGCACAAACAGACAGAGTAATGCTGCAGCTGAAAGAAGAAGTTGCTGCTGAGCACACACACAAACAGCTCAGGTCTACAGCAGAAATATAGATCGCTGCTGAGCCCTCTCACTTGAGAGTCACTGGAAATGAAGCGCTGGCCCAGAAACCTGTGTCCCCCTGCAAAGATCCGACTGTGCCCACACTGAGGATCCCCCTGCTGCTGAAAATGGCGCCCAGAGCGACAAAGAAGCGCCAAAATATAGAAAACCGCTAGGCCACGCCCCCTGGAGCAGGAAACCACTAGGCCACGCCCCCTCATGATGAAACGTTCAGGGCGGATGCCATAGGCCAAGGGGCCTACCGGCGGCATTCCCGGCAGGACCACATCATCACCAAGGGCAGGGAAGGGTGGGATTACACAGTGTAGGCCTGAAGCCGGGGCCTAAATTAATGCAGCAGGCTGCCGACCGAGAGGGTCTGGCGCGGAGCATACAGCTGGGGATGCGGCAGGCACAGGAGACCCCAGGGGAGCACCGGAGGGCAGCCATACGTTATGACGGCTCCATCCCTGGACCCCAAGGGGCGGGGGGGCGGACCACCCATGTCAGGGCAGCATGCTGTAGATCCATCTTCTTTGTGCTGCAGGAGCCAGAGGCCAAGATTCCCATCTGTGGGGTCTGGGGAGGGACGGTACAGCGGTCCAAATGCAGGCTATAACCTACATAAAAAACAAACAGTGTCTTACCTCCTACGACACTAAGCAAAAAACTGGCTGAGCTGTGCCAGTCAGGGGGTTATACACTGCTGGGAGGAGCCACGGTGCTTCTTTTTCATTTGCTTAGTGTCGCCTCCTAGTGGCAGAATAGCATAACCCATCGTCCTGTGTCCCCCAATGAGACGAAAGAGAAATACAGGTTTAGATTAGATTAGCATACATTTACATAAAACCAAACTGAAAATGCATCACAAACGATGTGTGTGAGCATAGCCTAAAGATCCTTAAAGACAACCTCTCTGAGATTCCAAGTGGTCTCAGCAGTTTCTGAGCTAGGAACCTCTTTTCACAAAAATGGACAGACTGATCACCTTTTTGATTAATTCAGACAAGAATAGTCTTCTATATTGCAATGATGGTGGGCACTTTTGACAAACTGGATGATTGATGGTCTGTAAAGAAGAAAAGCATTCATTAGCAACCAAATAATCTATAGTCTACCAAAGCCCAGTACAGTAAAGACCCCCTCCCCCAACTTCCGGGAAAAAGAAGGTTATGTGGAAGAAGAGCAGCTAAGGCAGGGGTAGGGAGCTCCAGGCCTCAAGAGCAGGTATTCAGGATTTCCTTAGCATTGCACAGGGATTGGAATCATCACCAGTGCAGGAGATTAAATTACAAACTGTCAAATACTAAGGAAATCCTAAAAACCTGCACTGTGTGCAGCTCTCGAGGCCTGGAGTTCCCTACCCCTGACCTAAGATGTATCTTGGTTTTAGCTTATAAAGCAATCACTGTATCATATATCAGAGCTGCGTAATCACCATTTGACCATGGAAAAAGTTTTATCCAATGGTACAGTGGGTACGGAAAGTTTTCAGACCCCTTTAAATTTTTCACTATTTTGTTTCATTGCATTCATTTGGTAAATTCAAAAAAGTTCATTTTTTTCTCATTAATGTAAACTCTGCACCCAGTCTTGACTGAAAAAAGTCTAAAAATGTATAAATTTTTGCAAATTCATTAAAACAGAAAAACTGAAATATCCCATGGTCATAAGTATTCAGACCCTTTTCTCAGTATTGAGTAGAAGTACCTTTTGAGCTAGTAGTCATGAGTTATCTTGGGAATGATGCAACAAGCTTTTCACCCCTAGATTTGGGGATCTTCTGCCATTCTTCCTTGCAGATCCTCTCCAGTTTCGTCAGGTTGGATGGTGAACGTTGGTGGAGCCATTTGCAGGTCTCTCCAGAGATGCTCAATTGGATTTAGGTCAAGGCTCTGGCTGGGCCCATCAAGAATGGTCACAGAGTTGTTCTGAAGCCATTCCTTTGTTATTTTAACTGTGTGCTTAGGGTCATTGTATTGTTGGAAGATGAACCTTCGTCCAAGTCTGAGGTCCAGAGCCCTCTGGAAGAGGCTTTCATCCAGGATATCTCTGTACTTGGCCGCATTCATGTTTCCTTCAATTGAAACCAGTCATCCTGTCCCTGCAGCTGATAAACACCCCCATAGCATGATGCTGCCACCACCATGTTTCACTGTGGGGATTGTATTGGGCAGGTGATGAGCGGTGCCTGGTTTTCTACTCACATACCGCTTACAATTATCACCAAAACGTTTTATCTTCATGTAATCAGACCAGAGAATCTTATATCTCATGGTCTGGGAGTCCTTCATGTGTTTTTTTGCAAACTCAATGTGGGTTTTCATATGCATTGCACTGAGGAGAGGCTTCCGTTGTGCCACTCTGCCATAAAGGTGGGACTGGAGGAGGGCTGCAGTTATAATTGACTTTGTGGGATTTTCTCCCATCTCCCTACTGCATCTCTGGAGCTCAGCCACAGTGATCTTGGGGTTCTTCTTTACCTCTCTCCCCAAGGCTCTTCTCCAACGATTGCTCAGTTTGGCTGGACGGCCAGATCTAGGAAGACTTCTGGTGTTCCCAAACTTCTTCCATTTAAGGATTATGGAGGCCATTTTGCTGTTAGGAACCTTGAGTACTGCAGAAATTCTTTTGTAACCTTGCCTAGATCTGTGCCTTGCCATAATTCTGTCTCTGAGCTCCTTGGGCAGTTCCTTTGACCTCATGATTCTCATTTGGTCTGACATGCACTGTGAGCTGTGATGTCATATATAGACAGGTGTGTGCCTTTCCAAATCAAGTCCTATCGGTTTAATTAAACACAGCTGGACTCAATAAAGGAGTAGAACCATCTCAAGGAGAATCACAAGGAAATGGACAGCATGTGACCTAAATATAAGTGTCTGAGCAAAGGGTCTGAATACTTATGACCATGTGATATTTCAGTTTTCTTTTTTAATAAAATTTGCAAAAATGTCTACATTTCTAGATTTTTTCAGTCAAGGTGCAGAGTGTACATTAATGGGAAAAAATGCACTATTTTGAATTTACCAAATGGCTGCAATGAAATAAAGAGTGAAAAGTTTAAAGGGGGTCTGAATACTCTCCGTACCCAATTACCCACTGTATATAAACAATAAAGGTCTCTGTTAAATAACACCAGCATAGATTTTAAAAAGAAGAATGGATGAGCAAACTTTATTTGAACATTGTAAAGCTTTTTATTTAACAAAAACTGTAAATTGCTCAAATCGGAGCACCGCATACAAACGCATGCAGCTGTCACACTCAAGTCGGGAGAGTCTGGCTAGAGTCACACATGCCATCCGTTTTACCCTGGATCCGTTATTGGCATCAGTTTTTGGACTTTTTTTTCTCAGTCCGAAAACAGATTCCGTTAACGTATGGTGCACTTAAGTGTCACTATGCTTTTCAAAAACACTATGCTATTGTTTCCTGCCTCCAAAAAATGCTGCATGCAACGTTTTTGGGTGCAGGAAAAAAACACATTGCATTATTTTAACATGGGGCCCTCTGGGAAACGCATCCGTTAACGCATGGTACAAGGGGATTTTTGGTACTCACCCTAAAATCCTTTTCTTGGAGCTTCAATTGGGGGACACAGGAAGACCTTGGATGTATGCTTGCTGCCACCAGGAGGCTGACACTATGCAAAACAACAGAAAAGCAACTCCTCCCCAGCAGTACACACCCACCTACTGGCACAAATTCAATTCAGTTAGTGAGAATAGCAATAGAAGCAACCATAAACTCACCAATTTGCTCAACTATATACAAAGGGAGGGAGCTGTGTCCCCAATTGAAGCTCCAGGAAAAGAATTTTACGGTGAGTACCAAAAATCCCCTTTTATTAATCGCTTCATTGGAGGATACAGGAAGACCTTGGGATGTACAATAGCAGTCCAGTCAGGTGGGTATAATAACAGAAGAATTGCTGGGGCGAACTCAGACCACGGCGGCCTGTAGAATCTTGAGCCCCAGAACGGCATCTGCAGATGCTTGAGTATGAACTCTGTAAAATGTAACAAATGTGTGAACTGAAGACCAGGTGGCCGCTTTGCAAAGCTGAGCTGCCGAAACTTGATGTCTGACAGCCCAGGAAGCTCCCACTGCTCTAAGTGGAGTGTGCCCTTATTCTGGATGGACAAGGAACCTGTTTAATGCGGTATGCCTTCGAGATAGCAGAGCGAATCCATCGGGCAATTGTAGCCTTAGATGCTGCCAATCCCTTGCGAGGACCATGAAAGACCATGAAGAGAGAGTCCACTCGTCGAAAGGAAGTTGTTAGCGAAAGGTAGGTACGGAAAGCCGTTACTAAATCCAAATTGTCTAATTTCATCTCTCGCGAATGAGATGGGGCTGGGCAAAGGGAGGGTAGGACAATTTCCTCATTGATGTGGAAAGAAGAGACTACCTTTGGTAGGAACTTTTCCATTGGACAAAGGACTACTTTGTCCTGATGGAAGGTCAAGTAAGGAGAACAGCATGAGAGAGCTGCAAGTTTAGACACCCTCCGAATGGAGGTGATCGTCACGAGGAAGGCGATCTTCCAAATTAGGAGAGGAAAACTGACTTCTTGTAGGGGCTCAAAGGGATGACCTTGAAGTACGTCTAGTACTAAATTCAGATTCCACGGATCAAGAGGGGGCGAAACGGAGGAGCGACATGATCCACTCCTTGGAGGAACGTCTTAACCTGTGGACGTTAGGCGAGCTGCCTCTGGAAAAGCATGGAAAGAGCGGACACACGGCCTTTCAGGGAGCTAAGGGATAGACCTGCATCAAGGCCAGACTGGAGAAAAGCTAGGAGGGATGGAAGACAAAAGACCATTGAGGAACGATTACACTCCTCGCACCATCGGAAGAAAGCCTTCCACGTGCGGTGATAAGCGCGTGATGAGGATGGTTTCCTGGCTTTCAACATAGTCTGGATGACTTGGTCAGAAAGACCCGATGATCTCAGTACCGCGGCTTCAACAGCCACGCCGTTAAATTGAGCGACTGAGAATTCGGGTGTTGAAAAGGACCCTGAGTCAAGAGGTCCGGGAGAGTCCGCGAGGAGGTTGACTACCTCTGCGTACCAGAACTGTCTTGGCCAATCTGGAGCCACGAGGATTACGGTTACTCCTTCTGCTCAGATTTTCTTGAGAATCCTGGGAATGAGAAGGATGGGGGGGGGGGAAAGAAGAGATAAGGAAGGGAGAACTAGGCCCATAGAATCGCGAAAGCGTCCGCGTCAAGGGACTGGGGGTCCCTGGACCTGACGACAAAGGGGCGGAGATTGTAATTGTCCCTGGAGGCCATCAGGTCTACGTCTGGGAACCTCCATCTGAGGCAAATCTGATTGAATACCTCTGGGTTCAGGGACCACTCTCCTTGGTCCAACCCCCCGTTACTAGGATAGTCGGCCGCCCAGTTGTCCACTCCAGGAATGTGGCTTGCTGAAATTGCTGGAATGTGTAGCTCGGCTCATTGAAGGATTTGGGTCACTTTCGCCATGGCTGAGCGGTTCCGAATCCCTCCCTTGCGATTTATGTACGCCACCGCTGTCGCATTGTCCGTCTGAATTGGGACATGGCGGCCAGTTAGGGGGGGTTTGCCAATACAGGAGGGCTCGGAGGATCGCCCTGAGTTCTAGGATGTTTATGGGCAGGGAGGATTCCTGGGAGTTCCACATGCCCTGGGCTGTGTGGCCGAGGAAGGTTATGCACCAACCGAAGAGACTAGCGTCGGTGGAAATGATCGTCCACCTGACTGGGAGAAACAATCTGCCGCGAGCGAGAAGGGGGGACTCGATCCACCAGAGGAGTGACTGTCTCGGTGATCTGGAGAGGTGGACTGGGTGATCGAGACTGCTGAGGGAGCAATCCCATTTCGCTAGCAGAAAGTGCTGGAGGGGTCTGGCATGAAATTGGGCGAATGGGAAGTCTTCGATGGCGGCCACCATTCAGCCCAGAACCCTCATGGAGAGTCGGCGTGATGGAGGAGAGGGCTGCCTGAGACGGTGAATCCCAGGCAGCAGGGAAGTCCGCTTGTCTGGAGGAACGAAAATGCGGGACTGGGCTGTGTTGAATATCATGCCCAGAAAGATGATCCTCTGAGTCGGAACAAGGCATGACTTCTTGACATTGATAATCCAGCCCAGGCGACAGAGGGAATCCAAAGATATTTGCAGGCTCTCGAGACACCCTAAGTGCCATGAGTTTTGTAAAGACCCGGGGAGACGAGGCAAGGCCGAATGGTAGGGCGGCAAACTGGTAATGTTGGGATCCCACGGCGAAGTGCAGGAAGCATTGGTGAGACGCAAGGATAGGAATGTGTAGGTAAGCGTCTTGGATGTCTATGGAGACCATGAATTCTCCTGGCTCCATAGACGATATTGCTAAACGAAGGGACTCCATCCTGAAGTGTCTCAATCAGAGCTTGGTGTTGAGAAGCTTCAGGTCCAAATTGGAAAGAACGGAACCTACCTTTTTTGGGACCACAAAGAGATTGGAGTAAAATCCCAAAATGTGTTGATGCTTTCGAATGGGGATGATAACGCCTGCCTCCTCGAGGGAAATCACTCGGTGAAAACCGGATCGGAGTTCTGGGTCTTTCGGTGGCCTGGATAGAAAAAAAAAAGTCTTGGGGAAAAGAAGCAAATTCGATCTTGTACCCCACCGAGACAATGTCTCGGACCCAGGCATCGTCTATTACTGATAGCCAAACTGAACGGAAGGCCTTGAGGCGGCCCCCGAGGTTAGGGCTTGGACGGGGAACCAGAGGGTCGAGAGTGTGCGTTACGAGGACGCCAGGAAGGTGCAGACTTGTAGGAGGGCCTCTTTCTATCCTGGCGGGCGGGGGAGCGGTCTTGCTGATTGTAGGGTTTGGGCGCTCGGGGCCGAAAGAAACAAAATTGGAAATTTCTCTTCGTAGGAATTGCCCGTTTACACTTTGCCTGTGAAAGGGATGTACTTTTCCCGCCGTGGCGTCCGATGTGATTTTATCTAGCTTATCGCCGAATAGGCAAGAACCCTCGAAAGAGAAATTGTTAAGTGATATTTTAGAGGCTGAGTTGGCATTCCAGATCTTCAGCCATAGGGCCCTGCGAATGGAGATCATGTTGCCGGAGGCCTGGGCACCGCAGGATGCGGCATCGAGGCAAGCAGTGGCAATGTATTTACCCGCATGAGCGATCTGGTGAGCCAGGCCCGCTAGATCCGCGGGAGGTGCTTGGAACAGAATGCCCCTTCGGAGGTTCTTGGCCCGGAGGACACGGCCTGGAAAACCCAGGTTGCTGCGAACGAAGGGCAAAGAGATGCGCCCGAGGCTTCGAAAGCTGATTTCGCCATGGCCTCTATGTGTCTGTCTGGTCCTTCCTTAAGGTAGGCGCCATCTGCCAGGGGTAGGATTGTGTTGGTAGATAGACGTGAAACTGGAGGATCCACTGCTGGTGAGGAGGTCCATTTCTGGTGAACCTCCTTAGAGAAGGGATAAAGAGCCTCCAGACGCTTTCTGGATTGAAAGCGCTTCTCTGGGTGTAGCCATTCTTTGGTAAAGATGTCGTCAAAGTCTTCTAGGTAAGAGAAGGCCGAGGAGCTGGTTTAGGCCATTTGGCAGACACTTTCCGTGTAGACGGCTTGTCGTCAGAATCGACCTTAAGGGTGTCGTTCACTGCTAGAATCAGGATGTCAACTGTGTCCCTGATTCAAGAAATTTGGTCGGAGTCTAGATTTGGGTCAGATTCCGAGAAGGAATCGGAATCAGATGGTGCCGAACGCGCTGGAGAAGAAGGTCTCGAATGGAGGTCTCTGGGGGAGGGAGACCAGGACGAGGATGATGGGCAAATCCGCTTCCTCTGTGAGCGGTCCTGTCTGTCTGATTTCGAGGGTGGTTTAGACGTGGATTGGTCTGATGGGCTAGGAACAGCGTTCCCTGATGGGCTAGGATCGGTGTGCTCCGATAGATTGCCTCCGCGATTAGGCCTAATCTATGTGGGCAGATGGTCTAGGGCAGCCATCAGGGTTTCTGAGAATTTAACCAGAGTAGTATAATAATTTAAAGAAGACTGGCACACCTACAGGTTCAGGTGCTAGCTGGATAAAAACTATATGTATTAGAAAGTGATCCGCTGCACACTAAACACAATATATGACATAATGAAGTGTTTGACTAACATAAGAAACTAATGCAAATTTTGAAGATGAAAATTGACATTGCAGAAACTGCTTCAGGAAACAACATGAAAAATGAGAATCTTAGTTAATGCATTGGCCATTGCATGTTAAGCCCGATAACCATACGCTATGTGTTCTCATGTATATCGGGTCCCTGTCTCCAATATATGTACGTATATACCGTATATAAGAAACAAATGCAAATTTTGAAGATGAAAATGAAATGTCAATGTTCATCTTCAAAATTTGCATTAGTTTTCTATATGTTAGTCAAACACTTCATTATGTCATATATTGTGTTTAGTGTGCAGCGGATCACTTTCTAATACATATAGTTTTTATCCAGCTAGCACCTGAACCTGTAGGTGTGCCAGTCTTCTTTAAATTATTATATTGCTGTTTTTGACTGAGAACCCTTCCCCCGATAGCCTAGTCAAGATTAGCCATATTTTTTCCACCATCTTATTGTAGTCCAACTTCATACCACACCCATACACGTAGGTTCTAAATTGCACTCAGAGGCTAGTGTCCTCATAAGCATTTGCACCACAGACAGAGGCATAAGGTAAGGGAGACAGGGACCCGATATACTTGAGAACACCTTGGCGTATGGTTATCGGGCTGAACATGCAATGGCCAATGCATTAACTAAGATTCTAATTTTTCATGTTGTTTCCTGAAGCAGTTTCTGCAATGTCAATTTTCATCTTCTAAATTTGCATTAGTTTCTTATATGTTAGTCAAACACTTCATTATGTCATATATTGTGTTTAGTGTGCAGCGGATCACTTTCTAATACATTAACCAGAGTAGTGGCGGACTGAGATAAGGAAAGTACCACCTCAGGTGGGGTAGGGACCACTGTAGGTTCAGTGGTAGGCTCCTGAGCTGCCTGCATGGTCTGTGGGCTACAAGCGAGGAACAGTGGAGAGTTCTGAGCCGAGGGTAGCTTCTTATTGCACTCTGACCAGGCGTAGTCCACCGTGGTGGCTATGGAGGCTGTACGGGTGCTCCCTATGTGAGGCATCTACTAGGGCCAGTAGTGAGAGTGCCAACAGTGTGGGGGGGCTGGGGAAGCTTAGCTTACCAGGGCCCAGGCTTCCGGTGTCCCCTGTGATGGATCCGAGCAGCAGAGGAGCACAGAGGCAGCTGCAGCGTTCGCCATCAGGCAACCCATGCTGCAGCCTTAGGTGACACAGGAGCAGCTTCTCCTCCAGAGCAATTCCCCACCCCCACTGGAGAAGCCTGAGGGGTAAGCTGAGGAGCTACCAGGTGGGGGCTGGTAAAGTGAGGATGGGGAAGTGGGGGGGGGGGGGGAAATATATGGATCCCGGACCCAAGGTCTGCTTGCTGCCATCAGGGTGCAGATCCCTACCTCGTAAGGGGTGCCGAGCTCCAGACGCTGAAACTTTTCTTGGTTCCCTGTGCTCCAGGGTTCCGGGCGTCTGATGATCCTACCGACCGGCTCTGGTGGGTGAGCGGGTAGGGGAGCGAATGGGCCACGGCAGGCACCGGCGTCCAGCCTCGGGGTTCCCCAGGATACATGTTGGTTCAGAAAGGGATGGGGGGCCCTGGCCCAGAAAGGAAGAGTTAACAGTGCAACCAGCGTACACTGGACTCTCGATCTCAATGCAGGGTGACTGATTGGCTCAACCGCTCCGTATTCCCTGATGAATCTTCATAGACAAAAACAAAAAATTTAAAAATCTAATAAACATTTTTGGTAAATACTGGCTCAGAGAGACCTGTGTCTGCCTCCAATGACACTAAACTAAAACTGATTTGAATTTGTGCCAGTAGGTGGGTGTATACTGCTGGGGAGGAGTTGCTTTTCTGTTGTTTTACATAGTGGCAGCCTCCTGATTACAGCAAGCATACACCCAAGGTCTTCCTGTGTCCCCCAATGAAGCGATTAAAAAATATAGGTACCATGGGTTAACGCATAGTGTTTTTTAGATGCAAAAAGGCATTTTCCAAAAACGGAATCAGGTTTTGGAATAGGCAGAAAAACGGACTGTCATGTGTGACCCTAGCCTCTGTGCTGTCCAGTCTGATTTTTGACCGATTTATCTGGATGTCTGACTGCACCTAAATGCAGATTATTTTTAGCAGATGATAATTCAGGCAGCAGGTTCAGTATACACTTACAGGTGCATCTCAATGAATTAGAATATCATCAAAAGGTATTTTTTTTATAATTTTTATATTATATAGTCATTAAAAACAGAGTGATCTATTTCAAGTGTTTACTTCTGTAAATGTTGATGATCATGGCTTACAGCCAATGAAAATCAAAGGGTCATAATCCAAGGGTCATTATCTCAGAAAATTAAAGTAGGAAGGATGAAGGGTTAAAAACTGCACTGCTGTATTAAACGAGACATCAAAGGGTAAATATAATATTGATTTATTAGTCAATGTGCTTCAGGACTTCCTGTAATGCCCTGAAACATGGCAATATTACATTGATTTGTCCTGAGGAAGAGGAAGGGGCCAGGGAACCCTGAAACACGTTGACCAATAAATCAATATTACCATCACCCTTTGATGTTTGTTGGAATACGTCAGCGCAGTTTTTAACGTTTCGTCCTCCCTACTCTATATGCACCACAGCCGTGATCTGCTTTTATAGTGGTTGTGACTCTCACAATTACAGAAGGTGAAGCCTCTGTTACCTATTTAGGTCATATTTTATCTTTCAGACCCTTCATCCTCCCTACTTTAGTTATCTGAGATATTGACCTTTGGGTTTTTATTGGCTGTAAGCCATAATCCACAATATTTCCAGAAATAAACACTTGAAATAGATCACTCTGTCTGTAATGACTCTATAATACTAGCTGTAGTATCCGGCTACGCCCGGGTTAATAAATAACTGATGTTAGCTATAACAAAATAGAATTTGAATATATCATATTAATGACCTGTAAGAATATAGAAGCAGAGCTGTGATTGATTGCTATAGGCAGCCTAATAAATCTCCAGCCAACAGTAAACCCTCCTCCTGGCTGGGCAGTATATGTTACCTCACACATACACATAATAGACAGCTCATGTGACTGACATCTGCCTTAATTCCCTGTATGGCACATGTATTGCACATTGGTTGTTTTTAATCAGATGTTTATGTTTGGATATTAAAGATAGCACACGTATGAGGCGAGTTGTGTGAGGTGATTTGTGCACATCTGTGTCTGTCTGTGTGGTGTGTGTGTCCCTGGGGTGTGTGTATGTGTGTGTGTCTGTGGGGTGAGTGCATGTGTCCCTATAGGGCAGGGGTCTCAAACTCCAGGCCTCGAGGGCCGCAAACAGTCCAGGTTTTCAGGATTTCTATTGCATTTGACAGTCGGCAATCAAATTACCAACTGTCAAACTCTAAGGAAATCCTGAAATCCTGGACTGTGTGCGGCCCTCGAGGCCTGGAGTTTGAGACCCCTGCTATAGGGTGTGTATGTGTGTGTGTCCCTGTGGGGGGGTCTGTGTGGTGTGTGTCTCTGTTGTGTGTGTCTCTTTGTGGTGTGTGTGTGTGTCCCTGTGGGGTGAGTGCATGTGTCCCTATAGGGTGTGTATGTGTATCCCTGTGGGGGGGGGTCTGTGTGGTGTGAGTCTCTGTTGTGTGTCTCTTTGTAGTGTGTGTGTGTATCCCTTTGGGGTGAGTGCATGTGTCCCTATAGGGTGTGTATGTGTGTGTCCCTGTGGGGGGTGGGGGGGGGGGGTGTCTCTTTGTGGTGTGTGTGTCCCTGTGAGGTGAGTGCATGTGTCCCTATAGGGTGTGTATGTGTGTGTGTCCCTGTAGGGGGGGGGTCTGTGTGGTGTGTGTGTCTCTTTGTGGTGTGTGTCCCTGTGGGGTGAGTGCATGTGTCACTATAGGGTGTGTATGTGTGTGTGTCCCTGGGGGGTCTGTGTTGTGTGTGTCTCTTTGCGGTGTGTGTGTGTCCCTGTGGAGTGAGTGCATGTGTCGCTATAGGGTGTGTGTGTGTCCCCGTGGGGGTGTGTCTCTGTGTTGTGTGTGTCTCTTTGTGGTGTGTTTGTTCGGGTGCGTGGTGAGTATCCAATGTTGCGGCTGCACTTTAGTGACTATACACTTGCTGTTACTCTTTGTGTGCGTGTGGTGTTTATACATGTCCCCGTGTGTGGTGAATATCTCATGTTGGGGCCCCACCTTAGTGACTATATGCTGGTATGTATGTGCTGTTAGTCTTTGGCGCTATCATTAAGCCCCTCTCATTCACAACTGTCAACTGGTAACTGTCACCTTTTCCCCATTATGTAGATAGGGGCAAAATTGTTTGGTGAGTTGGAATGCGCGGGGTTGAAATTTTGCCTCACAACATAGCCTATGACGCTCCCGGGGTCTAGACGTGTGACTGTGCAACATTTTGTGGCTATAGCTGACAGCTGTCGATTTTCCTCCAATACTTTTCCATTCACTTTTTCCCCATTATGTAGATGGGGCAAAATTGTTTGGTGAACTGGAACGCGCAGGGTTAAAATTTTGCCTCACAACATAGCCTATGACGCTCTCGGGGTCCAGACGTGTGACTGTGCAAAATTTTGTGGCCGTAGTTGCGACAGTGTAGATGCCAATCCCGGATATACACACACACATACACACACATTCAGCTTTACATATTAGATATGCGTTTCACTTTATGTGTTGAATTACTGAAATAACACTCTAACCCCGTTAACAGCACTCCTTAATCTCTCCATATGGCTGGAAAAGGCGTCTTCTTCTAGACTAGATTAAGGCCCGTTGCTATCGCATCGGGAGGATGGTGATGTGATGTTGAGCATGTGTTATATGACACTAAGAGCAGCACACCTTGAGATGGAGATGTGGTGAACAGCCATCCCGCCCATCTCTTTAGCTGTTCACAAAAACCCGACCCTGTTATAAGAATAAATAACATTTCTCAGCAGCTATGATGCTGGAGCTTTACATCCGGGTTCATATCACCAAAATTCACAATTTGGATGATACACATCTCCCATCTTATACTTAATGTGTGTTAAACTTATATTTAGAAAGATGTGTAAATGTATCATACCTACGTATTTATGTACAGAGGATGTTTACATAGTAAGCCTCAAGAGAGACAGCATTACTGATGTATGTAAAGTACTATGGAATTAATAGTGCTATATAAATAAAAGAAAGTAGTCTAATTATTATGACCTAAGTTATATACGTATGTGTTGTCTATGTAGTTGAAATCTATATACGTGTACATCTAATTTTTTTTTATTTTTTTAAATCTATGTATAGCTATATAAGTTTCTACGCATCTAAACGTGTTTATGACATATCTATGAAACAAACCATTTGTATATGATATATGTACCGTATGTGCTTAACAAATCTATAGATATAACTTGTATAAAGCTATGTATAGAAGTATATTCTGTATATCTATTTAGAATGCAACTATCATTTCTATATCTATATATCTATACCAGGAGTAACGTAAATAGTTTTAACTAAAACATTTTTGTACACTACATTTCTAGTGAAGACTTTTGGGCTATTAGGTACTAATTTTCCTTGAAGTGGTGTATCCACCACTTTGACCCTAACGTTACTGCGTAGTTTGACTCTGGAGAAAGCAACAAACAATTGACCATGGGCAAATGCAGGTTGTGGTAAAAAAAATGCCAACTCGATTGAGGGTCTGTCCTTGAGATTTGTTAATGGTGATTGCAAACGTAGGTTTCACTGGAAACTGTCTACATTTTAATTTAAAATGCAAACCCACTCTCAGAAGGACACAAATCGATGCGTGGAATAAATACAATGTCTCCTTGAGCTGAGCCAGTAATGACTTTAGCCTGTATGATGTTGCGGAGTAAGGCAATGACAATGAGGCGAGTGCCATTACAGATACCTTTCTTGGTGTTCAGGTTTCGTAATAGAATTACAATGGTGCCAATTTTAAGTTGCAGATGATGTGATGGCATTCCTGATGGTGTCAGTGAGTTTAAAAATTCAACGGGGTAGTTTTCACATTCTTCAGCTTCATCAGCATCAACAGAATCATCGCTGGTATATACAGTATCGCCACTCATTCGATCCATTACTCTAGAGTTCAGAAAATAAACGTCATCATTTTTTGGACATAGTATAGCATGTGATGCAGCAGTGTTTACGCTTTCATTGTCATTAACATCAATGCAAATGTGGTCTCCAAAGATGTCAGTTACTATTGAGCCAGTACAAAGCACATCTGGAGGTATTTCAATGACATCCTCTCCAAGATTGCGTTCATTAGACAGCTTACCATTTCCAAGTTTAAGCAACCAACTGCTGTATTCAGGATCAGTGGAGCGCATGTTGTTGAATAGTGGTAGTCTAGTAAAATGTTGCCAATGGTGTGAATATTTAATGCAGGAATCTACAATGTCTGTTCTTGTTCCATGAGCGATGACGGGAAGGCATTGTCTGAAGTCTCCTCCAAGAACAATAACTTTACCTCCAAACGGTGTTTTATTTTTGTCAGCAACATTTGTTGTCATGATGTCCCGTAGAAGTCTATCTATGACATTCAAGGCATGTTTTTGTACCATTGTACACTCTTCAATAATAAAAAGTTTTGTAAATGCTTTCCAGCATTGGTATCGGTTTTTATCCTGGAAACGGATGTTTCGTTGATAGGAATTGGAATGACATACAGAAAGTGGATAGTTCGGCCTCCTTCTACTAGGTTTGCTCCTATACCTGTAGTGGCAGCAGGTGACACAATGTCTCCTTGTCCCCTTAGAGAATGACTAAGTAGATGGTATAGGTAGGTTTTTCCACTACCACCAGGTCCGTCAAGAAAAAAGCACTTCGGTGTTAAACTGCATGTTAAGAATGCAGGCATCTATTAAAGTATTTCGCCACACACTATCATCGATTAATAATCCTAGTGCTAATGCAGCATCCTTAAAAGCTGGAAGCGTGACTCCATTGACGGTTTTAATGCTGTCAAAACTTGTAGCAGCTTTTACATGCAGTAACAATAAACGTAAATAGTATCGTTCTTGGTCTTTCACACTAACAGTATACATTCTGCCTATAACAGTTAGAACTCCTCGTTTTCTCTGTTCCCATGTGCCTTGTTTCCAAACGTAGTGTTCGGGAATTTCACGGTAAAAATAGTTATGTGCATTTAGGTCAATCTTATTAAGGTTGAAATATGCCATAAGTGTTGAATTGGTAGTGAGTTTTTGTTGGATGTTCTCTGCAGAGTCATCGTCATGAAAATAGAGTGGCTGAGAATTAGGCAGATGTACCGCTAGGCGAATAATGGCATGAGATTGTTTATGCATAGGGAAAGCAAACATTCTTCATGCAGCTTCCGATGCACTAACATATCTGGCATCGACAAATTGTTTTGTTTCATCATGTGTGATGTGATGTTGCTCAATTTGAAGATTGGCTTTGTCATGGCCCTTGTAAACATATTTAAATAAGTACTTAACACTTTGAATGGAAGCACATATTTCAACATTAATATGACACTTGTATTTTTTTAGTAAAAAGGGGTAATATGGAACTATCCATGAATTGTCAATAGTCTTAGACTTGTGTACATATGTTTTGCCAATGGTTCTGCGGTAAGTGGGATAGCCGTCCTTTTCTTTGATGGTATATTCTTGTGGTTGTTTAGGGAAACCTTTGGTACACTTTCCAAGATCCATACAGGGAGAATTAAAAGGAGAATTTTGTGTAATCACCGTAAATTCCTTTTCTCTTAGCCTCTACTTGGGGGACACAGGACTGTGGGTGTTATGCTGCTGTCCACTAGGAGGCGACACTAAGCAATCTGCAAAAGAGTGACAGTGGCTCCTCCTCTGCAGTATACACCCCTGAAGCAGGCACTGCCTCCCCAGTTTTGTGCTAAAGCAGTAGGAGAATTAACAACGTTAACCAATACCAATAAAGTCTGGCAAGGCCAAAATGCAACAATATAAGAGTAACAAAAACCACAAGTAACAAGGCCGGTACGGCCAACAGGGTGGGTGCTGTGTCCCCCAATTAGAGGCTAAGAGAATAGGAATTTACGGTGAGTACACAAAATTCTCCTTTTCTCCTTCGCCTCATTGGGGGACACAGGACCGTGGGATGTCCCAAAGCAGTCCCTGGGTGGGAAAGACAATGGAACTATGATACTGAACAAGTCAGTGAACAGATAAATACCTACAGATGGGCAACTGCCGCCTGAAGGATGCACCTACCCAGACTAGTGTCCGCCGAGGACTGGGTATGAACACAGTAGTGCTTGGTAAAAGTGTGTAAACTCGACCAGGTGGCCGCCTTACACACTTGAAGAGCCGAAGCTTGGTGCCGAACGGCCCAGGAGGCCCCCACGGCTCGGGTAGAATGTGCCTTAATCCCCGCTGGAAGAGGAGTATTTTTCATCTTGTAGGCTTCATGGATAGCTAATCTAATCCACCTAGCCAGTGTAGCCTTGGAAGCTGGCATACCCTTACGAGGACCTTCCGTCAGAAGGAACAGAGTGTCTGCCTTACGGAAATGTGCAGTTCTGGACACATAAATGCGAAGCGCCCTGACGAGATCCAGAGTATGCAAGGCTCGTTCGAACCTGTGAACCGGAGCCGGACAAAAGGAAGGCAATGAAATATCCTCATTCAAATGAAAAGAGGAGACAACCTTAGGCAGAAATGACGGCACCGGCCGGAGTACAACCTTCTCCTGATGGAACACCAGGAAGGGTGGCTTACAAGAAAGCGCTGAGAGCTCTGACACTCGGCGAAGAGAAGTGATAGCCACTAGAAAAACCACCTTCAGAATCAGAAAGTGGAGGGAGATGTCCCGAAGAGGTTCAAAGGGAGGTTCCTGCAGAGCCGTAAGTACCAGGTTAAGGTCCCTTTCATCTAACGGTCGTTTGTACGGAGGGACAATGCGATTAACTCCTTGGAGAAAAGTTTTAACCTGCGGCTTAACAGCAAGGGGGAACCTATTGCCCGCCGGCGGGGGCTTCGAGACTGACCAACCAAAGGAGTTCCGAAAGGACCGGAAACGGGTTTGTTGGTGACAAGTGAAGGGTTGCTTAATCTGACGTTGTGGAAGAGAGGTACTCTTACCCCCAGTGGCATCTGAAATCAATTGATCCAGGTTTTCGCCAAATAAGCGGCCACCATTGTATGGAAGACATGTGAGCGACTTCTTTGACGCTGCATCTGCCTTCCACTCTCTCAACCAGAAGGCTCGCCTGATAGTTATGGCATTGGAAGCCGCCGCGGCACAGTTAGCCGAATCGAAGGCAGCATGCATGGAATATTCGGCAGTAACCGCTATTTGAGCCACCTGGTCTAACAAGGCTGGATCGACCTGCAAGGACCGAAGAGCCGAGTGTACAGCATTAGCTCTGGTCATAATAGCCTTTGAGGCCCAAACTGAAGCAAAGGCTGGTCCTAGAGAAGAGCCTGAGGCCTCAAAGACGGACTTCGAAATCTGCTCCACCTGACGGTCAGTGGCGTCCTTTGTGGATGAACTGTCTGATAAGGACGAGATACAGGAGGATCCACCTGTGGCGGATCTGTCCAATCCTGGGTGACCTTAGGCAGAAAAGGATAACGCGTTTCCAGAGCCTTACGGTTACCAAACCTTTTGTCAGGGACGGGTGTAACCTAGGTTTTTTGAGAATTTCCTGGAACTCTGGATGGTCTGAGAAATGCTTATGTGGTTTCTTGGCCCTTTTAAAGGACACCTTATGCTCCGGAGCATCAGCCGGAGGGTCTGACACCTCCAGAACCTGGTTGATGGAAGTAATCAAATCCTCCACCAGCGCCACCGTATCGGTCGCATCTAAGTCTAGGGACTCATCTAAGTGACCCTCTGAGTCCGAAGAACAGAGACCTTCGGATTCCTGCACGTCATCTTGACGCCTGCGGGATGCAGAGGCTGCAGAGCCCGCAGGGGACTCTGGAGATGGAGGTGGTCTCTTACGGCCAGAGTCGGAGACTGACGGGGCAGGGTCGGCAGTCTGTTGTGGTTCCGACACTTCTGGCTGAGACGCAGAAGCCTGAACGGTGGATTCAGGTGGCGAACGGGCTTGCATAAACTGCAGCAGTGTGGCAATCTGTCAATGGACTGCATCATATTCTGAGACATAACTGTGGCCCACGCAGGGGTAGGGTAAGGGGCACTGGTAGAAGCCCGGGTAGTGGGGGTCTCAGTATCAGCAGCCTGCGTGCAACTCTCACAATGTGGCGAGGTGCATCCTGCAGGGAGGTCAGCCTTACAGACAGTGCAGGTAGCATAGTAAGTGCTGGCTGCCATTGTGGATGAGCTATTGAGAAAGATAATAGGTAACCAGGAGTCCCCTTGTAAGCAGGCACGCTCTAGCTGTCCAGCTAGGTGCCTGGACCCTTATTGAATATGGTCACAGAGGGTTAACAGTGCCTGCTGCAGGAGGGGAAGTGGAGGAGAGGGGGCAGAGAACCTCTGCAGAGGAGATCCCTGCAGAGGTCTTACCAGTCCCAGCGGCGCTCCTGTGACCAGACTGCCCGGATCCTGTGTCCCCCGGATGGCTGAGGCGCAGTGGGCTCCATGTGCAGGCAAATGGTGGCGGTGAAGAAGGAGGAAGGGGCAGAGCTAAACGGGCGGGCTCCAGCCTGGAAAACGCGCCCGTTCTCGGCTCCGCCCCCAGTATGACGCGCGGTCAGCGTCATCCGGCGGGGCGGGACGGGGCGTCACAGGGGCGGCGGCCTCCGCGCTAGGCCCAAGCCGGGCCTCAATTAATTGAGGTCCCCGAAAAAAGTGAGGGGCCGGCGCGGAGGCGCGAGAAAACGCTGAGGGGGGCCCAGAATCTGGCAGAGGGGGGCCCAGAAGCTGAGGGCATTGCACTGGCGGTAGAAACCGCCAGTATAGCAATAAAAACATTCTCCCCCTTCCCTCTCACAGTGTGTGCCCATGTTAAGCTGCTCCTATGATGCAGCCTGTAAGTGCTGCTGCTGCAGGCTGTGTACAGATCATATTGTGCAGCCACATGCTGGCCATAAGATGCAGCCTGCAAGCCTGCGCTGCTACAGGCAGCTTGCAGCTTCCAGCCCAATGCAGCCAGAGCTGCTGATACCTGTGGTGCCACTACCTAAAACACCCAGGGGTGATTAGGGGGACGTCATCTGGCAGGCAATCCAGGTTCTACTTCACCTCAGACCGGAAAGGAGTGAGGAAGGAGGGTGGTATGCTGGGCTGTCTCGACTTTAACCCAGCAACCCAACAGTGGGAGGCCGAGAAAGGAGTACGGCATATGTAAGATTTCTCAACCTCAACCCAGCGCCCCAACAGTGGGTGGCCGAGGAAGGAGCATGCCAGGGGCCACGCCGGACCCACTTTTCTTCTTAAATTATGAAAATTCACCGAGAAGGAAAATGGTCGTGTGCCTCCTTCGACACTAAGCAAAAAAACTGGGGAGGCAGTGCCTGCTCCAGGGGTGTGTACTGCAGAGGAGGAGCCACTGTTACTCTTTTGCAGATTGCTTAGTGTCGCCTCCTAGTGGACAGCAGCATAACACCCACGGTCCTGTGTCCCCCAATGAGGCGAAGGAGAAAATTGTGTTCTGCACAGGAACCACGAATCATGTGTTGAAGAACAATGGTATGGAGCTGAGGGTAGTAAGTTTCATTAGGAATTTCGGCCCATACGATATTGTCTATATCCTGTTCAGTCCTTATTTTAGAAAGGCTATCAAGAATAATTAAAATATGTGCGTGTGGAAGACCACGCTTTTGAAATTCAATGACATGGACCATTGCGGTGACGCTTCCAAATGATCCACTGGTAATGTCTTTAAGTAGGGATTCTAGCTTAATTTTAAAGACGCGTGCAACCAAGTCTGGTCTGTATTCAACAAGCTGCCATGGTTCTAAATGAAAACTAGAAGAAAAGTAGAAAAGCGCACATAGGGTCTTATCCGGGTGTAACCGGGGTGTTGTATTGTGTGCTGTTGCACTAACCTTATGTTGTTGTGAGAGTCACAACAACTAATAATAAAGCATAAACAGGCTTACGCTTTGAAGTAATTCTGCGCGCCCTAGGAGGAAACAAGGTAGATGTAAAGTAACTTTAATGTAAAGTGTGGTATTCGAATTCATCAGAGATCCCAAGGTTACTTGTGGTCTCTGATGAAGTGGTCTGAAGTACCACGAAACGCGTAAGAATTATACATTAAAGGTATTACTTTTAACATCTTGTGATTCCTTGGATTTCCTGGAACCAACGGACAGACGGCAGCGCACGAATTACCACCTTTCATCTAATGCTTTAACATGGTTCTAAATGTGTAGTCATTTCACTCCACTTTGGATTACAGGTCATGGTGATAAATAGATCAGGTCGACCATACTTTGCGACAGTAGCCATAGCATCTTGGTAGCGTTGTTGCATATTTCTGGGACTGCCCTCAAAAGAAGATGGTAAAATGACGTTTTTTCCAATTGGGATGCCCTTTTGAATAGACTGTTTGACTAAATGTTCTTGAAGGAGGCAGTAATCCTCCACTTTTAAATCTTTTTGGTGGTGTCGGATGTAATGTAAGCGATTAGCCTCGATTTTCACATATGCATCTACTAAATATTGCTGTGTTAGCTTTCGACCATTCAGGAGTGGGTTAAAGTAATCTCTGACAGATAACATATAACAATAGTATTGGAATAGTGTGATGCGAAGTACGAAGGGTTAAATCCAAAGGGCTAGTGCAGTAGTTTGCTTAATAACATATAGTTGTGTCCTTAGCAATAAATATATACAGTATGATGTCCTTATAGAGTAGGTGGGAAGGGTTAAATCCAAAATGGCTCTTTATAGTGGTATTGGTCGGTATAGATATTCAGCAGTGTTGAATCTAAGGTGTATTATAGTCTTATTGGTCCTTACAGATATACAGCAGTGTTGAATCAAACGTTTTTAGTAGTCTTTTAGGTCCTTATAGGTCTTTCTAGAGATATAGAGCAGTGGAGAAAAAAAAGTTGTTTTCCAGTCTTATTGGTCCTTATAGATATACTGCAGTGGTGAATATAAGGTTTTTTATAGTGGTTTTGGTCCTTATAGAGATACTGCAGTGTAGAATATAAGGTTTTTTATAGTGTTCTTGGTTCTTATAGATATACAGTAGTGGTGAATAAAAGGTTTGTTATAGTGTTATTGGTTCTTCAACATATCCAGCAGTAGTGAGGACAGATAGGGTCCTTTTGTAAGTATGAGCTGCACAATGGTGTGCTGTACGTACTTATAAATGTCAGTAACAGTATATATATTAATAGGGAGGTCAGACCACAGGCTGTTGTAGCAGGCGTGGAGAAATGCGGCCAGTAGAAACGTTGCAGAGCAGAAGGGGTGAGGAGTGAAACTGAAATGAGGGCGGCGCTGCAGTGCGGCGTGAGGTAAAGTGTATAATCGCAGGACTCAAAATGGCGGGCGGGGGGTCTCGCGAGACTTCCCGCCTGCCATCTTGTTTCGCCCTGTCGGGGCCAGCGACATTCAAGATGGCGGCCGGGAAGTCATCTTGCATGTCGCCACTCTGGACAGGGTGAAACCAAGATGGCGGGCAGGAAGTCTCGCGAGATTTTCCAACCACCATCTTGGTTTCGCCCTGTCCAGCGACATGCAAGATGGGAGACTTCCCGGCCGCCATCTTGGTTTCGGCCTGTCTGGGCCGTCGACATTCAAGATGGCGGCCGGGAAGTCATCTTGCATGTCGCCACTCTGGACAGGGCGAAACCAAGATTGGTTTCAGCCGGTCTGGAGCGGCGACACGCAAGATGACAGGCAAGAAGTCGGAGGCGTCGCGGAGAAGAGGATGGGTGTGATCGGATGGCCGGCGCGGGTGTGCGACGGGTGGTATGATGTGAGCGTGGGGGCAGAGCACTGGGTTCCAATCGGTAGTGGGGCAGTGAAAGTCCCCGCTACCAGCAAAGGGCGGCGGCCATGTTAGTTAGGGTGTAAGACAGCTTCTGTCGGATGTGACGTCATAAACGTTACATAGTGACGGAAGCTGGCTAAGGGAAAATATTACATAGGATTAGCTTCCAACATAATAACAGCGAGCAGACTGCTTGTGGCAGCTAGATGGAACTCCAATCAGATCCCGACCAAATCACAGGTCATCCGAGAGGTGGACTCCCTATACCGGGCAGTGGAAACGGGGGCAATCTCTTTTGGCTCCTACGTCTCCTTTGACAAAACGTGGACACCATGGATCTATTACAGGGCAACTCCAGAATTCATGGCGATCTCTGCTGACCTTGGATTTTCTATAGGGCCGATAACTAATTCACCTAGTAATAATAAATTACTGTCATAACTAGCCTAACATGATTTACGAGTAGGACATACTCCTTGGGGAATTCTTCTTCCAATACATCTTTCCTTTCTTTTTTTCTTTCTCCCTTCTTTGGCTCCATAATTAATATATGGATGCAACTGTTTAATACCTATTGAGATCATAATTTTAGCATATATTGTCTTTGATTTTGGAAAAATACATTGTGTTTTCCTTCTATATGTAAACAGTTCGCTATATGTAACACTTTTTCTAATGTTTAATAAAAAGAACATTAAAAGAAAGAAAAACTGAAATGAACTTTTTGATGATATTATAATTCATTGAGATGCACCTGTATGTACATTACATCAGGACTGAAGCACAGCTAGTGCTGCGAGCTGGTTTCACGAGAAGTACAGGACATGAGAAAATTCTAACTGTCACTGACAATGGAATGTTTTTACCTTTCCTAAAACACTGAGAGCAAATGATGGCTGTAGGCTCAACTGATGGTCCAGTTCCTGAAGAAAAGAAGCATAAGATAATGTCAAATAAATAGACAGAACTGCCAAATACTGCTGGGTACTCTGCTGTCTCTGGGGCAAATTGGGAATGCAGGGATCCCTGGATATACTACTTAGGCGGCCGTCACACGCTTCAATCTTGTGAGCGATATTGTTGGCGATCACATGCACGCGCGATCGCTAACAATATCGTTCACATCGTTGGTGAGCTGTCACACAGGCAGATGTGGAGCAGCGAAATCGCTGGTAACTATGGTACACATCGGGTTACTAGGCGCAGCGCGGCGCTTAGTAACCCGACGTTTACCATAGATACCATCTCCCAGCATAGGCTCTGCCGCTGGGAAATTGTTCATCGTGGTGTCACACACCATGATGATGCAGATTGATCAAGCGATTATCGCTTGATTTGAGCTCCTGCTCACAAATCTGCGATCAAACAATCACACACAAACGATATCGCTAAGCGATCTGCTTTTTTGATCGCTAAAGCGATATCGTTCAAGAAATTGATGCGTGTGACAGCCGCCTAACTCTTAATACCAACTTTCTTAGTATTAATACAGAACAACCATTCCCCAGGCTGGTGGGTCCCAGTATGATATGGCTTTGCCCCACTGGAGCAATACATTTTGCTCTTTAGAGCATTCATACATCTATTTTTGTCACTTTTTTTGTCCCATAGAGTTTATTGGAGCCATTCACACATCCATTTTGTTAAACCAATTGAGTCGAATGTGGGGGTAGATAGGCAGTATCCGGCAGCGGTCACTATTCCAAGATAGAGCTGTGCAGCTCTGCAAATGAGCAATTCCAGCCTGTGGCAGCACCTGGTACTTCTGATCAGTGAGGGTGCCGTGGGTTCCACCCTTGCCGATGAGACATAGATGACCTATCCTAGAGGTACCGTTACACGGTACGATATCCTTATCGATATCGCTCAAACGTCACTGGTTTGGAGTTGTTCAAACTTCATCGTTAGTACGTCGTTGCATGTGACACCGAGATACGACCACGATAAATCGTGGAATCGCTGATCACAGATTTAAGAACATGTTCATAAATCTTTCGTTCGTTGTTCATTCAACCTGCTGCATTGTTGTGTGTGACACCACGATAACGATCTCGTTAACGACTTCACCCATTCACAACATTGAACAAGTATCATTTGCTAGGTTGTGTGAACGATAGCTGCTTGCCACATCGTTGGTGCGTTGTTCACGATATCTAGACGTGTGACATCTCACCAACGATGTCAAAAAGATGTCCTAACGACTGAGCTCCCGTGAGATCGTTACGACATTGTAGCGTGTAACGGTACCTTTGGGATCAGTCATCAATGTTAAAGTCCCAGACAACCCCTTCAACTTCTCTAATCAAACAAGAGAACCTGGCCAAACGTCACCTTCCATGGTAAGGAACCAATACGCCTGCAACACAGAAAGTCTCGCTGGAATGTATCACACAAATCGGCTTGAGCAGAGTCCATCAATTCACTGGAAGGTAGCTGAAGATCCATCTATTAGAGAGATAAACATTAATTTTCTTAAGTGCATAATGAAATGTAATTATCAGAAATGTCAGTGTTTTTACACATTGTATACAAGGATTTGATACTTTTTGTACCAATAGAGGTTACAATGTGAGAACGACCATGACCAGGATGGTCTTCACAACACACCTGGGTCCATGGTCTGTATTCTTCGTCTTTGGACAACGGCTCTCTGCATGTATATATTGCTTACGTACCCAAGTTAGTTACATCCCATTTAATATTTGGGGGAGAGGCTGAAGAGAGGTGGCCATTGTCACTAACCTTACCAGGAGGCAATAATTTTGAACTCTGCTCTGTGCTATTATAAAACGGTGCCTTGTACACACAAGCACAGGATGCAAAGTTCACAAGCCCATAGAGAACGCTTCAATTAAGGCTTGGCTTAGGTCCCTATCACATCCGCGTTTTTCTCTGATTGCAGCAGATTTACTGCATCTGCTGCCTAACAGTCGTACTTGCAGCAAACTTGTAGCAAGCCCCATGTATTGTCTATGGGGCTAGCGGCAGTTGCAGCTATCCGGCAGTTGCGGCCACGCAAAGAAAGCGCAGCTGACCGCGTTTTTTTCCATGGCCGCAACTGCCGGATTGCGGCAATATCGCACTTGCCGCATTCCTTATAGACAATGCATGAGGCTTGCCACAAGTGTGCTGCAAGTGCGACCATTAGGCGACAGATGCGGGAATCAGCAAAAAAACGGTGATGTAAAAGGGGCCTTAGACAGATGAGTATGGCTTGTTAGTATGTTGTCCGTGTGCTCAGAAGACAGCAAACCGATCCAATAATAACTGTCATGGCTGTGCCCACCAGTGATTATTCACACAGACCAACAGCAAACACAGGTCTGGTCCGATGTACAGACGAGCACATGTAATGCTGGCGGCTTCTGCACCCTTCCGTTATGCTGACATGCACGAGGGGCCAGTCACCTCCCCAATTTGCTGATATGACTTGTCCGTTGCCTAAGAAGTGCAATCTATTGAAAAGATACAAATAAAGAAAAAAACTTTGGAAGGCCTCACCATGTTTGTTTGGATATTTTTTGCCTAAATTCTTGAGTGCAGAGATCCCACCTTGGACCAGATGTAAAATTGTATACAAAAAGTGAAAAATTGGATCACCACATCCATATAAAACCTCAATCCTTATTCTTCACAATAAAAACATCCAGGATAAGTTAAAATCTCTGTATTGGTTCTCTGACATGTTTCTGGTATCAATTGCCCTAATCAGAGTCTAAAACTAAGGGCAACGGATGCCAGAGACATGTCAGAGAACCAATGCAGAGATTTTAACTTATCCTGGATGTTATTGTGAAGAATAAAGACTAAGGTTTTATATGGATGTGGTGATCCATTTTTTCACTTTTTGTATGCAATCTGTATTAATGAGTGATCCACGCAGCTTACTGGCAAGCGGCACTATGTGTGGTTTCTATGGCATTTCACTATGTAAGGTGGCATCTATGCAGCCATGGAGCTCTGCCCAGTGCATATTAGGGACGTCTGGTGAATTTTGTTTTTCTCACATTGCTGCTGTTGCAGGCGGCTGAAAACACCTGAATGTGTTGGGAATGGTTGCAGTTTACCCACAAAATAGTGCGCTGCACGTGAGCATGGTTTCCATTACATAAGGCAGCCGCAGACACGAAGACATCAAATATCATCTATGTGTTCTATCCGTGTTTTTAATGTACCTATCATAGTCTATGGGGCTGGTAACATTTCCATGTGGTTTCTGTTCTTCCAGCCCCTCACTATTTTCCATTTTCATCCCAGTCATAGATCAAGTTCACCCAATGTTTAAAGCACAATTGCAATGTAAGCCCCCTGCCTCTCTGTTTATACTCACCTTTCAGCAGGTTCAACTTTTACCAATGCCATCTTGTGTCCGTAACTTCTACTGACTGGCCAAAGTCAGAAGTGACATCACAAGCCCTCAATACACCACTATGAGGAGCCAGAATGAGGCTCCAATAGAGATGCATTGAAAAGTAACTTCCAGGGTGCTGCATGAAACACTGGAGCTGCTGGCAGATCACACATTGCCGAAGACTGACCGAAGCGGTGGCAAGAGAAGGTGAAGCCGCTGGGGAGTGCGTGTATTACAAGAGGCAGGGGACTTATATTTAGCATCACTCCAGAAGTCAATGAAAAAAAAAAAAATCACTGGAGTGGTGCTTTCATAATGATCTTTTAGGAAAGCATAAATCTCAGAAGCTGAACCTGCTTCATCCCAGATCGATGCCACCTGTATCACACAGTCTCTATCTGCCTATAGTAAATGGTACAAACAACTGAACAATCAAAAGTCTCATAGAGAGACTAAACAAATAAAGTAAAAATTATATAAGATTCAAATCACAGCTTTTAATCTATGAAAGAAAAAAAAAAAAAGATATTTAGTATCCCTGTGTCCAAAATGTTTGATCAAAGTATAAGGCCTCAGTGTTGGCCTGTTCAGAGATCCCCTTAAAAAATGATCACCTATCCATAGGATACCTGATAACTTATTGTTGGGGGTTCCAACTGCTGCGAACCGCAGTGATCATCCAAAGGAGAAGCAGGGCTCACGTCTGACTGCTGCTCAATTCATTCCCTACAGGTCTGTGGAGCTTGGATTTTCCTCTCCATAAAGAATGAACAGAGATGATTTCAGGTATCTGACCTGCGACTCTATTTAGTAAAAGGGTCAACTGTTCTCATCTGATCAGTGCCGACCAGGGTTGGACCCCAACAATCAGTCAGGGATCACCTCTCCTGTGGACATCCTGCAGACAGGTGGTCAGCTCTCACTGGAGGACCCCTTCAATGTCACAGTATACTCCGCTAACACACACACAAATGCCTGTATAGCTGATGTCAAAGTGAGCAGAGCCCCATAGACAAATATGGGAAGAAATGCGCCATGTTTCCAAGTCATCAGGTCATCTCTCTGGAAGTGACATCTTCTAGGATTTCCCAGAGGCACAGGAAGCCGCAGATATAAGAGTTCATAGAGGAAAACATACAGAACCGGGAGCCGCCCTCATAGTTAGGAAATGGTTTTGTTGACAGCAGCAGCCAATCAGAGTGCTGCTTTTACTTTTTAAACACCTCTACAATGAAAGCTGCTCTGTGATTGGTTGCTATGGGCAACAGAGACAGCTTTTCTTTCTTGGAAACAGTTTAACCATCTGCCCCTGTGTGTTTGGTGCAGGGTAATGGAGCCGTGCACACTGTGACGGAACCCCAGCTCTGCTGCTCCCACACAGCGGGGCGCTGCACGTAAATATGCAGACTACAGCTACAGACTGTATATACACGGCGGTTGTCTCTACATACAGCGCAGGTGACAGTATCTCTGTATACTGGCAGAGCCTCTGTATACTGATAGAAACTCTGTGTACTGACAGCACCTCTGTATCCTGACAGCCCCTCTGTATACTGACAGTACCACTGTGTACTGGCAGCCCCTCTCTATACTGGCAGCCCTGATGTATACTGGCAGGACCTCTGTATAATGGCAGGACCTCTGTGTTCTGACAGTGCCTCTGTATACTGACAGGACCTCTATATACTGGCAGAAGTTCTGTATACTGGTAGGACATACTGGAAGGACCACTGTATACTGACAGCTCTTCTGTATACTGGCAGCGCCTCTGTATACCGACAGCTCTTCTGTATACTGACAGGACTTCTGTATACCGACAGGACCTCTGTATACTGACAGGACCTCTGTATACCGACAGCTCTTCTGTATACTGGCAGCGGCTCTGTATACTGGCAGCACTTATGTATACTGACAGCGCCTCTGTATACTGACAGCGCCTCTGTATACTGGCAGCACTTCTGTATACTGACAGCGCCTCTGTATACTGACAGGACCTCTGTATACTGGCAGCACTTCTGTATACTGACAGCGCCTCTGTATACTGACAGGACCTCTGTATACTGGCAGCACTTCTGTATACTGACAGCGCCTCTGTATACTGGCAGCACTTCTGTATACTGACAGCGCCTCTGTATACTGACAGGACCTCTGTATACTGGCAGCACTTCTGTATACTGACAGCGCCTCTGTATACTGACAGCGCCTCTATATACTGGCAGCACTTCTGTATACTGACAGCGCCTCTGTATACTGGCAGCACTTCTGTATACTGACAGGACCTCTGTATACTGGCAGCACTTCTGTATACTGGCAGCGCCTCTGTATACTGGCAGCACTTCTGTATACTGACAGCGCCTCTGTGTACTGACAGCACCTCTGTATCCTGACAGCCCCTCTGTATACTGACAGTACCACTGTGTACTGGCAGCGCCTCTCTATACTGGCAGCCCTGATGTATACTGGCAGGACCTCTGTATAATGGCAGGACCTCTGTGTTCTGACAGTGCCTCTGTATACTGACAGGACCTCTATATACTGGCAGAACCTCTGCATACTGGTAGGACATACTGGAAGGACCACTGTATACTGACAGCTCTTCTGTATACTGGCAGCGCCTCTGTATACCGACAGCTCTTCTGTATACTGGCAGCGGCTCTGTATACTGACAGGACTTCTGTATACCGACAGGACCTCTGTATACTGACAGGACCTCTGTATACCGACAGCTCTTCTGTATACTGGCAGCGGCTCTGTATACTGACAGGACCTCTATACTGGCAGCACCTCTGTATACTGACAGGACCTCTGTATAGGCAGCATTCTGTATCTGACGCCTCTGTATACTGACAGGACTTCTGTATATGCAGCACCTTGTATACTGACGCGCCTCTGTATACTGACAGGACCTCTGTATACTGGCAGCACTTCTGTATACTGACAGCCTCTGTATACTGACTGCGCCTCTGTATACTGGCAGCACTTCTGTATACTGACAGGCCTCTGTATACTGGCAGCACTTCTGTATATGACAGCGCCTCTGTATACTGACAGCGCCTCTGTATACTGGCAGCACTTCTGTATACTGGCAGCGCCTCTGTATACTGGCAGCACTTCTGTATACTGACAGCGCCTCTGTATACTGACAGGACCTCTGTATACTGGCAGCACTTCTGTATACTGACAGCACCTCTGTATACTGGCAGCGCCTCTGTATACTGGCAGCACTTCTGTATACTGACAGCGCGTCTGTGTACTGACAGGACCTCTGTATCCTGACAGCCCCTCTGTATACTGACAGTACCACTGTGTACTGGCAGCGCCTCTCTATACTTGGCAGCCCTGATGTATACTGGCAGGACCTCTGTATAATGGCAGGACCTCTGTGTTCTGACAGTGCCTCTGTATACTGACAGGACCTCTATAATACTGGCAGAACCTCTGTATACTGGTAGGACATACTGGAAGGACCACTGTATACTGACAGCTCTTCTGTATACTGGCAGCGCCTCTGTATACCGACAGCTCTTCTGTATACTGGCAGCGGCTCTGTATACTGACAGGACTTCTGTATACCGACAGGACCTCTGTATACTGACAGGACCTCTGTTATACCGACAGCTCTTCTGTATACTGGCAGCGGCTCTGTATACTGACAGGACTTCTGTGTACTGACAGGACCTCTATACTGGCAGCACCTCTGTATACTGACAGGACCTCTGTATACTGACAGGACCTCTATAACTGGCAGCACCTCTGTATACTGACAGGACCTCTGTATACGGGCAGCACTTCTGTATACTGACAGCGCCTCTGTATACTGAAAGGACCTCTGTATACTGGCAGCACTTCTGTATACTGACAGCGCCTCCGTATACTGACAGGACCTCTGTATACTGGCAGCACTTCTGTATACTAACAGCGCCTCTGTATACTGACAGCGCCTCTGTATACTGGCAGCACTTCTGTATACTGGCAGCGCCTCTGTATACTGGCAGCACTTCTGTATACTGACAGCGCCTCTGTATACTGGCAGCGCCTCTGCATACTGGCAGCACTTCTGTATACTGGCAGCGCCTCTGTATACTGGCAGCACTTCTGTATACTGACAGCGCCTCTGTGTACTGACAGCACCTCTGTATCCTGACAGCCCCTCTGTATACTGACAGTACCACTGTGTACTGGCAGCGCCTCTCTATACTGGCAGCCCTGATGTATACTGGCAGGACCTCTGTATAATGGCAGGACCTCTGTATAATGGCAGGACCTCTGTGTTCTGACAGTGCCTCTGTATACTGACAGGACCTCTATATACTGGCAGAACCTCTGTATACTGGTAGGACATACTGGAAGGACCACTGTATACTGACAGCTCTTCTGTATACTGGCAGCGCCTCTGTATACCGACAGCTCTTCTGTATACTGGCAGCGGCTCTGTATACTGACAGGACTTCTGTATACTGACAGGACCTCTATACTGGCAGCACCTCTGTATACTGACAGGACCTCTGTATACGGGCAGCACTTCTGTATACTGACAGCGCCTCTGTATACTGACAGGACCTCTGTATACTGACAGGACCTCTGTATACCGACAGCTCTTCTGTATACTGGCAGCGGCTCTGTATACTGACAGGACTTCTGTATACTGACAGGACCTCTATACTGGCAGCACCTCTGTATACTGACAGGACCTCTGTATACGGGCAGCACTTCTGTATACTGACAGCGCCTCTGTATACTGACAGGACCTCTGTATACTGGCAGCACTTCTGTATACTGACAGCGCCTCTGTATACTGACAGGACCTCTGTATACTGGCAGCACTTCTGTATACTGACAGCGCCTCTGTATACTGACAGCGCCTCTGTATACTGGCAGCACTTCTGTATACTGGCAGCGCCTCTGTATACTGGCAGCACTTCTGTATACTGACAGCGCCTCTGTATACTGACAGGACCTCTGTATACTGGCAGCACTTCTGTATACTGACAGCGCCTCTGTATACTGGCAGCGCCTCTGAATACTGGCAGCACTTCTGTATACTGACAGCGCCTCTGTGTACTGACAGCACCTCTGTATCCTGACAGCCCCTCTGTATACTGACAGTACCACTGTGTACTGGCAGCGCCTCTCTATACTGGCAGCCCTGATGTATACTGGCAGGACCTCTGTATAATGGCAGGACCTCTGTGTTCTGACAGTGCCTGCTGTATACTGACAGACCTCTATATACTTGGCAGAATCTCTGTATTACTGGTAGGACATACTGGAACGGGACGACCACTGGTATACTGACAGCTCTTCTGTATAACTGGCAGCGCCTCTGTATACTGACAGGACTTCTGTATACTGACAGGACTCTTGTATACTGGCAGCCTATGTATACTGGCAGGACCTCTGTATAATGGCAGGACCTCTGTGTTCTGACAGTGCCTCTGTATACTGACAGACCTCTATATACTGGCAGAATCTCTGTATACTGGTAGACATACTGGAAGCCCACTGTGTATACTGACAGCTCTTCTGTATACTGGCAGCGCCTCTGTATACTGACAGGACTTCTGTATACTGACAGGACCTCTGTATACTGACAGGACCTCTGTATACTGACAGACCTCTGTATACGACAGCTCTTCTGTTACTGCACGGCTCTGTATACTGACAGGACTTCTGTGTACTGACAGCCTCTATACTGGCAGCACCTCTGTATACTGACAGGACCTCTGTATACGGCAGCACTCTGTATACTGACAGCGCCTCTGTATACTGACAGGACCTCTGTATACTGGCAGCACTTCTGTATATGACAGCGCCTCGTATACTGACAGCGCCTCTGTATACTGGCAGCACTTCTGTATACTGCAGCGCCTGTAACTGCAGCACTCTGTATACTGACAGCGCCTCTGTATACTGGCAGCGCCTCTTATACTGGCAGCACTTCTGTATACTGACAGTACCTCTGTATACTGGCAGCGCCTCTGTATACCGACAGCTCTTCTGTATACTGGCAGCACCTATGTATACTGACAGGACTTCTGTATACTGACAGCACCTCTGTATACTGACAGGACCACTGTATATTGGGAGCACCTATGTATACTGGCAGCACTTCTGTATACTGGCAGCACCTCTGTATACTGACAGGACCCCTGTATACTGGCAGCACCTATGTATACTGACAGGACTTCTGTAAACTGGCAGCGCCTCTGTATACCGACAGCTCTTCTGTATACTGGCAGCACCTATGTATACTGACAGGACTTCTGTATACTGACAGCACCTCTGTATACTGACAGGACTTCTGTATACTGACAGGACTTCTGTATACTGGCAGCACTTCTGTATACTGACAGCACCTCTGTATACTGACAGGACTTCTGTATACTGGCAGCGCCTCTGTATACTGACAGCTCTTCTGTATACTGACAGCTCTTCTGTATACTGACAGCACCTATGTATACTGGCAGCACCTCTGTATACTGACAGCACCTCTGTATACTGACAGGACTTCTGTATACTGACAGCTCTTCTGTATACCGACAGCACCTCTGTATACTGACAGGGAGGGTCGGTACAGATAGGTCCGCCTGGAGCTGCGCCGTCCTCCCATGTACCCGGGGCCACACCGTACTGTACCTCACTATAACGCCAGGGTAGCGTCTAGTTTGGAGTTGAATTTTGGAGGGGGCGGAGTGATTTCATGAAATCATGACGTCACAGGAATGGGCGGGGCCTCCTCCGTCCAATGGAAGCTACAGCAGCGTTCCTCAGTCAGTGTGTGTTGTGTGGGGCGGGAAGGCTGTGCTGAGCTCCTGATTCTGTGCTGATCTGTGCGCCCTCTGGAGCAGCCTGTGCCCGGGACTCTGCGGAGGGGAAGGAGAGCAGCGAGGAGAGGACTGAGGTGGGAGAAGAAATCCAGAGGGCTGTGTGTGTGATGTGTATACCGGAGGTGGGGGGGTTGTGTGTGGTGTGGGGTATATCCAGGGGGGCTGTGTGTGTGGTGTGTATACAGGAGGGGGGGGGGGTTGTGTGGGGTATATACAGGGGCATCCAGGGGGGCTGTGTGTGGTGTGGGGTATATACAGGGGCATCTAGGGAAGCTGTGTGTGGTGTGGCGTATATACAGGAGGGGGGGCTGTGTGGGGTGTATACAGGGGCATCCAGGGGGGCTGTGTGTGTGGTGTGGGGTATATACAGGAGGTGGCTGTGTGGGGTATATACAGGAGGTGGCTGTGTGGGGTATATACAGGAGGTGGCTGTGTGGGGTATATACAGGAGGTGGCTGTGTGGGGTATATACAGGAGGTGGCTGTGTGGGGTATATACAGGAGGTGGCTGTGTGGGGTATATACAGGAGGTGGGGGGGCTGTGTGTGGTGTATACAGGAGGTGGCTGTGTGTGGTATATACAGGAGGTGGGGGGGCTGTGTGGGGTGTATACAGGAGGTGGCTGTGTGTGGTGTGGTATATACAGGAGGTGGGAGGGCTGTGTGGGGTGTATACAGGAGGTGGCTGTGTGTGGTGTGGGGTATATACAGGAGGTGGGGGGGCTGTGTGGGGTATATACAGGAGGTGGGGGGGCTGTGTGGGGTATATACAGGAGGTGGGGGGGCTGTGTGGGGTATATACAGGAGGTGGGGGGGCTGTGTGTGGTATATACAGGAGGTGGGGGGGCTGTGTGGGGTGTATACAGGAGGTGGGGGGGCTGTGTGGGGTGTATACAGGAGGTGGCTGTGTGGGGTGTATACAGGAGGTGGCTGTGTGGGGTGTATACAGGGGGGCTGTGTGTGGTGTGGGGTATATACAGGAGGTGGGGGGGCTGTGTGGGGTGTATACAGGAGGGGGGGGCTGTGTGAGGTGTATACAGGGGCATCCAGGGGGGCTGTGTGTGTTGGTGTGGGGTATATACAGGGGTGGGGGGGCTGTATGGGGTGTATACAGGGAGGCTGTGTGTGGTGTGGGGTATATACAGGAGATGGGGGGTTGTGTGGGGTGTATACAGGAGATGGGGGGGCTGTGTGGGGTGTATACAGGGGCATCCAGGGGGGCTGTGTTTGTAGTGTGGGGTATATACAGGAGGTGGGGGGGCTGTGTGTGGTGTATACAGGATGGGGGGGGGGGGGGCTGTGTGGGGTGTATACATGGGCATCTAGGGGGGCTGTGTGTGTGGTGTGGGGTATATACAGGAGGTGGGGGGGCTGCGTGGGGTGTATACAGGGGCATCCAGGGGGGCTGTGTGTGGTGTGGGGTATATACAGGAGGTGGGAGGGCTGCGTGTGGTGTATATAGGGGCATCCAGGGGGGCTGCGTGTGGTGTATATAGGGGCATCCAGGGGGGCTGCGTGTGGTGTATATATGGGCATCCAGGGGGGCTGCGTGGCGTGTATACAGGGGCATCCAGGGGGCTGCGTGGCGTGTATACAGGGCATCAGGGGGCTGCGTGGCGTGTATACAGGGGCATCCAGGGGGGCTGCGTGGCGTGTATACAGGGGCATCCAGGGGGGGTGGCGTGTATACAGGGCATCCAGGGGGCTGCGTGCGTGTATACAGGGGCATCCAGGGGGGCTGCGTGGCGTGTATACAGGGGCATCCAGGGGGGCTGCGTGGCGTGTATACAGGGGCATCCAGGGGGGCTGCGTGGCGTGTATACAGGGGCATCCAGGGGGGCTGCGTGGCGTGTATACAGGGGCATCCAGGGGGGCTGCGTGGCGTGTATACAGGGGCATCCAGGGGGGCTGCGTGGCGTGTATACAGGGGCATCCAGGGGGGCTGCGTGGCGTGTATACAGGGGCATCCAGGGGGGCTGCGTGGCGTGTATACAGGGGCATCCAGGGGGGCTGCGTGGCGTGTATACAGGGGCATCCAGGGGGGCTGCGTGGCGTGTATACAGGGGCATCCAGGGGGGCTGCGTGGCGTGTATACAGGGGCATCCAGGGGGGCTGCGTGGCGTGTATACAGGGGCATCCAGGGGGGCTGCGTGGCGTGTATACAGGGGCATCCAGGGGGGCTGCGTGGCGTGTATACAGGGGCATCCAGGGGGGCTGCGTGGCGTGTATACAGGGGCATCCAGGGGGGCTGCGTGGCGTGTATACAGGGGCATCCAGGGGGGCTGCGTGGCGTGTATACAGGGGCATCCAGGGGGGCTGCGTGGCGTGTATACAGGGGCATCCAGGGGGGCTGCGTGGCGTGTATACAGGGGCATCCAGGGGGGCTGCGTGGCGTGTATACAGGGGCATCCAGGGGGGCTGCGTGGCGTGTATACAGGGGCATCCAGGGGGGCTGCGTGGCGTGTATACAGGGGCATCCAGGGGGGCTGCGTGGCGTGTATACAGGGGCATCCAGGGGGCTGCGTGGCGTGTATACAGGGGCATCCAGGGGGCTGCGTGGCGTGTAACAGGGGCATCCAGGGGGGCTGCGTGGCGTGTATACAGGGGCATCCAGGGGGGCTGCGTGGCGTGTATACAGGAGCATCTCAGGGGAGGAGGGGGGATGTATACACATCAGGGGCTGACTTGGCGAGATATCGGTCTCATTGTGTTCTTGTTTCCTTATTATTATCGTGTCTGGTATTAATGGATTTCCGCCCGGTGGAGACATTTCACACTGGCTCATGCGTCTCCAAGTGGACCGCTGCTGCTGTACAAGGGCATTTGAGGAACTAGTGCAAGAGTCGGGAGACTATGCGCGTGATTCTGTTTTCTATTTTCGCTAGATTGAGGATTTCCCCCCGGTGGCTTCATCACTGCTCTCTCTCCAAGTGGACGCTCGCTGTCTTCTCATCTGGCTCGAATGCCTGCGGATCTGATATCTCGCTGATGACCATCCCACTCCCCTCGCCCCCCCCTCGCTCTCTCTCTCCCCCCCCCCCTCGCTCTCTCTCTCGCCCCCCCCTCGCCTCTCTCTCTCGCCCCCCCTCGCTCTCTCTCTCTCGCCCCCCCCTCGCTCCTCTCTCCTCGCCCCCCCCCTCGCTCTCCTCTCTCGCCCCCCCCCCTCGCTCTCTCTCTCGCCCCCCCCCTCGCTCTCTCTCTCGCCCCCCCCTCGCTCTCTCTCTCGCCCCCCCTCGCTCTCTCTCTCGCCCCCCCCTCGCTCTCTCTCTCGTCCCCCCCCTCGCTCTCTCTCTCGTCCCCCCCTCGCTCTCTCTCTCGTCCCCCTCGCTCTCTCGCTCGTCCCCCTCGCTCGCTCCTGTCGCATCCCCCTCGCTCGCTCGCTTCGCATCCCCCTCGCTCGCTCGCTGTCGCATCCCCCTCGCTCGCTCGCTGTCGCATCCCCCTCGCTCGCTCGCTGTCGGCATCCCCCTCGCTCGCTCGCTGTCGGCATCCCCCTCGCTCGCTCGCTCGCTGTCGGCATCCCCCTCGCTCGCTCGCTGTCGGCATCCCCCTCGCTCGCTCGCTGTCGGCATCCCCCTCGCTCGCTCGCTGTCGGCATCCCCCTCGCTCGCTCGCTGTCGGCATCCCCCTCGCTCGCTCGCTGTCGGCATCCCCCTCGCTCGCTCGCTGTCGGCATCCCCCTCGCTCGCTCGCTGTCGGCATCCCCCTCGCTCGCTCGCTGTCGGCATCCCCCTCGCTCGCTCGCTGTCGGCATCCCCCTCGCTCGCTCGCTGTCGGCATCCCCCTCGCTCGCTCGCTGTCGGCATCCCCCTCGCTCGCTCGCTGTCGGCATCCCCCTCGCTCGCTCGCTGTCGGCATCCCCTCGCTCGCTCGCTGTCGGCATCCCCCTCGCTCGCTCGCTGTCGGCATCCCCCTCGCTCGCTCGCTGTCGGCATCCCCCTCGCTCGCTCGCTGCGGCATCCCCTCGCTCGCTCGCTGTGCGGCATCCCCCTCGCTCGCTCGCTGGCGGCATCCCCCTCGCTCGCTCGCTGGCGGCATCCCCCTCGCTCGCATCGCTGGCGGCATCCCCCTCGCTCGCTCGCTGGCGGCATCCCCCTCGCTCGCTCGCTGGCGGCATCCCCCTCGCTCGCTCGCTGGCGGCATCCCCCTCGCTCGCTCGCTGGCGGCATCCCCCTCGCTCGCTCGCTGGCGGCATCCCCCTCGCTCGCTCGCTGGCGGCATCCCCCTCGCTCGCTCGCTGGCGGCATCCCCCTCGCTCGCTCGCTGGCGGCATCCCCCTCGCTCCGCATCGCTGGCGGCATCCCCCTCGCTCGCTCGCTGGCGGCATCCCCCCTCGCTCGCTGGCGCATCCCCCTCGCTCGTCGCTGGCGGCATCCCCCTCGCTCGCTCGCTGGCGGCATCCCCCTCGCTCGCTCGCTGGCGGCATCCCCCTCGCTCGCTCGCTGGCGGCATCCCCCTCGCTCGCTCGCTGGCGGCATCCCCCTCGCTCGCTCGCTGGCGGCATCCCCCTCGCTCGCTCGCTGGCGGCATCCCCCTCGCTCGCTCGCTGGCGGCATCCCCCTCGCTCGCTGTCGCTGGCGGCATCCCCCTCGCTCGCTCGCTGGCGGCATCCCCCTCGCTCGCTCGCTGGCGGCATCCCCCTCGCTCGCTCGCTCGTGGCGGCATCCCCCCCCCCGCTGCGCTCCCCCTCGCTCGCTCGCGCGGCATCCCCCTCGCTCGCTCGCTCGCGGCATCCCCCTCGCTCGCCTCGCTCGCGGCATCCCCCTCGCTCGCTCGCTCGCGGCATCCCCCTCGCTCGCTCTCTTATGGTGGCTTCATTGGAATCATCTTTCTGCAGGCATTCCTTGGGCTTTTCAATTGTCAGATATAATTACGACAGACCTGAGCTCAGTGGGTTGGGGAGCTCATGTCCGAGAACATGTGTTGTAGGGGTGGTGTGATCCAGACCACTCCCACATGTTCTCCAACCTCAGGAAGTTGTAGGCCGTAAGAAAAGCCATAGAGGGGTTTCTTCCTCTCCTGATAGGAATATGCCATGAGCCTGAACTATCTGCCCTCCACATCAAGGGGGATCTAAACTACCAGACAGACTTCCTGAGTTGCACGCAGAAAGGGAATGGAGGCTAGACCCAATAGTGTCCTGACAGATATCAGGTAGGTGGGGTGTTTCGGTGATAGACCTTTTCTCAACTTGCAAGAACAGACAGCCCAATTCTGCTCTACAGTCATGGCCAAAAGTTTTGAGAATGATACAAATATTAATTTTAACAAAGTCTACTGCTTCAGTTTTTCCAATGGCAATTTGCATATACTCCAGAATGTCATAAAGAGTGATCAGCTTAACAGCAATTACTTGCGAAGTCAATATTTGCCTAGAAAATTAACTTTAACCCCCAAAACACATTTCAACATCATTGCAGTCCTGCTTTAAAAGGAGCAGCTAACATCGTTTTAGTGATTGTTCCATTAACACAGGTGTGGGTGTTGATGAGGACAGAGCTGGCGAACAATCAGTCATGATTAAGTAAGAATGACACCACTGGACTCTTTAAAAGGAGGCTGGTGCTTGGTATCATTGTTTCTTTTCAGTTAACCATGGTTATCTCTAATGGCCACTTTACACGCGGCAACAGGAAGATAGAAAACGGCAGGTGTCGGAGACAATGGTACCTTTTACCTTCAAAACACCTTGCAGATACCTGAATTACACGCAAGGTGTTTTGAAGGTAAAAGGTACAATTGTCTCCGACACTTGCCGTTTTCTATCTTCCTGTTGCCGCGTGTAAAGTGGCCATAAAGAAACACATGCAGCCATCATTGCACTGCACAAAAATGACCTAACAGGGAAGAGTATCGCAGCTAAAACGATTGCACCTCAGTCAACAATCTATCGCATCATCAAGAACTTCAAGGAGAGAGCTTCCATTGTTGTCAAAAAGGCTCCAGGGCGCCCAAGAAAGACCAGCAAGCGCTAGGACCGTATCTTAAAACTGTTTCAGCTGCGGGATCGGACTACCAGCAGTGCCGAGCTTGCTCAGGAATGGCAGCAGGCTGGTGTGAGTGCTTCTGCACGCACTGTGAGGCGGAGACTCTTTGAGCAAGGCCTGGTTTCAAGGAGGGCAGCAAAGAAGCCACTTCTCTCCAGAAAAAACATCAGGGACCGACTGATATTCTGCAAAAGGTACAGGGAGTGGACTGCTAAGGACTGGGGAAAGGTACAGGGAGTGGACTGCTGAGGACTGGGGGAAAGTCATTTTCTCTGAATCCCCTTTTCGATTGTTTGGGACATCTGGAAACCAGCTTATTCGGAGAAGAAGAGGTGAGCGCTACCACCAGTCTTGTCTCATGCCAACTGTAAAGCATCCTGAAACCATTCATGTGTGGGGTTGCTTCTCAGCCAAGGGAATCGGCTCACTCACAGTCTTGCCTAAAAACACAGCCATGAATAAAGAATGGGACCAGAATGTCCTCCAAGAGCAACTTCTCCCAACCGTCCAAGAGCAGTTTGGCGCCCAACAATGCCTTTTCCAGCATGATGGAGCACGTTGCCATAAAGCAAAGGTGATAACTAAATGGCTCAGGTAACAAAACATAGAGATTTTGAGTCCATGGCCCGGAAACTCCCCAGATCTTAATCCCATTGAGAACTTGTGGTCAATCATCAAGAGACGGGTGGACAAACAAAACCCAACAAATTCTGCCAAAATGCAAGCATTGATTATGCAAGAATGGAAGAATGGACGGCTATCAGTCAGGATTTGCTCCAGAAGTTGATTGAGAGCAGCCAGGGAGAATTGCAGAGGTCCTGAAAAAGAAGGGTCAACACTGCAAATATTGACTTGCTGCATTAACTCATTCTAACTGTCCATATAACCTTTTGGTATCATAATATGATTGCAATTATATTTCTGTATGAGATATAAACATCAGACAAACAAATAAAAACCAGAGGGCAGCAGATCATGTGAAAATATCATTTTGGTGTCAATCTCAAAACTTTTGGCCATGACTGTAGATCCCAGAGACATGCCCTATGCGGAGATGCACTCCAGATATCATGGAGCTCCGGCCTGCTCTGTGCTTTCCCTCCACTGATAATTATTCCAGCTGTCCTGAGTAAGATTCCAGGAAGATCAGGCCAGGGTCATCCTGATAGCGCCCTTTTGGCCGAAGAGGGCTTGGTTTTATTGGGTTTCCAAGATGTCGGTGACAGATCCCTGAATCCTGCCAGACTGTCTGACACTTCTGTCACAAGGTCTGATTTACCATCCTTAAGTCTCGAGTCTTCGGCTGCCAGCCTGGAATTCGAGCAGGAGCTACTAAGGAGGCGACGGTTCGCGATGAATCTGGTGAACACCATCATGAGCAGCAGTAAGCCAGTTACCACCAGATTGTATGGTAAGGTGTAGAGAAAACGTCTTTCCTGCTTTTTGGTAGTCCTCTCCATACTCTGTAACCAACTGAGGCAGAGCTGCCCTTTTTATTTCAGGGGGTTCCTGTCCTGGATGGGCAGAACTTCTCTCAGGTGGTGCTGTCATGGCTCCAGTAAAAAAACATTACCGGTAAGTAATTTAGCTTTATGATCCCCATATCCCCATTACGGTTCCTGAAAAAAAAAAACACACACACCTTTTCTCTATGGACCTCTGGGCTCTGTTTGTTACCATATTCCGCCACCGCTCTGAGCTCTCTAGTTCAGCTGCCGTAGATGTACAGTAAACCGCCGACCAATCAGAAGCCCACATGTAACGTCATGCGACAATATTAACTGCTGCCATCTGGTCAGTGGAGAGCTCAGTGTGGCGCCAGAATAAATACAGCGGTGGTCACCACGGGCGGGTTACAGTAAATACAGTATAATCACACCTGCATGCCCTGTTAGGCGGGCATGCTTAAAAAAATATTAAACTTTGCTAGGTCTTATTTTCATGGAGTCCCTATATTTAGCAGTTCTGCAAGCCCCCTACTATGTGTTATTTTCGGGGAAAACACGGTACTATTCATCTTTCTTTCTACTTCCTTCTGCTCCTCCCTTTCTTGCCTTCTTCTACTCCTACCACTTCTACCCCTCCCCCTCCCCTTTCTTTACTTTATCGCTTCTGTATGGCTTTCTTGTAGGGCTTTGGCATTTAAATTTTTGCACCATCCTAGGAGACGTTATCTGTGGCATGGGGTTCACCTAGGTCCCCTCTGATCTGACTTTTTTCTTTTCCTTTCAGTGCTATCTGGACTGCTCACGTGGACACAAGCGCCCTGACACCGGTATTATGGCTACAAGATTGAATGACCTTGAGTTGCTGAGGATATATACCCGCGCTCATGTCCTCCAATGTATTCATCAAGGAAAGAATTTTATCATAAATACAAAAATTTTATTTTTCAAAAATTTTCACAACTAAAGTGCAGGGCACCCTGGTCCAGAAGGTTTCTGCTTTCATTGTCACTTATCTCTGATGTCACTTATTTATATCTTGATTTGTAAAGATGATTGTTCTACATTTGTATAAATATATTTATCGTTCCCCTTTTTGTTAGAATTATTTATATATTTGCTTTAATAAAACCGAAAAAAATGTGTTGAATTTTCATTTCTATAATTATAAATCTGTGTGACCTTAGTGAACAGTAACTGCGGGTTGGATCTACATCTGGCTGTGTTCACACATTGCAATTTGTTGGGGAAACCAAAGTCCTCATATGTAGACCTGCACTAAATCTTTGAGACCTCACTAACAGTGATGTGCCCTGCTGTCACTCATGCCCCGCCCATGCCAGTGATGCCCCTTTTCAGTATGTCTGATTTTGGTTGGAAGTAGCATAACCAGAAACGCAGCAGAAGAATATCAAGCTGCAGAGAGCTCATCTTATAGGAGCAGGATAGGTGATAGAAGTCCATTGTTATTTAGGACAAAAAAAGGGTGAAATTAGTGAAAAACCCCTTCAAGAACTCTGTTCACCAGTGCATTCAAGCATGAGTTTAGAGAGCTTGTTTAGACCGGACAATCCCTTTATCACTTCTATCCAGCAGAATATGGTACTTTTAATCTCGTTTAGAGTTGAGCAGCAGTACACATACTCAGTCTGAGCTTTATTCTTGTCCTATTGGGCGGCCGCACTGTCTTCTGTTCTTTCAGACAGCCACATTGAGTGGAGCAGCGGTTGGACATCCAACAAGCCGCTCTATTCTGTAATCGGAATAAAAATTCTCTGCTTTCACGATCTGTGGCGTTCCCAGAGTTCGGACACTCAATGATCAGCATGTTATCGCCTATCCCAATGGGTAGGTGATAATTTATTTTCACTACACAAATCCTTTAACACTAGAAGTCCCAGGAATTTAAAGGATCCTTGGTTTTCAATGGTAAAAAGGTCAAATGACCCGTCTCTGGGACTTCTAGTGTTAAGGCCCATAAACCCCCAATCCCTACAATCGTTCTCTCTTCTGACTGTAACATACAGGAATGTTTGACCAAATGTTCTTGTGCTCTCTATTAGTGAGGAGATAGATGTCGGCTCCTCTGGTGGCGGTTATCTTCAGAGAGACACAAAAGAATCAACCATTGGAATGCAAACATGCCACGCCCTTCTTTCCCCTGCCACCAACAGAGAAGCCTTTGCCCTGTACACAGCAGATCGTTGTGTAATCCTGCAGACTTTACACTAAGGCTCACATACACCTAATCTGTATATGGGCTTGTTCAGACATCTATGCTCATCGCTTCAATCTCTGAACACTGAGGCTGTGTTCACACTGGGCGTTTTTGGGCTGTTTTTGCTCAGCAGTTTTTGTAGCCAAAACCAGGAGTAGAGCAATCAGAGGAAAAGTCTAATAGAAACACGTCACCACTTCTGGATTTAATCACCCACTGCTGGTTTTGGCTACAAAAACTGTTGAGCAAAAACAGCCCAAAAACGCCCAGTGTGAACACAGCCTAACTGGCCATGGCTCCCCCAACTGAGAGTGACAGCCGCAAAGAAATATATGAAGACTTCATTCTTTGGTCGGGAGAGCCTCGGCCAGTCTGTGTATTGTGGTCTGAGAATGGATTGATGTGCATATATGTCTGAATGAGCCCTAATGGACAGTAATGTGTGCCCTGAAATCATGAACCTCAGTGCAACAACTATGACATAGACACCTCTGTAGTGAGACATCTAGAATAGAGTTACTGTACAGAGCAGGGGTCTCCAACCACCGTTCCGTGGACCAGGACCGGGCCGTGGGGGTCTTTGTGCCGGTCCACGGCGTGCTGTCGGCTTCCCCGCCCCCGTCATGTCCCCGCCCACCGCGCCCCTCACCTGCAGCACTACACCGCTGAGCTGAGGTCTCTACCTCAGCAGCGTGTGTAGATGTACGAGGGGAGTTGTCGGCCAATCAGTGCAGCAGCCATGCCCTGATTGGCCCGCTACTGCTGCACTGTTATTGGCCGACTGCGTCATTCGTATAACTAAGCAGCTGAGGCAGAAACGTGGCCAAAATTTCATATCTTGCGCTATTTCCAAGCGCATCACGTGCCGCGCTTGGAAATAGCGTGAGATATGAAAAAAACATCTCTGCCTTAGCTGCTTAGTTGTACTGCCAGCAGGAGAGGTGAGCGTCAACAGAAGAGTCGCGCGCTCTCTCGCTCTGTGGGCAATGACTGAGTGTGGGGGTTATTCAGGGGTCAATGTGTGCGTGTGTGGGCAATGACTGTGTGAGGGGGTTATACAAGGGGCAATGACTTGGGGGGTGGGGGGGGTGGAAAGGGTTGAACAAGTGGCAACATCTGTGTGTGGGGAGGATTGTACAGGGGGCAGTATGTCTGTGTGGGGATTATACAAGGGACAATGTGTGTGGGGGGGGGGAGTAGAGGTGTGGTGCCCCCGAATTTGGACCCGGTACGACTACCAACCGGAGGGGTTCAGTCCTGGAACGGAGGACCGGCTTTCTTTAGGAAGTTGTGGCTGAACGCCCGGCGTAATCCTTAAAAGGCACCATATAGGGTCCGGAGGAGGGTCCCCCAGAGAGGGCCCAAGGGAGCTGGATGAAGGCTCTGCGTGCGGGAGCGCTGAAGGGAGGCAGGAGAGAGAGAGCAGTGAAGGACAAGCAAGGAACGGCAGGCACACCACCGAGGGTCCGAAGTGAGCTATCCTGGTTCCCTGGTGACTACCCAGTCCAGGAAGACCTGATAGACCTGCTTGCCTGCACTAAGAACTTTACAGTAAACCCGTTCAGAGCTGAAGACTGTGGAGTATTCATTCCTCTCAGCTGATGAGCCACCTTCCTTTTCAGCACTAGTGACGGGACCACCTGAGGAGCCGTCTCACAGCACATAAGACTTAAATACACCATCACTGCCCCGGGAATCCGGCTCCACCTATGGGGAGCGTAACCATCTTGCTGCTCCACCATCACCCCAGAGGACTGTCCCGCAGCGCCGGTAACATGACCGGAACCATAGGTGGTGTCACAAACTCTTATTTTTAATCTTTACCCCCTTTTTAGCGACCACCAGGGCCACGGGCCAGGCACATGCCGCCCGTGATATCCCCCTTGAAACCAAACACCCGAGGCCGGGTACCCCACGGCCCTGGGGTGGGTCATAATTATATTACAAAAAGAAATAATACATACAAGTATATATAATTCATATGCCACTAGATTGGAATCTGTGAGGAGGTCCTGGTATTAACTCCAGTCTGTTGGTTTCCGTCATGAGCCGTCTAGATTGGAGTTTATGCTATGAGGACCTCGCTCTATCAACTCCATTCTAGTCATCTCAGCAACAAAGTCTGTCGGCTGCGCTCTGTGACACTTCGGACGAGGCTCCGCATAATCTTCAGAAAAAAAAATGCTTCGAGCCACCTCAGCACCAAACTGTACAGAGTGGAGGCTATGGGGAGGTCCTCAAAAAATTCATGCCGATTTACACAACTCACTGGTGAATCACCTACAATGGAGTTGCTAAAATGAGGTCCTCAAAAAATCCACTCCGATCTAGACAGCTCACTGGTGAATCAGCTAGAACGGAGTTACTAAAATGAGGTCCTTAAAAAATGCACTGCGATCCAATGTTGTAAATATGAGGACTCTGTCACTGCCCTCAGTTACGCTTCTCCCTTCAAAGCTACACCCACTCCTCACAAAACTCGATTCCAGTCACCTCAGCAACAAACTGTACAGAATGTAGTTGCTAAAATGAGGTCCTCAAAAAATCCACTCCGATCTAGACGGCTCACTGGTGAATCAGCTAGAACAGAGTGGCTAAAATGAGGTCCTCAAAAAATCCACTACGATCCAATTTTGTAATATTATGAGGACTCTCGCCTGCGTTCTGTTACGTTTTTCAACCCTGTGAGGTCCCCACAACCCTAGTCACTATGAAAAACTCAATTCCAGGTTCAACCTCCGTACAAACTGTACATATGTATGCTAAATGAGGTCCTCAAAAAATCCACTAGGATCCAATGTTGGAAATTATGAGGACTCTCAGCTAAGTTCTGTTACGTTTTAGCCTGTGAGGTTCCCCATTCTTCGAAAAAAACAATTCCAGATCACCTCAGTACAAACTATACAGAATGTAGTTGCTAAAATGAGGTCCTCAAATTATCCACTCCGATCTAGACGGCTCACTGGTGAATCAGCTAGAACGAGTGGCTAAAATGAGGTCCTCAAAAATCCACTAGGATCCAATTTTGTATATTATGAGGACTCTCGGCTGGTTCTGTTACGTTTTCCCTGTGAGGTTCCGCCCATCTTCGAAAAACTCAATTCCAGTCACCTCAGTACAAACTGTACAATATGTAGTTGCTAAAATGAGGTCCTCAAAAATCCACTCCGATCTAGACGGCTCACTGGTGATTAAGCTAGAACGGAGTGGCTAAAATGAGGTCCTCAAAAAATCACTCGATCTAGACGGTTCACTAGTGAATAAGCTAGAACGGAGTGGCTAAAATGAGGTCCTCAAAAAATCCACTACGATCCAATTTTGTATATTATGAGGACTCTCGGCTGCGTTCTGTTACGTTTTACCCTGTGAGGCTCTGCCCAGTCTTGAAAAACTCAATTCCAGTCACCTCAGTACAAACTGTACATTATGTAGTTGCTAAAATGAGGTCCTCAAAAAATCCACTCCGATGTAGACGGCTCACTGGTGAATCAGCTAGAACGGAGTGGCTAAAATGAGGTCCTCAAAAATCCACTCCGATCTAGACGGTCACTGGTGAATCAGCTAGAACAGAGTGGCTAAAATGAGGTCCTCAAAAAATCCACTAGGATCCAATGTTGGAAATTATGAGGACTCTCAGCTAAGTTCTGTTACGTTTTACCCTGTGAGGTTCCCCCATTCTTCAAAAAAAATCAATTCCAATCACCTCAGTACCAAACTTACAGTATGTAGTTGCTAAAATGAGGTTCTCAAAAAATCCACTAGGATCCAATTTTGTATATTATGAGGACTCTCGGCTGCGCTCTGATACGTTTTACCTGTGAGGCTCTGCCTACCTGTGAAAAATCATTCCAGTCACCTCAGTACAAACGTACATTATGTAGTTGCTAAAATGAGGTCCTCAAAAAATCCACTCCGAATGTAGACGGCTCACTGCTGAATCAGCTAGAACGGATTGGCTAAAATGAGGTCCTCAAAAAATCCACTACGATCCAATTTTGTATATTATGAGGACTCTCAGCTGGTTCTGATACGTTTTACCCTGTGAGGTTCCCCCATTCTTCGAAAAAAAACAATTCCAATCACCTCAGTACCAAACTATACAGAATGTAGTTGCTAAAATGGGTCCTCAAAATATCCACTCCGATCTAGACAGTTCACTAGTGAATCAGCTAAAACGGAGTGGCTAAAATGAGGTCCTCAAAAAATCCACTAGGATCCAATTTAGTATATTATGAGGACTCTCGGCTGCGCTCTGTTACGTTTTACCCTGTGAGGCTCTGCCTACTCTGTGAAAAACTCATTTCCAGTCACCTCAGTACAAACTGTACATTATGTAGTTGCTAAAATGAGGTCCTCAAATAATCCACTCCGATCTAGACGGCTCACTGGTGAATCAGCTAGAACGGAGTTGCTAAAATGAGGTCCTCAAAAAATCCACTAGGATCCAATTTTGTATATTATGAGGACTCTCGGCTGCGCTTTGATACGTTTTACCCTGTGAGGCTCTGCCTACTCTGTGAAAAACTCAATTCCAGTCACCTCAGTACAAACTGTACATTATGTAGTTGCTAAAATGAGGTCCTCAAAAAATCCACTCCAATGTAGACGGCTCACTGGTGAATCAGCTAGAACGGGTGGCTAAAATGAGGTCCTCAAAAAATCCACTCTGATCTAGACGGCTCACTGCTGAATCAGCTAGAACGGAGTGGCTCAAATGAGGTCCTCAAAAAATCCACTACGATCCAATTTTGTATATTATGAGGACTCTCAGCTGCGTTCTGATACGTTTTACCCTGTGAGGTTCCCCATTCTCGAAAAAAACAATTCCAATCACCTCTATACACAAACTATACATAGATATGTAGATTGCTAAAATGAGGTCCTCAAAAATCATACGATCCAATTTGTATATTATGAGACTCTGGCTGCGTTCTGTTACGTTTACCCTGTGAGCTCTACTCGAAAAACTCAATTCCAGTCACCTCAGTACAAACTGTACATTATGTAGTTGCTAAAATGAGGTCCTCAAAAAATCCACTCCAATGTAGACGGCTCACTGGTGAATCAGCTAGAACGGAGTGGCTAAAATGAGGTCCTCAAAAAATCCACTCCGATCTAGACGGCTCACTGGTGAATCAGCTAGAACAGAGTGGCTAAAATGAGGTCCTCAAAAAATCCACTAGGATCCAATGTTGGTATATTATGAGGACTCTCAGCTAGGTTCTGATACGTTTTACCCTGTGAAGTCTCCCCATTCTTCAAAAAAAAACAATTCCATACCTCAGTACCAAACTATACAGAATGTAGTTGCTAAAATGAGGTCCTCAAATAATCCACTCCGATCTAGACGGCTCACTGGTGAATCAGCTAGAACGGATGGCTAAAATGAGTTCCTCAAAAAATCCACTACGATCCAATTTTGTATATTATGAGGACTCTCGGCTGCGTTCTGTTACGTTTTACCCTGTGAGGCTCTGCCATCAGTCTGTGAAAAACTCAATTCCAGTCACCTCAGTACAAACTGTACATTATGTAGTTGCTAAAATGATGGTCCTCAAAAATCCACTCCAATGTAGACGGCTCACTGGTGAATCAGCTAGAACGGAGTGGCATAAAAATGAGGTCCTCAAAAATCCACTCCGATCTAGGACGGCTCACTGGTGAATCAGCTAGAACAGAGTGGCTAAAATGAGGTCCTCAAAAAATCCACTAGGATCCAATGTTGGAAATTATGAGGACTCTCAGCTAAGTTCTGTTACGTTTTACCCTGTGAAGTTCCCCCATTCTTCAAAAAAAACAATTCCAATCACCTCAGTACAAAACTATACAGAATGTAGTTGCTAAAATGAGGTCCTCAAATAATCCACTCCGATCTAGACGGCTCACTGGTGAATCAGCTAGAACGGAGTGGCTAAAATGAGGTCCTCAAAAAATCCACTACGATCCAATTTAGTATATTATGAGGACTCTCGGCTGCGCTCTGTTACGTTTTACCCTGTGAGGCTCTGCCCAGTCTGTGAAAAACTCATTTCCAGTAACCTCAGTACAAACTGTACATAATGTAGTTGCTAAAATGAGGTCCTCAAATAATCCACTCCGATCTAGACGGCTCACTGGTGAATCAGCTAGAACGGAGTGGCTAAAATGAGGTCCTCAAAAAATCCACTACGATCCAATTTTGTATTTTATGAGGACTCTCGGCTGCGTTCTGTTACGTTTTACCCTGTGAGGCTCTGCCCAGTCTGTGAAAAACTCAATTCCAGTCACCTCAGTACAAACTGTACATTATGTAGTTGCTAAAATGAGGTCCTCAAAAAATCCACTAGGATCCAATGTTGAAAATTATAGAGGACTCTCAGCTAAGTTCTGTTACGTTTTACCCTGTGAGGTTCCCCACAGTCTTCGAAAAAAACCAATTCCAATCACCTCAGTACCAAACTATACAGAATGTAGTTGCTAAAATGAGGTCCTCAAAATAATCCACTCCGATCTAGACGGCTCACTGCTGAATCAGCTAGAATGGAGTGGCTAAAATGAGGTCCTCAAAAAATCCACTACGATCCAATTTAGTATATTATGAGGACTCTCGGCTGCGCTCTGTTACGTTTTACCCTGTGAGGCTCTGCCCAGTCTTGTGAAAAACTCAATTCCAGTCACCTCAGTACAAACTGTACATTATGTAGTTGCTAAAATGAGGTCCTCAAAAAAATCAATTACGATCCAATTTTGTATATTATGAGGACTCTCGGCTGCGTTCTGTTAACGTTTTACCCTGTGAGGCTCTGCCTACATCTTCGAAAAACTCAATTCCAGTCACCTCAGTACAAACTGTACATTATGTAGTTGCTAAAATGAGGTCCTCAAAAAATCCACTCCGATGTAGACGGCTCACTGGTGAATCAGCTAGAACGGAGTGGCTAAAATGAGGTCCTCAAAAAATCCACTCCGATCTAGACGGCTCACTGGTGAATCAGCTAGAACAGAGTGGCTAAAATGAGGTCCTCAAAAAATCCCACTAGGATCCAATTTTTGTATATTATGAGGACTCTCGGCTGCGCTCTGATACGTTTTACCCTGTGAGGCTCTGCCTACTCTGTGAAAAACTCATTTCCAGTAACCTCAGTACCAAACTATACAGAATGTAGTTGCTAAAATGAGGTCCTCAAATAATCCACTCCGATCTAGACGGCTCACTGGTGAATCAGCTATCGAGACAGGAAGTGGCTAAAATGAGGTCCTCAAAAAATCCACTACGATCCAATTTTGTATATTATGAGGACTCTCGGCTGCGTTCTGTTACGTTTTTCCCTGTGAGGCTCTGCCTACTCTGTGAAAAACTCAATTCCAGTCACCTCAGTACAAACTGTACATTATGTAGTTGCTAAAATGAGGTCCTCAAAAAATCCACTCCGATCTAGACGGCTCACTGGTGAATCAGCTAGAACGGAGTGGCTAAAATGAGGTGCTCAAAAAATCCACTAGGATCCAATGTTGTAAATATGAGGACTCTGTCACTGCCCTCAGTTACGCTTCTCCCTGCAAAGCTACACCCACTCCTCACAAAACTCGATTCCAGTCACCTCAGCAACAAACTGTACAGAATGTAGTTGCTAAAATGAGGTCCTCAAAAAATCCACTCCGATCTAGACGGCTCACTGGTGAATCAGCTAGAACGGAGTGGCTAAAATGAGGTCCTCAAAAAGTCCACTCCGATCCAATATAGTAAGTTATTAAGACTGTCAGCTGCGCTCTGTTACGGTTTTCCCGCGAGGCTCCACCCACTCCTTTAATGTCGTCGTTGGGACTTGTGGAAATACAGTAAAATAAAAATTCTAGCAAAACTAAACAATCAGCGCTGGTGTAATTATTTATATTGCAAAAAGAAATAATAAAATGTATGGTGAAATAATCGTGAAAAAAAAATTTGCCCTTTGGAAATATATAAGAAATATAACAGCTTAAGTAAGAACCTAATAAATAAAAACATGAAATAATTACAATATTTAATGTGATTCTAACTACTGTGCAATGCTAAGGAAATCCTGAAAACTTGCACTATGTGCGGCTCTGAGGCCTGGAGACCCCACCCTGCTGTACACCCTGCACTGTGTAGAATGGAGAAGATCAGAGAGATCATCAAAAAATCAACTCCGATATAGACGGCTCACTGGTGAATCAGCTACAGCGGAGTGGATAAAATGAGGTGACCAAAAACATGTGACTACAGAGAGGCCTCAAGAATTCAACTCCGATCCAGTCACCTCAGTACTGAACAATCTAGAGCGGAGTGGATAAAATGAGGACCACAAAAAACCCACTCCGATCTAGCGGATTCCCTAGTGAGCCATCTAGATCGGAGTTGATAAAATGAGGCCTCCAAAAATCAACTCCGATCTAGACGGCTCACTACTGAATCAGCTAGAACGGAGATGATTTTTTGAGGGCCACAAAAAATCAACTCCGAACTAGATGCAACCATAACGCCAGACACTGGAGCGCTACAGGACCTTCGCTGACGTCACAACCATGTGAGCGGAGGTCACGTGTGTGGGAGGAGTCAGGTGTGCGCTCTGCCGCAGGTCCCTGTGTGTGCGATTCCTCATGCTCCAGGCAGGGGGCAGCCGTGTTCCCCCATCTTGCGGGTCCTCCTCACATGTTTTATGTATTAGTGTATTGTGTATTCACACAAACCTGCCCACAATTCACTTCACATTGGGTCTCCATTCATTTCAGGGGAAAGACACAGACAGTGATCACAGTGGGGACAATTTATCAAGAATTCTGACTAACGCCCTAAACTTCCCTAGTTCTCTGGTGCCATCCATCGTCCACTTGCGTCCGGTTGTCTACCTATCGCGTGCTAGCGGCAGCCATATTTACACCCCCAAGTGATGGGTGTGCAAATAGGGCACCCACAGGTGGTACTGGCACATTGAACAGTACCACCAGCGGTGGCTCAAATGACGTTACCCGATGCCAGGAACTAACACCAGCAACCTCCCAACGCCACCGCTAACAGTGATAGACTCTGCATAAGTGTGCATGCACGAAGGGTCACATGGCTGCCATCTTTGGACACTTGGATATATAAAGATCCTTGTGTGGTGCCCCTCTGGTGGGACACCACAGGGAGGTACTACACCCCAAATAGAAGGTGTGGTGCTTCCATAGTCACGGGTGGAGAGGGGAACTGCAGAGTCTGTAACTAGAACTACAACAAGCCCAGCTATACACACCCTAGCGCCAGGGACTGTATATTCAGTAGGTCCCAGGGGGGGTGGAGCTTAGCTGAGCGGGAGACGTGACATCAGTGACAGTTGAGAGCAGTCAGTCAGACGGCGTGAGGAGAGCAAAGACAGACGCAGCTGAGACAGCAGCTCTGACAGGAGGGTACCTCAAACCTAAAGAGGTACCCAGACAAGAAAAGGGGCACCCCAGACTTGGTGACAGCCGTCTGGAGTGTCCAGGTCACCACCGGTGTACCGGAACTGAGGTGGTTTGCCAGATTTATACCAAACCACTGACCGGCAGGCTGTGATCCTGATAAGAAGGAGTTACATCACCCATCAAGAAGTCCTTCATCTGTCCCGTAGCCGGGTTCAAGACGCTGACAAGTGAAAAGAGACTTAAAGTAACAGACCCTGAGTAATAGAGACTAGACTTGTGAGTGGGGAAGAAAAGAGCCCTTAAGAGCAGGACCAAGGTAAAAGTTGAAAGGTGTCTCAGACAAACTCTGTGGTGAACCTCAAAGCCTGTGGCAACAAACACCTGGAAACTGGACTGTACAGTGTACCTTAAATATCTGCCTGGTACCAGTAAAAAAGAACTATTTGAGCTGATCTGGACTCTGTTTCTAGTTAATCCATCGCCTAAAAAAACCTCAACAACACCTGAGAAATAAGGACTACTACTCCTCTCATCCATCCCGCTGCCCTGAGGTAAAAGCTTCGCCTGTCGGGAGGTATAATACCAAAGCTGCATCACCATCAATTGAGCGGACGGCTGCAGCGCTGGTAACCACATTACCAGGTACCACAGGTGGCGTCACGTATAATAATTCCCCATCCCAAATTTTTTTCCCCTCAGCCATTGAGTGTCCAGGGCACGGGACCGGGACCCGACCAGTTGTGATCCCCACTGTAGTAGCCACCTGTCCCTGTATCAGAGTACCCCCTACCCTGTCGACCGACTCACTTGCATTTAGGTGCTCCATCCTGACCCTCTCCTTGTAGTATGTGCTCCATCCTGATCCTCTCCTTGTAGTAATGTGCTCCATCCTGACCCTCTCCTTGTAATGTACATCAACCTGACCCTCTCCTTGTAGTAATGTGCTCTATCCTGACCCTCTCCTTGTAGTAATATGCTCCATCCTGACCCTCTCCTTGTAATGTGCACCATCTTGACCCTCTCCTTGTAGTAATGTGCTCCATCCTGACCTTCCCCTTGTAATGTGCTCCATCCTGACCTTCCCCTTTTAGTTCTGTGCTCCATCCTGACCCTCTCCTTGTAGTAATGAGCTCCATCCTGACCCTCTCCCTGTAGTAATGCGTTAGGCCCGATCCGGTGACCGTGAACAGCCTCTGAGGAGCCTTGCCAAGTCAAGAGTGGGTACGGAAGGCAAGGAGAGGAAAGAGGAGGAAGAGTGGGGACTGAGGAGCCAGAATAGGTTCGCCCAAACAGCACATAGCCAGCAGAGAACCCGGCAAACCGCGGGGACTACAGTCACCTGGTCACCTGCTAATCACCGTTCAGGGAACTAGACATCGTGGAGAGGGAAACGGTGGTAGTCATCAGAGGTTACCCATCGACAGCGCAGGTGGAGAGAGAGTAGCGGAGACCAGCCAAGATCTACACGGGGCAGGGGCTTCAACACAGGGAAAAGAGGACATGGAGGCCTTACACCCACTTGCTGTGGAAATTCAACTGTGTTTCCTGGTCACCCGACAGTGTTCCGGACTTCTACCTGATATTCCACCAGTAAAAGGTAAAAAGACATTTGTATTGTGAATGTGAAGCGCTGCGGAATATGTTGGCGCTATAAAAATTATTATTATTATAACACAGTGAGTGTGCGTTCTTCATCCCCTGTCCTCGCTTCCCGCAGAGACTATCCCGTTAACCCACAACCTGGCCAAAACCCCAGCTCCATCCCTCACCATCAACACTGCCCCGGAGTATTAGCTACCTGTAGGGAGCTGCTCCATCCTAGCCACAATACCACCACCCTCCGGAGGACTGTGGCGGCGCTAGTGTCTATTCACCAGGCACTACAGGTGGCGTCACGTGATAAAGACTACAACCCCCTTAATTAGAGACTGTCTGCCCCTCGGGGCCACGGGTCTGGGCAGGCCACCAGTGAGATCCCCCACCAAAGCTGAGGGTCCAGACATCCGAGTTCCCATACCCTGGGGCACACAGTACCTCTGTGGTGACTGGATCCGCAGGGACGCCACATGTCCACTTGCATTAATGTCCCCATTCTGCCCCCATCATGTAGTAATGCCCCATCCTGCAGTAATGCAGTAACCTGGTACCCTTGCAGAAATATGCCTCATCCTGCAGTAATATGCCCCCTCCTTGTAATAATGTCATCATCATGCCCCCTCCTTGTAATAATGCTAACATCATACCCTCACCTTGTAATAATGCCACCATCATGTCCCCTCCTTGTAATAATGCCACCATCATGTCCCCTCCTTGTAATGCCACCATCATGCCCCTTCCTTGTAATAATACCACCATCATGCCCCTCCTTGTAATAATGTCACCATCATGTCCCCTCCTTGTAATAATGCTACTATCATGCCCCTTCCTTGTAATAATGCCACCATCATGCCCCTCCTTGTAATAATGCCACCATTATTGTGTCCCACGAATGGGAACAACCTGTAATGCCTATTCTCTGTATTGTATATATTTCCTCCAATCAGTAATTCTTTGTTGTTACCAGGTAGATTAGACTGTCTACTACGTTTGTCCCTAAGTTGGTCCCTTAGTTGTGTCTGTACAGGACGTCCCCCCTTCTTCCCCAGTTAGTCTACAGAAGCCATTGCTCAAGACACATGTGTATACCCCTGTACAGATTAATCCTTTTTACCTATCGTTATTGTGACTAATACAAAATTTGGAAGAAAACTACAGTGTTCTCCTGTCTTACTACAGCTGCAGTGGTGATCGAGTTGAAAACTGTCTGTTGCCCCTGATGGGGTAAGTACTGAGCATACAATTATCTAAGGGACTGGTAATTAGAGCGCTTAGATTTACAGCCATCAGATGGGGACAGAACAGTAAAAAGGATTAGCTGTGATCGGGAATTGTATACAGCTCACGATCAGTAAAGAGCCTGTTACCAGGAGCAGTATGCTGCATGCAATCCAGAGACAAGATTGCCTAAATAAGACTGATAACAAGCCACAGCATAACTGTATAGCAGAGTACATGAGCTGGCAAACAGACATAAGCTCAGTGAGAGGATAACTCATCACTAGTGATGAGCGAGTACCAAAATGCTCGGGTGCTCGATGCTCGGGCCGAGCATCCCAAGATACTCGTGTACTCGGGCCGAGCACCGAGCCCAATGTTATCCTATGGGAGACCCAAGTATTTTTATGAAATGACCCCCGGTAGCATGTAGAAACCCTAAAAATGTCACAAAAGTCTCAGAAGAGTTGCCAAATGACATGGCAACAGCATGGGGAAGACCCCTGTAAGCATTTCTCACTCAAAAGCCACAGCTGTGAACAATGTTGTTCGAGTTTTACGCCATTTTTACGGACTCACCAGAAAACCTTCCAAAATGACACCAAAAAGAATTTTCATGGCGGAAATGCTAAGGGCACATACCCAATAGTGAGATAGGGCTGGTGTATGTTACTTTTTGTGATTGCATGAAAGATTTTACGTTAAAATATTGTGTGGCACTCCAATGTCCCTGAGAAGAGACGTACATGAAGGCCTCTTGACATAATGTGCCCATTTTGAGGAAGTGGGTCTATTGTAGTATTTTCCTTTGCCAGGGCAGTCCAAAATTGGGAGGTTCACCAATGCCCTGGATAGAGACGTGCATGAGGGCCTGTAAACCTGAACTGCCCATTGTAAGGAAGTGGGTGTATTGTAGTATAGACCTTTGCCAGGGCAGCCAAAAATTGGGAGGCTCCACATTGTCCCTGGATAGAGACTTGCATGAGGGCCTTAAAACATTGTTCCCATTGCAAAGGAGCGGGCCTCCTGTCGTTGTAATGCCCATTCTGAAAGAATGGGCGAAAAAATTTACCACTGGGGGTATACATGAAACAACAGCCTAACTTTTGTAACGGTCATCAGGGTGGCGCATGAGGAGAAGGAGGAGCAGTCCAGCGATTAGCCAAAGTCCAGAAGTGTGTACCCATGGGTGAGTGGAGGTACATGGCAAATTCCCGTTACAAAATTTAAATTCCGCTCTCATTTGCTGGTGGTGTGGTGAAGTCTGGCCCAATCCAACCCTTGTTCATCTTGATCAGAGTCAGTCTGTCAGCATTTTCAGTTGACTGGCGGGTGCATTTATCAGTAATGATTCCACCTGCTGCACTAAAAACACGCTCTGACAAAACGCTAGCGGCAGGGCAGGCGAGGACTTCCAAGGCGTAGAGAGCCAATTCATGCCACGTGTCCAGCTTGGATACCCAATAATTGTAAGGCACAGAGGAATGTCGGAGTCCAGTTGTTCGATCTGCAAGGTACTCCTTCATCATCTGGCCAAACTTACCATTTCTTGTGGCACTACCCCACACCTCAGGGGCTGTGGTACGTGAAGGGCTGAGAAAACTGTCCCACATCTTAAAGAGTGTTCCCCTACCTCTGGCGGATTGGACTTGTGCCCCTCTCGGCCGTACGCCTTGGTTGTCCACCGATTCCTGACCTATGCCGCTAGCGTTTTGTGAGGGGAATGCTTTGCCTACTTCCGCGACTATGGCCTTCTGGAACTGCTGCATTTTGGCTGACCTCTCCGCCTCAGGAATAAGAGACATAAAGTTCTCCTTGTAGCGTGGGTCTAACAGTGTTACCAACCAGTAATGATTGTCGGCCAAGATGTTCTTAACGCGAGGGTCACGAGCCAGGCAGCTTACCATAAAGTCAGCCATGTGCACCAGACTCTTAACAGCCATCACTTCAGTGTCCTGACCAACACAATGACTGAACACGCTGTCCTCCTCCTCCTCCTCCTCCTCCTCATGTCCCCTGTCCTCTGGCCAGCCACGCTGAACCGAGGGTATGACTGGTGTGCATGTCATATCCTCATTTGGCCAGAGAGTTGCTCCATGTCTTCATCCTCCTCCTCGTCATAGTCCTCCACTGCACGTTGTGATGAGATGAGGCTGGGCTGTGTGTTATCACCCACACCCACTACTGTTTCTTGCTCCAACTCATCGCGCTCCGCCTGCAATGCATCATGTTTGTTTTTGAGCAGAGATCGTTTTAGAAAGCAGAGAAGCGGTATGGTGACGCTAATAATGGTGTCATCACCGCTCACCATCTTGGTGGAGTCCTCAAAGTTTTGGAGGACGGTACATAGGTCGGACATCCATCTCCACTCCTCAGGTGTTATGTTTGGAGTTTGACCCATTTCCCGACGGCTTAGGTGATGCAAGTACTCAACAACTGCCCTCTTCTGCTCATAAATCCTGACCAACATGTGCAGAGTTAAATTCCAACGCGTGAGGACATCACACACCCGTCTGTGAGCCGGAAGCTGCAAACGCCGCTAAAAGCCGGCAAGGCCGGCTAAAGCAGTAGGTGACTTTCGAAAATGTGCAGACAGGCGGCGAACTTTTACGAGCAGATCAGACAGCTCTGGGTATGATTTTAGAAACCGCTGAACCACGAGGTTGAGCACATGGGCCACGCATGGAACATGTGTCAGCTGGCCTCGCCTCCACCAGGTTCCAGTCATTGTCGCACACGACCTTTCCTGGCTTTAGGTTCAGAGGTGTGAGCCAGTGATCTGCCTGCTGTTTGAGAGCTGTCCACACCTCTTCTGCATTGTGGGGTTTGTCACCTATGCATATTAGCTTCAGCATGCATATTAGCTTCAGCACAGCCTGTTGCCGCTTCGCCGAGGCAGTGCTGCAGTGCTTCCAGCTTGGGACTGGTGTGGAGGGTAAAGTGGATAAGGATGCGCAGGAGGAAGAGGCTGAGGAGCATGACATTCCGGAGCTGTAGAGTGTGGGTGAAACCCTGACTGAGGTAGAGCCTGCAATCCTTGGTGTGGGAAGGACGTGTTCCGTCCCTCGCTGAGACTGGGTCCCACAATATTAACCCAGTGTGCCGTCACCGAGATGTACCGGCCTTGCCCACAAGCACTTGTCCACGTGTCCGTGGTTAGGTGAACTTTGGCTGAAACAGCATTGTTTAGGGCACGTGTGATGTTTTGTGACACGTGGTTATGTAATGCGGAGACGGCACACCAGGAGAAATAGTGGCGGCTGGGGACCGAGTAACGTGGGACAGCTGCTGCCATCAGGTCGCGGAATGCTTCCGTCTCCACCAGCCTAAAAGGCAGCATTTCCAGCGCAAGCAGTCGCGAAATGTTAGCATTTAGAACTGTGGCATGTGGGGTGTTGGCAACGTATTTGCGCCTGCGTTCAAAAGTTTCGTGCATGGATAACTGAACGCTGCGCTGGGACAAGGACGTGCTTGATGATGGTCTTATTTCTGTGTGGGCAACTACAGGTGCAGGGCAGGAGGCTTGTTCGCATGCAGCATCGACAGGGCATTGGCTCGCACGCACAGCAGCCGAAGACGTAACAGTGACATCAGCAAGCACTGCTCCTCGACTCTGTTGTACATCCCACAAAGTCGGGTGCTTGGCTGACATGTGCCTGATCATGCTGGTGGTGGTCAGGCTGCTAGTTTTGGTACCCCTACTGATGCTGGCATGGCAGGTGTTGCAAATGGCCTTTTTAGAATTATCTGGAGCCAACTTAAAAAACTGCCAGACTCGGGAAGACCAAACATTAGTACAGGCACCTTGTGTCGTGTTGTTTCGGGGAACGGTTGCCTGACTTATGCCTGGGGCCACCACCCTGCTTCTTACTGCCTGTTGTGATGCTAAGCCTCCCTCCCCCTGTGCACTGCTGTCCTCGCTCTGCATCTCCTCCTGCCACGTTGGGTCAGTTACTGCATCATCCACCACATCGTCTTCCTCTTCCGCACCCTGCTCCTCCTCCTGACTTCCTGGCAATCGTGTCTCATTATCGTCCACCCCTTGTTGAGACATGTTCCCACCGTTGCCTTCGTGAGACCGTGGCTGCTCAAATATTTGGGCATCGGTACATACGCTCTCCTCATGACCCACTTCAACAGGAGCTGGCGAGAGGCCAGAATGTGCGAATGGATACGTGAACAGCTCTTCAGAGTGTCCAAGTGTGGGATCAGTAATGTCCGTAGACGTGTACTCGGCCTGGTGGTAGGAAGGAGGATCAGGTTGTGGAATGTGCGGAGCAGTATCACGGCTACTGACACTTGACCGTGTGGAAGAGAAGGTGTTTGTGGTGGTGCCAATCTGACTGGAAGCCTTATCCGCTATCCAACTAACAACCTGTTGACACTGGTCTGGGTTGAAGAGCGGTGTACTGCTGCGGTCCCCAAGAATTTGGGACAGGATGTGCGAGCGAGTAGATGTGGCCCTTTGTTGTGGCGAAATTAGAGCTTGCACACGACCTCGGCCTCTGCCTGCAACACCATCACGTTCACTTCCTCACTTCCTTGTCCCTTGCCAACGCCCTTGCGCATTTTCAATGCTGTGCTGACGGTACACAGCTAAATGAAGGCGTCCCAACAGATGGGTTTTACCTGGACAATCAGATTATAGCTATTGCTACCAGCTTTTTAAGAGCGACAATTACAAATTAAGTCAGACACAGACAGAGACGTGTATTCACTCTACTTGTGCGTTATATCCTAGTTTGTGCAAAACACACAAAAGTGCACCCGTACGCTGCCACCAACGCACACACACTTGCGGTTTGTAAATGCACTCACAAAGAACCTAACAGCTTTTTAGGAGCGAGAATTAGTGAGAAGTCTGACACTATCACGTGATGCTGACATTTATTATTCACTGTACTTGTGCGTTATATCCTAGTTTGTGCAAAACACACAAAAGTGCACCCGTACACTGCCACCGACAGGCACACACTTGCGGTTTGTAAATGCACGCACTAAGAACCTAACAGCTTTTTAGGAGCGAGAATTAGTGAGAAGTCTGACACTATCACGTGCTGCTGACGTGTATTATTCACTGTACTTGTGCGTTATATCCTAGTTTGTGCAAAACACACAAAAGTGCACCCGTACGCTGCCACAGACGGGCACACACTTGCGGTTTGTAAATGCACACACTAAGAACCTAACAGCTTTTTAGGAGCGAGAATTAGTGAGAAGTCTGACACTATCAGGACTGTTTTAGACTGTGTACACCAACCCCAGATATGATGAAGGCTGGTATACTGTCACTAGGAATTGCTATATACCCTGCCTGCCTGCCTACAGCTACAATAGTCCTGAGAAGGACTGTTGTGGTCACTAGAAAGCTTGTACTCTGACCTGGCTACCCTGCCTGCCTGCCTATATCCACCTAGATTAGTCCTGAGAAGGACTGTTGTGGTCACCAGTTTGCAGCCCTGCAAAACTCTCCCTGATTCAGCAGACACTCTCCCTGCTCTGACTGCCTGGATCGCTGTGTGCAGAGCACAGCGCGGCTGGGTCTTATAAAGACTCGGTCACGCTGTGTGGCCAGCCAATCACTGCAATTCCACAACTAACAGGGCTGTGGCATTGCAGTGGTCTGCCAGCCAATCCCTGCATGTGGGCTGGCTCTCTAAAGAGTGCCAACATGCAGGGATGAGGACCACGAGCACAGCACGAGTATCGCGAGATTACTCAGTACTCGCCGAGTAGCCCGAGTACAGTGATACTCGTGCGAGTACCGAGTAGTTACAAGCGTACTCGCTCATCACTACTCATCACTAAGAATGTATACAGGTTATAAATCCTGCCTGAGAAGTGATCCTCTATAAACCATTGTCAGGCTGCAGTGAATAGACTTGCAATACAGCCTGCATCGATTCTATAAGCACAGAACTGATACTTTGTCATCGGTCTCCCTGACAACCAGGAGCAGAGAGCCCCCACCCTTGCAATTCTGTGCACAATTGTTGAGATGCAAAGCTCTCATTCACTGCCCATCCTGAATCAACAAGGAGAAATGATGGACTCTCAGTGTACTCATAGTGAAAGACCTAAACGGTTAACCAAACCAACATGGAGAGTTAAAGAGAACTTAGAAATAGACAGAAGTGAACAGCTTATCCACATAACACTACTTTGGCAAAGAGTGATAAAACAAGTCACTGTGTTATCTGTGCCAGGTGCTCATGAGCTACCACCAGAAGGAGCCCTAGAACAACTGTACTCCGCATACCAGTCTTACAAGGACACTTGCAAAAAATACATATTTACCCTGCTGAAAGTAAACACGTCCGAGTCTGTAAAAGAACTCCAGGACTTCCAACAGCTCGATGCTGAACGAGAGTGCACCGTACGTGACATCATAAACCAGATTGAAGCAAAAATGGTGCAAACGTCAGAAGTGGCATCTCACAAGTCCAGATCTGTTAAGAGCTCAAGGCACTCGCTCAAATCGGGCTCATCAAAGTATTCAACCCTCAGTGAGCAGCTTATAAAAGCGCGCATTGAAGCAGAAACCATGAAGGTACAAGCCGTCTTTGCTCAAAGAAAAGCAGAGATAGAAACGAGTGCAGTCGTCGAATCAGCACGTAAGAAAACAGAGACTGCACGCAAGAGGGCAGACATCGAAGCAGAGGAAGCGGAGATGGAAGCAGATGACTCACCGTGGCCGGGACTCCGGTTGACAGGCGTTTGCTTCTTCCTCCTTGTCACGGATAGACCGCGCCTGCCGGTAGTGGGGCCCGGTGGTACAGATCAAAAAGAGAGAGACGTCATGGGTTGAACAGATTAAGGGGTTAATTTGTTTCGTGACGCCACCTATGAGAGTTCCGGTAACTTTACCGGCGCTGCGGGGCCTCCGGGGGATGGAATGCAGCAAGATGGAACGCTCCCCATAGGCTGAGCGGTGATCCCCGGAGCCAGAAGTTGCACAAGATGTTCTGAGGCAGTTGTGGTTAACTTAGCATGCGGATAAACACTTCATAAGAAGGCACGGACACTGTAAGTCTCTGTAACGGGTTCTTTACTGTAACCAGCAGGCAGTACATGGTATACAGTTAAGGGTAGTGGACCGGGTGGACTCAGCAATGACCAGTGTTTCTCAGAGATCCGCGGTGTTCCTCCATTCTAGCTAATTATGTTGCCGTTGTCGCCCAGGAATGCCAGATCGGGTACAAGGAGGCTGCTTGAATGCCCTATCCGGGGTATACGTTCCGGATGCTTTGGTGAGCCTTGGGTCCTTTGGTGGGTACACCGCTGGCTAGACGACTGTGTATGGCGGTGGTGGGGTGCTCCTGTAAAGCGGTCCCTCCACTCCTCTGGTTCGCATATCAGAGCTGAACTGCTGCTAGCTTCGGTACCAGCAAAGAGGCTGTAGATGGGCACAGGATGATTTTGGACCCGCATTTTGAAGCCTGTAGATCGGTTGATTAGGCACCGGGAGTAATGGTGCTCAACCAGGGAGATGGCCAGGGAAGGTGGCCAGGGGGCCGCACGGAACTGTGCAACCCCCTCTCCTAGGTTGCGGAGCTTGCTCTTTTTGCTCCTTCTCCTACGTTGCTCGGAGAGTTTCCTTTTCTCTACTCTCTCACTGTACTCAGTTCTCCACTACACACTACCCTTACACTCCGCTCACCAGGACCTTATTGGCCCTCTATGCTAGGTGATGCATGTAGGGTATGGATCTCTGAGTTAACCGTGTGATTGCTGAGTCAGAGAATATTGCTGCTGCACTTTTGGCTGCAATACCCTCTTGTGACGCACTCGTTGCGGGGCGCCACACAGAGACTGCACGTAAAAAGGCAGAAGTCGAAGTCCTGCAGAGGGAATGTGAACACGCGGCAGCCATGGCAAGGCTAAAGGTCTTCGAACAATCTCTAGCTGGGAGCCAAGGAGGCAGCATCAGCGCTTACGAACTTGAGACAGAAGAACCCCTTAAGCGCACAAAAGACTATGTGCTGAGCCAAGCCAGCGAACCGCCGATCGACACCAACATTTCCGCTGGCGACAACATTTCTTCAGATCATCAAGACGCCGATCCGCCTGCAGTTTCCAGCTTCACTGGTCAGTCCAACGCTCCTCAGACATTCAAATCTGAACCACTTTCACACTTCAGTGCACAGCCCGACCATGCACCTCAGCAACCCCCGTGTGGCAGTGTCCATATGCAACCCAACATGCCGGTTAGTCACTACAGTCCAGACAACTGTGTAGTTCCGGCCCCGCATACAATAGGGACCTTTCACACCACACTAGTTGCTGGTCTAAACGCCTATGCCACTCCGTTCCTTCCCATGTTCCCGAAACAAGAAGCTACGAACTATGCAACCAGCATCACTCAGTCAGCGAATGTGCCCCCAAGGTCAGAAAGAACAGACCTGTCCGACTTTGCGAGGTACATGATACTCCGAGAACTGATCAACACCGGTCTCACAAGGTTCGACGACTAGCCCGAAAACTACAGAGGGTGGAAGTGTACCTTCAAAACTGCAATCAGTGACCTCGGCATTACCGCTGCTGAAGAGCTGGATCTGCTACTCAGGTGGCTAGGCCAACAGTCTACGGAGAGAATCAAGAAGCTCAAATCCGTTTACATCACCGACCCAATAACTGGTCACGCAACCGCATGGGACAGACTAGAGAAAGGGTTTGGCAGTCCTGAAGCTATCGAAGATGCTCTACTTAAACAACTATATGACTTTCCCTAAATATCCGGCAAGGATGCTTCAAGGTACCAGGAACTCAGCGACCTGCTGTCCGAGCTCCAGCTGGCCAAGACAGACACACATCTACCTGGTCTCCGCTACCTGGACACCGCTCGTGGGGTGAAACCCATTGTCGCCAAGTTGCCTTACAACATCCAGGAAAAATGGACCACACGAGGGTCAAACTACAAGAGACAATACCAAGTCTCTTTCCCTCCGTTCTCCTTCTTCTGCGACTTCATCAAGGAGATTGCAGAGTATAAAAACAACTCCAGCTTCCGTTATGAAGAACCCAGTGGACCTGCGTCATCTCCCAAGTACGAGAGTTCACACTCTCACGACAAAAACCGCAGCGGTCCGGTGTCTGCAAAAAAGACTGAAGTTCTGCCTTCACCGACATCAGTGCCAGACAAGGGCAGTGAAGGCAAGAAGGTAGAAGACCCGAACCGCCAGTGTCCTATCCACAAACTGCCGCATCCCCTGAAGAAATGTATCAGCTTCAGGAAGAAACCACTTCAAGAATGAAAGGAACTCTTAAAGAAGTTTGGAGTATGCTTCAGGTGCTGTGCTTCTACCGAACACATTGCTAAGGACTGTGTAATCACCATCAAGTGTATAGAGTGCGACAGCGAAAACCACGTACAAGCGCTCCATCCGTCACAACCTGACTCAGCGTCTACACCTTCTCCCACCACAGGCAATGGCGGGGAGAGTACAGACAAGGCAACCAACCATCTTGCAGTATCTTCATCCTGCACCAAGGTTTGTGGAGAAGGTCTTCACGACACATCCTGCGCCAAGATTTGCCTGGCAAAGGTGTATCCTGAAGGTCATCCAGAGAAGGCAGTCAAGGTGTACGTCAGCCTGGATGACCAGAGCAACAAATCAGTGGCCAGGTCAGAACTCTTTGATTTGCTTGACTTAAAGGGAAACACCTATTCCTACACCTTGGGCACCTGCTGCGGCATGACAGAAGCCACTGGAAGAAGGGCCAGTGGCCTCATAATAACTTCTCTCTCCAGCTCCAAGGAGATACCACTTCCAACACTCACAGAGTGCAACCAAATACCCTTCAACAGGGAAGAAATCCCAGCACCAGAAGCAGCTCTTCAGTTCCCTCACCTCAAAAACATAGCCAACAAGATACCGGCCCTTGACAACAAGGCAGACTTCTTAATTCTCCTTGGCAGAGACATCATACGACTGCACAAGGCGCACCTACAAATCTTTGGTCAACTTGATGAACCATATGCTCAGCGCCTTGAGCTAGGCTGGGTCATCATCGGTGACGTCTGTAGCGACCAGACAAAGAAGTCAAGCAACCTCACTTCTTGCAAAACCGTCATCACATCAGACGACCACGACGTGTCTTTTCTGCCGTACCCACATCACTTCTGGGTAAGGGAGAAGCCAAAGGACACTAGGTGGAAAGAACAACCACCTGATAATCTAAACCTGTTTTGTCTTCAAGACAACAACCTTGAGTCAACAACACTCTACCCCGCAAACCAGGTCAACGACTCACCCTCTCTTCCTGCAAAGACCGAGTTGCCAAGGGACCCCCAGCAAACAACTGCTAAGTTCCCAAACTGTGAAGCCTATCTCTATCACAAACCTGGTCAAGCCGAAACCATGCTAGACTTCAGTGCCCAGCGTGAGAGCCCCTCTCTCGACAGCCCACCTCTTACTGAAGGTGCTAGCGTTCTCTCCACGCAATGTAACCGTAGTGCCCCACTGGACATCGAACAAGACACGTTCACCTTCCAAGTTTCGCCCTGTAACAAACTTGCTACGAAACGAGGAGTTTCGCCCGTTGAAAACAGCATCCAAGATCCTCTTGGGTTCAGGACACCCACCACAGTTCAAGACAGGGTACCGCTGGGACACCTCGCCTTTGAGGGCATCAACAAAAACACTACGTCACCATCGCAGAGACAACACAGGTGGGCGACAGAGAAGAAGTCTCTAAAGGTCATACAGCGACTCCAAGTCTTGCGCCGTGGTTCTGCAAGGACTCTTTTAGCTGTCACCAAGAGTCAAATCCATGTTTCTTATGACACGTCTACAAAGGTTACAGTTGCAGCAGCCTCCAAGAGTACGTCAGAAACCAGCAGCAAGGTACGTCGCAGCTTCATCCTGAACAAGCTAAAGTCCATTTCAAAACTTGCATGCACCGTACCAAGGCTAGAACTCAGTGCTGTTGCGCTAACAGTTGGAGCCAAGAGAGCCACACCTGAACGGTGGCATCTCATCTCTACTAACCTCCAACTAGCTGAGTGGAGAATAAGACTCAGACCAACCTACAGCTCAAACCATGTGTCCCAGGTGTCAGCACTGAAGCTGAGGCCCCACACCCTAGACTCTCTCCAACCTGGTCAGCCATTGTGCAGGCTGACATTCAGTCCAAGTGCATCGCCTGGTGGCTCCTTCAAGCAGGAGTCACTTGAACTGAACTTGTCGCTGGACTATGCCACGGCTGGGAGCGCACCACCCCCTATCCCTGCTGTACCAGGGCACTTAACTGTTGGTGTCCTACCGAACTCGCAACCTTTCCTTCGAACTAGGACCTTACCGCTGGATTGTTGGGTTGGTGGAAGAGTTGTCATGTTGCGGCTTCCCCAATCCGAAGATGGGTTTGTTGAATATGGACTAAATTTTCTTTTTTTTTTTATTTATTCCATTTGCATTTAAGGACCACATTCCACTGCATGTATAGACTTGAATACTGCATTATTGTTTGCATTTTGTGTTCATGTCCCTTCTCATTACAGGTTTTATAACGTGGAGGACAGAGACGTCTCCTAACGTTACACAGGACTTGAAATCGGACGATTTCATACGAGGAGTGTTGTGTCCCACGAATGGGAACAACCTGTAATGCCTATTCTCTGTATTGTACATATTTCCTCCAATCAGTAATTCTTTGTTGTTACCAGGTAGATTAGACTGTCTACTAAGTTTGACCCTAAGTTGTTTCCTTAGTTGTGTCTGTACAGGACGTCCCCCCTTCTTCCCCAGTTAGTCTGCAGAAGCCATTGCTCAAGACACATGTATATACCCCTGTACAGATTAATCCTTTTTACCTATCGTTATTGTGACTAATACAAGATTTGGAAGAAAACTACAGTGTTCTCCTGTCCTACTACAGCTGCAGTGGTGATCGAGTTGAAAACTGTCTGTTGCCCCTGATGGGGTAAGTACTGAGCATACAATTATCTAAGGGACTGGTAATTAGAGCGCTTAGATTTACAGCCATCAGATGGGGACAGAACAACCATCATGTCCCCTCCTTGTAATAATGTCACCATCATGCCCCTTCCTTGTAATAATGCCACCATTATGCTCCCTCCTTGTAATGCCACCATCACCCCCTCCTTGTAATAATTAGAGATGAGCGATGTTCGATTAGAATTCGACCTGTTTTGGGCAATGTTCAAGTCATTCGACGAATTCGAACAATTTGCTAAAAATCTGGTAATTTGAGGTTATGTTCAATAACGCTCTGTTGACCGAAAGCATTACTGACTTTGCACAGTAATGCTTTTATTCAAAGTTATTATGAGTTTCAGTGTCTAGGAATGAATAGTGGGTGGGAGGGGCTGGGAAACGTCTGTGGTGAAATAATGCAGATCTCCATTTTTTTTCTTTGCCTCAATTAATTACTGTGGGTGGTCTGGTCTGTCAGCCTATCAACATGCATAGAGCAAAGTGTACTTTTTGCACACAAGGGTTTGCATCATTGGCTGGATATGTCACACGTCCTTGCCATATAAGAATTACCCATTTTACCCTGCACGCCATTTTTCTCAGTGCTGAAGGTCAGTGTTAGATGGCACCTCTGCTGCACAGAGAAAGCTAGTTAGATAGAGATTCAATTGCAAGTTAGAGAGATAGATGATACGTTTAGGGACTACTTCCAAGAACAACCCTTTTGAGGGCTTAAGAGCAGTTTTTGCCAGGCAGGTCTCTACTGAGAAAGATAGATAGTGATTCAAGTGCAAGTTAGATAGAGATAGTTGATAAGTGTAGGGACTACTTTGAAGAACAGCCCTTTTGAGAGCTTAAAAAGCAGTTTTTGCCAGGCAGGTCGCTACAGAGAACAATAGTTGGATAGCGATTCAAGTGCAAGTTAGATAGAGAGATAGTTGATAGGTTTAGGGACTACTTTGAAGAATAGCCCTTTTGAGGGCTTAAAAGCAATTTTTGCCAGGCAAGTCTGTTCCAGTGCTGTGCAAGCATTTTTACAGCATCTGGTCAAATCTAGCCCAGTAAATCCTTTTTGGCTAGTAGCGGTGTGTCAGGCATTGGTGTAGCACTGTTGTGAAGAAAGCTACACCACCTGTCTGTAATAGCCATTTTTTACAGAATCTAGCCAATCATATCCTTTTTGGCTAGTGGCAGTGTGTCAGGCACTGGTGTAGCACTGTTGTGAAGAAAGCTACACCACCTGTCTGTAATAGCCATTTTTTACTGCATCTAGCCCAGTAAAACCTTTTTGGCTAGTAGCAGTGTGTCGTGTCAGGCATTGGTGTAGCATTGTTGTGAAGAATGCTACACTGCCTGTCTATAATAGCCATTTTTACTACATCTAGCCAAGCAAATCCATTTTGGCTAGTACCATAGTTTTACTAGGTAGCTGTACTTCAGTGTTCTTTTGAAAAGTACCGCCATACAGTGCAGAAAACACTTTTTTATTGCAACTAACCAAAACTACTTACCAAAACTAAGTAGGCTACTAGTACAGTTTGACTAGGTAGCTGTACTTCAGCGTTCTTTTGAAATCTATCGCCACACAAGAAGAAAACTCTTTTGTATTGCATTTGCCCAAAACTACTTACCAAAACTATGTAGGCTACTAGCACAGTTTGACTAGGTAGCTGTACTTCAGTGTTCTTTTGAAATCTACTGCCGCAAAGTTCTGAAATTGTATTGCATCTGCAAAAACCTACTTACCAAAGCTTATTTAGGTTAGTACCACTATTTGGCCACTCAGCTCTGCTAGTTTAGCATCCAAAATGAGTGGTAATTAGAGATGAGCCACCACCCCGGTGTTTAAATTCGACTCGATTCGTCGAATTTGATGTGTGTTCGTTGAATGTTCGTCGAATACAGTCGAACCCCATTGAAAACAATGGCAGGCAAACACAAACACATGCAAACACATAAAAAACTCCTTCTAAGGTGTGCAAAAGATGACAAACTACTCAAAGCACACAACAAACACATGGAAAAGTGACAATTACATATACAAATGCAAAAAGAAAAGAGATGGACGAGTAAAAGGAGGAGACACAGATATAGGCATGTCATGCCCCTCTAAAATCTGTTTTTACTCCAGTATTTGTAAGGCATCATGCAGACGATGAGTATTTGGTGAGTTTTACTTCAGTATCTGTAAGGCCACGTTCAGACGATGATTATTTTGTGAGTTTAACTTCAGTATCTGTAAGGCAACGTTCAGACGATGAGTGGTGACTTTTACTTCAGTATCTGTAAGGCCATGTTCAGACGAGGAGTACTTGGTGAGTTTTACTTCAGTATTTGTAAGGCCACGTTCAGACGATGAGTATTTTGTGAGGTTAACTTCAATATCTGTAAGGCCATGTTCAGACAATGAGTATTTGGTGATGTTTTCTTAGTATCTGTAAGGCCATGTTCAGACGATGAGTATTTTGTGAGTTTAACTTCAGTATCTGTGAGGCCACGCTCAGACGATGAGTATTTGGTGACTTTTACTTCAGTATCTGTAAGGCCATGTTCAGACGAGGAGTACTTGGTGAGTTTTACTTCAGTATCTGTAAGGCCACGTTCAGACGATGAGTATTTTGTGAGGTTAACTTCAGTATCTGTAAGGCCATGTTCAGACAATGAGTATTTGGGGAGTTTTACTTCAGTATCTGTAAGGCCATGTTCAGACGAGGAGTACTGGGTGAGTTTTACTTCAGTATCTGTGATGGTCCCTTTACACGCCGCCACATGAAGGTAGAAACCGGCAGGCATCGGACACAATTGTGCCTGTTGCCTTGAAAACACTGCGAAGTGGCGGTGTGTAATTCAGGAAGTTCCTTCCTGTGTCTTCAGATACCTGTGTCTGAGCCGTGCTCAAAAACAGGAAGGCATAATCCCTATGGTCGCGGCATGTAATCAGGGCACAGGCAAGGTATTTGCGTGCCCTAGTGAATTCCCTGGGGTGTGCCACAGCGTCATGTATACCACGCTCCATCAGCTATCATTGGTGGGGGCTACTGTGTAACCATTGGCTGTCCCTGCACAGGGCGCCATATTCAACGAGCTGACCAGTCACACTACACATTTGCAATAGCGTCATGTATTAGCCTGCCTCCCTGCACTGGCTGGCCAATCATGATGTTATTGCATTGTCCAATCACCGTACGAGCGTCACGTAATACACAACTCTGTCACGCCTATGTCCTTGCGGCGCGCAATATCTACGCCCATATTCCCTTGTGGTAGCGGCGTGTAAATCAGGGAAGGTGCTCCACAGAAGGTAACCCGCGGCACCCGTCGGCACTTCCGGGGAACGCAAATACCTTCTTTGGAGCACTTTGCGGCGGCGTGTATATGCGGCATCAGGGAGCGTTAGGCACCGTTGCAAACACGCGTGTGCATGTGCGATGCCTGCCTGTTGCTGCCCTCAGTGGCGGCGTGTAAAGGTACCTTAAAGCCACGTTCAGACGATGAGTATTTGGTGAGTTTTACTTTAGTATCTGTAAGGCTGGCGTCACACACACAGATATCTGGGCAGATATTGTTCACAGATCTCTGGTTGCAGTGAAATCATGGACAGATTGTCCCATTTTGTGGCTGTGTACAAATGGAGCAATTTGTCCATGATTTCACTTCAACCAGAGATCTGTGAACAATATCTGCCCAGATATCTGTGTGTGTGACCCCAGCCTAAGGCCATGTTCAGACGAGGAGTACTTGGTGAGTTTTACTTCAGTATCTGTAAGGCCATGTTCAGACGAGGAGTACTTGGTGACATTTACTTCAGTATCTGTAAGGCCATGTTCAGACGAGGAGTACTTTGTGAGTTTTTCTTTAGTATCTGTAAGGCCATGTTCAGACGATGAGTATTTGGTGACTTTTACTTCAGTATCTGTAAGGCCATGTTCAGACGAGGAGTACTTGGTGACTTTTACTTCAGTATCTGTAAGGCCATGTTCAGACCAGGAGTACTTGGTGAGTTTTACTTCAGTATCTGTAAGCCCATGTTCAGACGATGAGTATTTTGTGAGCTTTACTTCAGTATCTGTAAGGACACGTTCAGACAAGTATTTGGTGACTTTTACTTCAGTATCAGTAAGGCCATGTTCAGACGAGGAGTACTTGGTGAGTTTTACTTCAGTATCTGTAAGGCCATGTTCAGACGATGAGTATGTGGTGATGTTTTTCCTCACTATCTGTAAGGCCTCATGCAGACGATGAGTATTGTGTCACATTTAGGGGACTACAAGAAGAGTCTCCATTTTTTCCAAAAATTTGGGCACAGACACCACTTAAGTGGTATCAATTGCACCACAGTTGCAAAATTTAAATGGTTACTTTTAGGCCAAAAACCATAAGGCTTGATGACACAGGGGTAGAAAAGTCCTTGCAGATCTATGCCTTGTTCATCTTTATGAAAGTTAGTCTGTCCACATTCTGGGTTGACAGACGCGTGAGCTTTTCTGTCAGCACACCACCAGCAACGCTGAAGACACGTTCCGAGAGAACGCTGGCTGCGGGGCACAACAAGATCTCCAAGACGTGAGTGGCGAGCTCAGGCCATTTTTCCAGTTTGGAAGCCCAAAATGAGCAAGGCTCCAGTTCCCCAGTCATGGCATCGATGTTAAGTTCGAGATAGTCGTGTACCATCCGCTCCGGGCGTTGACTATGGCTAGGGTCACATTTGCGATGTGCCCCTAGCCTGCCGGATTCCGGTATTATCTTAGAACTTTTTCCAGCGCCGCATAGCGTTTCCGCTATGCGGTGCTGGAAACCGCTGCCCTTAGTTACCCGCTGTTTACCTGCACGACCTGTCACACAGGCAGCGGCTCGGAGGGCGTTTTACAGCGCCGCACAGGAAATCGTGTCTGCAACGGTTTCCTGTGCGGCGCTGTAAAACGCCCTCCGAGCCGCTGCCTGTGTGACAGGTCGTGCAGGTAAACAGCGGGTAACTAAGGGCAGCGGTTTCCAGCACCGCATAGCGGAAACGCTATGCGGCGCTGGAAAAAGTTCTAAGATAATACCGGAATCCGGCAGGCTAGGGGCACATCGCAAATGTGACCCTGGCCTATGTGTCAGACTTCTCGTGTCTTCAGGCCTTGCAAACGATGGTCTGAAAAAATTGTGGAATGAGACCAAGAAATTGGTGTTACCACCACCAGATACAGTGTTACTGGTACGGTGTGAGTGATAATGACTCGACAATCCCATGTTTGACAAGTGAGAACTGTGAGGTTCACTATGTCTACCACTGGTGGTTTGTGGAAAAGCCGATCTCAGATTATGTATCAGTTTCTGCTGATACGCCTGCATGCGTGCGTCCCTTTGTATGGCTGGAATTATTTCAGCAAATTTGGTCTTGTACCGGGGATCGAGGAGTGTGGCAACCCAGTAGTTGGCATTGCTTCTAATTTGGACAATCCGAGGGTCATGTTGCAGGTAGTGCAGCAAGAAGGCGCTCATGTGTCTTGCGCATCCAGGAGGACCAAGTCCTTGTTGTGTTGGTGGTGGGGAGGTCAGAATCATGCTTCCTTCCTCTGCCCTCTCCCCCCAACCTCGCACAACAGAAATGTCATCAAGGTCTCCCTCATCTGCTGACTCTTCCATGCCCATCGCCAGTTCGTCCTCCATTTCTTCCTTGGCTCCTGCACCTTCCTCAGCAGTTTGGCTGCTACCATGCGCCCTCGTTAATCCCCCACATCACCCTCCCATGCCTGCCATCTTGTTGCTGCCGACCGTGAGGACCTTGGAGATGTTGTCATCCCTTCCGCATAGGACGCCTCCTGTACTTCCTCCACCTCCTCTTGTCCCACCACCTGACTCCTAATATTGTTTAGTGTGTGCTCCAGCATGTAGATGACCGGAATAGTCATGCTAATAATGGCATCGTCAGCACTAAACATCTTCGTCGCCATCTCAAAACTGTGCAGAAGGGTGCATAGGTACTTGATCTGAGACCACTCCTGCAGCGTGATCTGCCCCACCTCTGGATCTCATTGGCCCAGACTATGCGTCATAACGTATCGCACCTGGGCTCGGCGGTGCTGCCACAGTCGCTGCAACATGTGCAGAGTAGAACTCCAGCATGTCGGAACATCGCATTTCAGCTGGAGAACGGGCAAGCCGAAAGACTTCTGGAGCGAAGCAAGTCGTTGAGCTGCAGGATGCGAACGCCGGAAGTGAGCACACTGTGCCCTCTGCAGAAGCCCATCTAGGCCGGGATAGTGTGTCAAAAATTGCTGGACAACCAGATTCAACACATGAGCCATACAAGCACGTGTGTGATATTACCCCGGCGAAGGGCCGCAACCAGGTTTGCAGCATTGTCACACACGGCCTTTCCTGGCTACAGGTTGAGTGGAGACAACCATTGCTCGGACGCCAGAGCTGACCACAACTCCTCAGCTGTGTGACTTCCGTTTCCCAGGCATTTGAGGGTAAAGACCGCCTGATGGCATTGACCCTTGCTGCCAGCATAGTTGGGAAGTGTGCAGGATTCCTTCTCTGCAGTTACAATGCGGGTGGCATTACCAGACAGGCTTTGGGCGAAGGTGGAGGACCGAGACGTGGTTGAGGAGACAGAAGCAGTAGAAAACTCCTACCTACAGAGGGTTGACGCACAACTCGTGGGGACGGCAAGACTTGTACAGCAGACCCTTCTCCAGCTCTCACCATAGTTACCCAGTGCCCAGTCAGCGACATGTAACGCCCCTGTCCATGCTTACTGGTCCAAGTGTTTGTGGTGAAATGAACCCTGTCACACCCAGAGTTTCTCAAGGAAGCGGTGATGTTGTCTGCGACATTCTGGTGTCACGCAGGCACATCTTTCTTGGAGAAATAGTGGTGACTGGGCATCTGGTACTGGGGCACTGCGACGGACATAAGGTCTCGAAAATAATCTGTATCCACCAGGCGGAAAGGCAGCATTTCTGAAACCAAGAGCTTGCATATGGTGAAATTCAAGCGCTTAACTTTCTCATGGCTAGGAGGAAATGGCATTTCACTTGTCCACATCTGAGGGACGGAGGGCTGGCTGCTGTGATGAGATGGGGTTGAGTAGGGTGTCCCCTGCAAACTGCAGGTCTGGGAGGAAAGTGCAGGCGAAGATGTAATGTTGCCTTCATCCAAAGGTGGTGCTCTTGATATCTGAGAGAGCTCAACACCAGCAGCATTGTCCTTGGTTGAAAACCAAGTGACAACCTGCCAATCACACTGCCTGTTGCGAGTAAAGAGGTGGAAGGTCTACATCCAAAAGCATGTGTGACCGCTGTCCCCACAGTCACAGATGATGAAGAGGACACGGATGCACTTGATGGGGCAGATGGTTGTAGGCCCGCCCCGCTAGCCTGCATTCTAGCACGGTGAGCTTCCCACTGCGACTTGTGCTTCATGTCCATGTGGCGGTTCATGCATGAAGTACTCAAGCTATTGAGTTTTTGGCCTCTACTCAGAGATTGGTGACAAATCTTGCAGATTACATGAGTTGGGATATCCTTGGCGATGTCAAAGAAGGCCCAGGCTAGGCAAAGCTTAGAGCCCATGCGAGCTGCAGAGGCATCACGACTTGTGCTCAGAGGCAGCGTTGTGGCTGCGGATGCAGTTGTTGACGTGCTTCCAGTACTCCGTCCATGTCCAGGAAGGCACAACCTAACCTCGTCGCCAGTAGCATCCTCCTCCACCTCCTGTGCTGACCTCATTGACTGGCTTACTGTGGGTTGACAGTGGGATCTCCAACCTCATCATCATCCTCTATGTTCTCACACCCCTCGTCCTCCTCAGAGACAACCTCTTCCTGCCTTGACCGAAAACTTAATTTGTCAATCCAATCCGGTATCTGAGTCTCATCAGCATCATCCTCCTTGTGTCCAGCAAAAGTAGTTACTTGTAAAGGAATGAGGGTCTACATGAAGGTCAGAACCTTCTTCATCTGGGCCTGGATCAGACTCACAAAGCTTCTGGGCATCAGGGCAGATCATTAACTCGTCTGGACTCACTGCAGCTTTGGAGCAGACTTCTGATTCCCAGGCTATTGTGTGACTGAACAGCTCTGCAGACTCAACCATGTGTGTTACCCCAGACTCAGTAGGGCGGCTGGAGGCTTGGGAACTTGAAGGAATCAAGTGCAATTGGGCTGACACCTCAGATGATTGGAGGGTTTGTGATGTAGTAGTTGAGGTGGAGAAGAGACCACTTGATGAACCAGTTGCAATCCATTCAAACACCTGCTGTTTTTGTGCCTCATTTACAAGTGGTACCGATGCTTTTGTTTGTAAGAAAGGGATCATATCCCATTGGCCACGTAAAGAAGTTGACATCTTACTTTGGCTGGAAGATTGTCTTTCTTCAGCAGATGTTAATGTAGATTTAGCATCTACCCCACGGACACAAACTTTTTTTCCCTTTCCACCACGCCTACTCCCATTCCCACCAGCAGCAGGCCTTTAGCCACTCATTTTGTATGTGACAAAATTGGCAAATGTACAGTTATTGGACAACAAAAAGCTGGATGTAAATCAAGCAGAGGTGACTCAACCAACACTGCTACTTGACCTGAAGTGAGACCGGGGCAAGGTGCAGTTAAAAATTAGAACTACTAACTAACTACACAGGCGGTGTAGTTGTTTGTATTAGAAGTGGCGTACACTACTTCTTTTTGTGGCACTGCTACTTGACCCAAAGTGAGACCTGGGCAAGGTGCAGTTAAAAATTAGTAGGAACCGCACAGGCGGTGTAGTTGTTTGTATTAGAAGCGGCTTACACTACTTCTTTTTGTGGCACAGCTACTTGACCCGAAGTGAGACCTGGGCAAGGTGCAGTTAAAAATTTGAAGTAACTAACTGCACGGTGGTGAAGTTGTTTGTATTAGAAGTGGCCTACAATACTTCTTTTTGAGGCACTGCTACTTGACCCGAAGTGAAACCTGGGCAAGGTGCAGTTAAAAATTAGTAGGAACCGCACAGGCGGTATAGTTGTTTGTATTAGAAGTGGCCTACACTACTTCTTTTTGTGGCACTGGTACTTGACCCGAAGTGAGACCTGGGCAAGGTGCAGTTAAAAATTAGTAGGAACCGCACAGGCAGTGTAGTTGTTTGTATTAGAAGTGGCCTACACTACTTCTTTTTGTGGCACTGGTACTTGACCCGAAGTGAGACCTGGGCAAGGTGCAGGTAAAAATTAGTACCAACTACACAGGTGGTGTAGCTTCTTTCACAAGTGGCCTACACCACTGTGCAAGTGACACTGCTACAGTACTAGCCCGAACAAATTGCCTGGACTAGCTGCAGCCAAAAAATGCCTACTTAAGACAGGTGGTGTAGCTTTCTTCACAGCAGTGCTACACTACCTGCCCTAAAGGATTCACAGAGCTAGATGTGGCCAGATGCTGTGAAAAACACTTGCATAGCACTGGCACACACCTGCCTGGCAAAAACTAATAGGGACTGCTCTAACCTAACCCTAAAAAGGGCTAAAATTAAAACTAGTCCCTGCTTCTATGAAGTACACCTGAAAAAGGGCTGCTAGACTACTAGTCCCTAGTCCCTACTCCTATGAAGGAGCCCTCAAAAGGGCTGATACTCCTAAAATTTGCACCCTCCCTCCAGTTCCTACTCCCTAAACCTATCTATCTACCTTTCTATTCGCTCACTAGCGGAATCACAACATAATTGCTTGATTTCACTCTATATCGCCCACAGCAACAGCAGCAGTGCAGTCTGACACAGAGCTACAGCAATGAACAAATGGTGGCGATGGGGAAAATGGCTGGGTCTTATAGGGCTAGGACATATGACTTCCACAGCCAATGATGCCTGACCTTGCTTGTGTGCAAAAAATGCACTTTGCTGTGTGTGTGTGATTGGCTGACAGCCTGCACCTCCCCACTGTATCTGCAGTTTGGAGAAAAAAAATGGAGATCGCTATTATTTCTGCAGCACTGGTACAACCCCCCCCCTGCACACTATTCACAGAAACTGGATATTCACATTCATTAACATGGTTAGGGTTAGTTCACACAAGAGAAGTTAGAGTTGAGACAGGGAAATACGTTTCTTGTTACGTTTTTTTATTTTTTCAATCCACACTCAAGTACATAAAAGATCATTTGACACTGCACAGTAAAATTTACAGTCGCATTACAAAGTTATTGTGTATAGCAAAAACATGGGATTCCCACCGTATACAAGTGGGGTACACCGCTATGCTGCAGAAACACATGGGCATACAGACAGTCAGTTTACATATAGTGACGTGTGGCCAGTATTCCAACACATATATTGATGTTGTTAGGAAAATACATTATATCCACTCAACAATTCAAACTTATGTAGTTGATAAAACAACCATGGTCACCATAGCACAAAAAATGAACATTATCTCTGACATGCATGCAGTACCCAGAATGGCTACAGTGAAGTAGCCAAAATGGTCATACTTCACCTATGGTCCATGTATATTGCACATACCCATAATAAAGTGCAGTGCTAGCTGTAAATCGGAGAGTCCCTTCTGGTAACACAAGCCCTACAGCTGTTTCATGGACCAGAAACGGTCCACTTCCTCAGGGGGGAAGTAAAAAGTACCAAGGCTCCCGAGTCTTATGTCCTTGCTTAGATCTCACCTTTATAAAGACCCCTCCAACTTCTGGGTCCTCCCTCATGATGACATATTTACCCGAGTTGTAGTTGAAGACTTGAGGCAAGTCTCAACAACTCGCAAATTTGATAACCTCACCTTCTGACAACGGAAGGCTTTGAGGGAATTAAAAACAATCGATGATGTAGTCTACAAACCGGTGGATAAAGGGGGGAACATTGTGCTTTGGCCAGTTAGCCTCTATGAGAAAGAGGTGCTGAGCCAGCTCCGTAACCGTGAAACGTACAGCAGGTTGGATTTTAACCCCCTTGATGGTTTCTCAGGGAAGCTACAGTGTATTTTGGGTAGAGCATTTGAAGCGGGGATCATTAACAAAAAAGCCTTGGATGGCCTAACCATGAGATATGCGAAGGTCCCCACATTCTACCTTCTCCTGAAAGTACACAAAGATGCTGTCTGTTCGCCGGGCCGTCCGATTGTGTCCGGCTTGGAGGGCATGTGTGAACCCATCTGTAAGTTTATAGACTTCTATTTACAGCCACTGGTGGAGACACTGCCCTCCTTCGTCAAGGACACAACGGACGTGCTCAATAGGATAGACAGCGTCTTTGTGGATTCAGACATGCTCATTGTAACAGCAGACGTGGAGAGTTTGTACACGTGCAACGAGCGCGAGGTGGGTTTGCGGGCCACTGATTACTTTCTCAGGATGAGCAACAGGGATGGCCCACTTTGTGATTTGGTCCTTGAGCTGCTCTGTTTCGTTCTTACACATAACTTTTTTACGTTTAAAGATGTCTTCTATCTGCTGAAATGCGGGACTACCATGGGGGCGGCGTGCGTCCCAGGGCTACTGGGAGAGGTTGGTGTTCGGAGACGGGGGTCGCTGCTTTGCTCCCTTGTGCAGTCCCGGCAGAGGTATATAGATGATGTCTTGTTTTTCTGGCGTGGAACGGCGGAGCAGCTTGGGGAGTTCATGAGGCATTCTCAATACTTTTAACATCAAGTTAACATATTAATATAGCATGGACAAAGTTGACTTTCTAGATATCGATATAACTGTGGATTGTAACTCGTGGATACAGACGGGGATCCATAGAAAGATCACAGCAGTCAACTCTGTCCTTCATGCTTCTTCGGCCCATAATGCCTCCACAATCCGGACCATCCCTGTTGGCCAATTCCTTAGGGCAAGGCGAATTTGTTCGACTGAGGAGCAGTTTGAGGTTCATGCAAAAGACCTCGTGCAGCGATTTGGTGAGAGAGGGTATAGTGGTAGGGGACTGAAAAGAGCCTATTTGAGGGTGAAACATACCTCACGGTTAGCACTTCTTGGGGAAAGTAAATGGAGGGAAGGGTTAGAGTCGGATAATCCGACAAAATCCGATTCATTACCACATATTCTCATGAGTGGGATACGGTGCGGTCGATTCTTGACAAGCACTGGGCCATTCTGAGGTCCGACCCGGCCCTCAAGGAATGTCTCTCTGAAGGCCCTCTTATGACTGCCCGTCGTGCTTGTAATCTAAGGGATGAACTGGTTCATAGCCACTATGTAGCACCAGTCTGTAATCCCTTCGGATCTAGGGGTCCAGTGTTGGGATGTTTTCCATATGGCCATTGTGTGGCCTGCAGCAGTATTTCGCGTATGGCAACCTTCACTTCCTCTGATGGCTCTGGAGTTTGTGACATCCGCCATCGTATATTTTGTTCTACGACCAATGTTGTGTATTACGCAACATGTGGCTGTGACTTGATATATTTGGGCCTGACCTCACGTGAGCTAAGGAGGAGAGTGATGGAACACGTCCTGAATATTGCTGCGGCACTCACAACTGAGTTTCCTGATCAGCTCAAAACTCTCCCTAAACACTTCAGGGAATATCACAATTGTGACCCCTGATTAAGGGGATTGACGTTGTCCACCCAGGCATCCGGGGGGGGGCAACGTAAAACGAATGCTGGCGAGACGAGAGGCCAGATGGATAGTACAACTGGATACCAAGGCCCCTAAAGGTCTTAATGAATCTCTCAGCTTCGCCTCCTATCTGTGATTTTCCTCTCTTTCCCTGTGTAAACATCTTTCCCTTGTGTTCTTTAACACTTTTTCCTTTTCGTTGATGGTTTTAATTTCTTTATTCCAGTGCCAATGTCTTTCCATATTTCTCTTTGAGTTTAGTCCTGTCACTGATCTGTACTCCATTCTTTTGCCAGGCATCGTTTAATGGTACACCAACTATGGACATCAAAATCATCGCCCTATATGGTTGGACGCTGAGCTTATACTTGAAGTTGGACTGTTGTTCTCTGCGCCCCCCTTTATTGTGTGGCGAAACTGAAATGTTCCTCTCACAGGGTTGTATTGTGTTCCATTTACGTTCTTGTGCTGTGTGACCCCCTTCTGTGACTCCGGGATGCATCCGCCCAGATAAATGACGTCAACAAGCCTCGCCCCATGATCCCTGACGTCGGCAGAAGCGTCTGCGCATGCGGGGGATTTCGGTGACACGTCCCGTTCCCACGCATGCCCATTTCGCCGCCGGCCTGTCTGGAGGTGCGCGTGTGGGTGGCGGAGGCTTGGCACAGGTGCTGGGCGGCATCTCATCATGAGGGAGGACCCGGAAGTTGGAGGGGTCTTTATAAAGGTGAGGGGCACGAGATCTAAGCAAGGACATAAGACTGGGGAGCCTTGGTACTTTTTACTTCCCCCCTGAGGAAGTGGACTGTTTCTGGTCCATGAAACAGCTGTAGTGCTTGTGTTACCAGAAGGGACTCTCCGATTTACAGCTAGCACTGCACTTTATTATGGGTATGTGCAATATACATGGACCATAGGTGAAGTATGACCATCTTGGCTACTTCACTGTAACAATTCTGGGTACTGCATGCATGTCAGAGATAATGTGCATTTTTTGTGCTGCGGTGACCATAGTTGTTTTATCAACTACATAAGTTTGAATTGTTGAGTGGATATAATGTATTTTCCTAACAACATCAATATATGTGTTGGAATACTGGCCACATGGCATTATATGTAAACTGACTGTCTGTATGCCCATGTGTTTCTGCAGCATAGCAGTGTACCCCACTTGTACACGGTGGGAATCCCATGTTTTTTTGCTATACACAATAACTTTGTAATGCGACTGCAAATTTTACTGTCTAGTGTCAAATGATCTTTTATGTCCTTGTCTGTGGATTGAAAAAATAAAAAAATGTAACAAGAAACGTATTTCCCTGTTTCAACTCTAATTTCTCTTGTGTGAATTATACTATGAGTTGTAGGTGCAGATTCATGACACTACGGAGTGTTGGTTTCTGCTTTATATATGAAGTATTTTGTATTTACATGGTTAGGGTTAGGGTTAAGCTTTTGGTGATCGAAGTGTTATCGAACATAACCTCGAACTGCCGAATTTCAAGCTAATTGTTCTATGTCGTCGAATAACTCGAGCACCGCCCAAAACAGCTCGAATTTGAGATTGGCGAACAATTTGAATCGAACACCGCTCATCTCTAGTGGTAAAAGGTCTGCTGATGGTGGAAAGGGGAATAGGCGTCTTGGAAAGGGTAAAAATCTTTGTGTCTGTGGGTTAGGTGCTAAAGTAACAGAAACATCTGCTGAACAAACACCGTCTTCAAGCCAAACTAAAATGTCTACTTCTTTTCGTAGATGATCTGCTATCATCCCTTTCTTACACAGCACAGCATCGCTAAAACTTGTAGATGAGGCCCAAAAAGAGAAGGTGCTTGAACGGATATCAAGTGCTCCATCAAGTGGGCTCTCCTCCTCCTCAACTTTAACATCACAAACACTCCAGTCCTCAGAGGTGTCAACCCAATCGCACTTGCTTCCTAACAGCTCACAAGTCTCCAGCCTCCCTACTGACTATGGGTTAAAACAGATCAGTGAGTCTTCAGAGCTGTTCACTCATACTATAGCCTGGGAATCAGAGATCTGCTCCAAAACTTCATTGAGTCAAGATGAGGAAATGATCTGCACCGATGCCCAAAATCTTTGTGAGTCGGATCCAGGCCCAGATGAAGAAGTGTCCGAGCATAATGTAGACCCTCATTCTCAAACTGTAACCCCTGTTGGTGGAGATAATGAGACAGATGATCAGACTCAGATACCTGATTGGACTGACAATTTGATGTTGCGCTCAGGGCAGGAAGACGTTGGCTCTGAGGACGACGAGTGTGAGAACACACAGTGTGATGATGAGGTTGGAGATCCCACTTACTGTGAACCCACAGGCAGGCAGTTGATGAACTCTTCAGAGGAGATGGAGGAAGATGCTATTGACAAGGTTAGGTTGCGGCTTCCTGGACAGAGACGGAGTCCTGGAAGCACATCTACAACTGCGTCCTCAGCCACAACTCTGCCTTTGTGCAGAAGTCATGGTGGCTCTGCCGGTCACATAGTCGCCTTGCCTAGCCTGGGCCTTTTTTCACATCGCAAAGGATGACCCAGCTCATGTTATCTGCAAAATTTGTAAACAAAAACTGAGTAGAGGTCAAAAAATCAATAGTTTGAGTACTTCATGCATGAACCGTCACATGGGCATGAAGCATAAGTCACAGTGGGAAGCTCACCGTGCTACAATGCGGCCTAGCGGGCCTGGCCAACCACCGTCTGCCCCAACAAGTGCATCTGTGGCTTCTTCATCCTTTGTGACTGTGGAGACAGCTCTCAGGCAGTCTTTCGGTTGCAGAACTTCCACCTCTTTTCCCGCAACAGCCAGTGTGATTGACAGGTCATCAGCTGTTTTCGAAGTGGAAACACCTGGTGATGTTGAGCGCTGTCAGACATCGAGAGCACCACCTTTTTATGAATTCAAAATAATAAGTCCGCCTGCATCTCCCTCACAGACCAGCAGTTTGTCTGGGACACCCTACTCAACCCTGTCTCAGCACAGCAGCCAACCCTCGGTTCCCCAGATGTGGACATCCAAAGCTAAGAGCTTGAATTTCACCATCTGCAAGCTGTTGGCTACGAAAATGCTGCCATTCCGGCTGGTGGATACAGAGGATTTGTGAGACATTATGGCCATCGCTACGCCCCAGTACCAGATGCCCAGTTGCCTCTACTTCTCGAAGAAAGCTGTGCCTGCGCTACACCAGCATGTTGCACACAACATCACACAAACTCTGTGTGTGTATGACAGGGTGCATTTCACCACAGACACTTGGATGAGTAAGCATGGACAGGGGAGTTACATGTCACTGAATAGGCACTGGGTGACTATGGTGACAGCAGGAGAAGTGGCTGCTGTACAAGTATTGCCATCCCCACGGGTTGTGCATCTAACTTCTGTAACTGGAAGTTCCTCCACTGCTTCTGCCTCCCTGACCTCTTCTAGGTCCTCCACCTGCGCCCAAAGCCTGTCTGGTAATGTGACACGCATTGAAACTGCACAGAAGGAATCCTGCACACCTCCTTACTATGCTGGCAGCAGGGCTCAATGCCATCAGGCGGTGTTTACATTAAAATGTCTAGGAAATGTGAGTCAAACAGCTGAGGAGTTGTGGTCAGCTCTGGAGACAGAGTTTAATCATTGATTGTCTCCCCTGAACCTGCAGCCAGGGAAGGCCTTATGCGACAATGCTGCAAACATGGGCGCAGCCCTTCGCCGGGGCAAGGTGAACACACGTGCCTTGTATGGCTCATGTCTTGAACTGATTGTCCAGCAATTTCTAGCCCACTATCCCTAGATGCGCTTGTGCAGATGGCATGGTCGCTGTGTGCTCACTTCCACCATTCGCATCCCGCAGCTCAACGACTTGCATTACTACAGAAGTCGTTCGGCTTGCCAGTTCACCGATTAAAATGCGATGTGCCAACACGATCAAATTCCACATGTTGCAGCGACTGTGGCAGCAGCGATGAGCCCTGGGGCAGTATATTATGATGTATAGCCTGGGCTAACGCGATTCATAGGTGGGGCAAATCATGCTGCTGGAGTGGTCTCAGTTCAAGAACCTCTGCACCCTTCTGCAGAGTTTTGAAATGGCAACGATGTTTAGTGCTGATGATGCCATTATCAGCATGACAATTCCAGTTATCTACATGCTGGAGCACACTTTAACTGGTATTCGGAGTCAGGTGGTGGGCCAAGAGGAAGGGGATCTCAAAGGTCCAGACGTGCGGCAGCACCAAGGCGGCTGGCATGGGAGGGTGGGGGAGAGGGATTAACGAGGGCGCATGGTAGCAGCCAAACTGTTGATGAAGGTGCAGGAGTCGAGGAAGAAATGGAGGACAAAGAGGCGATGGGCATGGAAGACTCAGCAGATGAGGGAGGTCTCGATCACATTTCTTTTGTGTGAGGTTGGGGGGAGAGGGCAGAGGAAGGAAGCGTGAATATTACCTCGCCGCCTCCAACACAACAAGGACTTGGTCCTCCTGGATGCGCAAGACACATAAGTGCCTTCTTGCTGCACTACCTGCAACATGATCCTCGGATTGTTAGAATTCGAAGTAATGCCGACTACTGTGTTGCCACACTGTTAGGTCCCAGGTACAAGAGTAAATTTGGCCAAATGATTCCTGCCCTGGAAAGGGACACACACATGTAGGAGTATCAACAGAAACTTTTACACAATCTTAGATCTGCTTTTCCCCAAAACACCATTGGAGCACATAGTGAATATGGCAGTTCTAACTTTCCAACCCTGGGAACGTCGAGTCGTCATCACTCAAACGTTAACAGTAACAGACTATCTGATAACAGCAATTTTGTGGAATCGTTTCACCAATTTTTTAGACCATCCTTTGCAAGGCCAGAAGAGAGAACAAGTCTGACACATAGTGAACACCTAGAGAGGATGGTACAGGAGTATCTACAGCTGAATATTGATGCTATGGCTGGGCAACTGGACCCTTGTTCATTTTGGGCTTCAAAACTGGAAAAATGGTCTGAGCTCGCCACTCATGCCTTGGAGATTTTATCGTGCCCTGCAGCCAGCATTCTCTCTGAACGTGTCTTCAGCGCTGCTGGTAGTGTGCTGAAGGATAAGCGCACGCGTCCGTGCAATGACAGTGTAGACAGACTAATGTTTATCAAAATGAACAAGTCATGGATCCGCAAGGACTTTGCCACCCCCATGTCAGCCTGGGGAGACTGAACGGTTGTGTACTTTACAATGTGCTGCATTAAAGGGATCCTGTCACCTCCAAAACGCCTCCTAATCTATCAAAACATGTTATTGCACCATCCTATCACTAATCTCACACTTCTTTTGTCTCCTAAAAGCATGCTATGAAAGTGCATAAAAACGTTTCACTCATTAGTGATAATAATTAGCAGTGACTATATTCTTTAGTCACCAAGGCGGGCTGTTTTGCTGCTCCAGGATCCACCCTGTCTCTGTGTGTTCTGCTGTGATGTGCAGGCATTGCCCTCCCCCCTCTCTATCACTCACAGAATGCAAGTCATTAGTCCTGCCTTCAGCTGTACATCACAGCAGCTCAGACAGAGAGAGGGTGGATCCTCGAGGCTGCAAAACAACACCCCCTAGTGACTAAAGAATTTGGCCCCTACTAATTATAATCACTAGTGAGTATTAAAAGTTTTTATGCACTTTCACAGGATGCTTTTAGGAGACAAAAGGAATGTGAGATTAGTGACAGGATGGTGCAGGGACATGTTTTGATAGCTTAGGAGGCGTTTTGGAGGTGACAGGATCCCTTTAAACTCCACATTTCAATATTTCAACTGTGCCTAATTTTTTTTTTTTAATGGAGACTGCTGTTGGGGTCTCCTTGCTGTTTGTTGCTTGACTTGAGTAGGGCCCTCTGAGCTCAATACCTATCCTTGAAATAACAAAAATTGAGAGGCGCAATCTTGAATAATACCCGGTGGTCTAATGGGGATATATTGTTAGTGGCGGTAATCACCACTCACCTGGACTGGTTGTGCTGTCCGTGCACAACCACGGTGTCAGCGTGTAGCTGCTGATTCCAATTTATCGCTCCAAGCGTCGCCGCTCCCAGCCGTCTCCTTAGGTCACGTGTTCCACCTAGGTCTTCTAACCAGGGATCTCTGACATCAGGGCAGGTTCTTTGATTCTCTAACTAAGCTTCCTCACTACTGTGCAGCTCCAGCCAGATCCCATAAGGGATAATGGTAATGAAAGGCAGTAATTCTGGTATTATTTAGGAGCGCTCAGTGGACAAACCAGAATAAACAGGTCTACTTTAATTATTGGCATCTGCTTCTCTTTACTGAGCGCTCCTAAATAATACCAGAATTACTGCCTTTCAATACCTATCCTTGACATTCCTGCCCCTGTTTCCGAATATTCAACCTTTTTGTCCATCGAACCAGTGATTAACAAATAAGCTGTATTCACATCAACCATTTTTGGGTGCATTGTTTGGTCAATCTCCCCTGTTCACTAAGCCTAATCAGGTCACGGACCTACCTCACTAGTTCTTCCTGTAATACTCCACGACACTGATAGCGGTCCCACCTGTGTGTGTCTGTGGGCATAACAATGATGGGAGCGCTTGCATGAACTTTGAGTTTATCTGGCCCACTAGGCCCAAAGAGGTCTCTGAGCTACCTTTCTAGAATTTCCTGTAAAACTCCACGAAACGTATACTTGTCTCACCTGTGTGTTGCAGGGCATAACATTGATGAGTGCGATTGCATAAGCTTTGAGTTTATCCGGCCTACTAGGCCTAAACAGGTCACTTACCTACCTTTCTATTATTTACAGTAATACTACACAACACTGATAGCTGTCCCACCTGTGTGTGGTGGGGCATAACATTGATGGAACGTTTGCATGAGCTTTGAGTTTATCTGGCCCACTAGGCCCAAATAGGTCTCTGACCTACCTCTCTATTATTTCCTGTAATATTCCACGAAACGTATACTTGTCCCACCTGTGTGTGGCAGGGCATAACATTGATGAGTGCGATTGCATGAGCTTTGAGTTTATCTGGCCTACTAGGCCTAAACAGGTCAGTGACCTACCTGACTAGTTTTTACTGTAATACTCCACAAAACTTATAGTTGCTGATCAATGTTTAACCGTGAAATGTTAGGTCAGGTCCTGTTCCAGAGCCTGTGCCATGCATGCAGGCTGGGCCATTCAGCAATTTTTGGCCTAGGACAATTGATGCCATTTTACTGTGGTCTGACCCTTTGGGAAAAGTGAGGACTCTTGTTGGTCCCCTTGTTGTGTTTTTCATGATTTAAGAAGGGTGTGACATGCCCATACCTGTGTCTCATCCTCCTTTTACTCCTCCACCTCTTTTTACTTAATGTAGAAAACTAATGCCACTTTTCCCCTGACTATTTGTACTGTGGTTCGATTGTTGTAACTTTTCCTGGTGTTTGTTGTCTATTCTGAGTAGTTTGTCAGCTTTTGGACACCTTTGAAGGTGTTTTCTATGTGTTTACTTTAGCCTGCCATTGATTGGGTTTGCGGAGTTCGACGAGCTTTCGATGAACAAATCACCAAACCAAATCGAATTTGAATAGTGAGGTAGTGGCTCATCACTAGTAATAATGCCACCATCATGCCCCCTCCTTGTAATAATGCCACAACATATCCCCTCCTTGTAATGCCACCATTATGCCCCCTCCTTGTAATAATGCTACCATTATTCCCGTCCTTGTAATGCCACCATTATTCCACCTCCTTGTAATAATGCCACCATTATGCCCCCTCCTTGTGATGCCACCATTATGCCCCCTCCTTGTAATAATGCCACCACCATGCCCCCTCCTTGTATCAATGTCATCATTATGCCCCCTCCATGTAATAATGCCATCATCATGCCCCCTCCTTGTAATAATGCCACCATCATGCATCCTCCTTGTAATAATGCCACCATCATGCCTGACAGTTGTAGCTTAAAATAAAAGAAATCATACTCACCTACTACTCCCGCCTCCACCGCTGCTCCTTTCCTCGCGTCTTCAGTCCCGCCTTCACATGACTCCGAGCGTGTCACATGACCATGGTCACGTGACGCTGGCCGGGCGGATCTTGGAGAGAGTATTGGAGAAGAAGAGGAAGGAGAAGTCTCCTATCCGATACAGCTTTGAACTGCCAGCGCCATATTGCCAACAGTTCAAAGTGCAGTAAGAGTGACGCCACGTGCCAGTGGAGAAGGTTTGGTGTGCCCTCCCTGGCATGCGTGCCATAGGTCCGCCATTACTGTACTATATAGAGAATTATAGAGACTGCATTATACAATATGAAGGATTATAGAGGCTGTATTATACTATATGGAGGTATATAGAGATTGCATTATTTTATATGGAGTTCTATAGAGGCTGTGACACTCCCCTCCAAGGGCTTAGAATACTCGGAACCAGACTTTGAGGCTTCATGGGAGTCACGGGGCTTCGAGACTCGGCTCCGTGACCCTGGCGGTGTCATTAAAGGTTGCTCTCTTCTCTTTTTGGGAAGGTCATGAGGAAAGGGAGTTTTGTCTGGCAGAGGATGACCGGACCTGGGGATAACTGTTTTTATGTGATGCCACCCACAAGTTGTGGCAACAGATGACTGCCGCTGCATGACAGTTCCTCTGTAGCTGATGGCATAGAAGCAGCAGTGTTGTGAAGCCCTCTACAGGCATGGCTGACTCTCAGGGCAGTAGATGTTCTTGAGTGAATTGGTAGCTATGTTCCAGCACAAGGCTTACGACACGTCAAGAAAGGTCACTGACACAGCGGGTTGCAGTCTTTAGATGTTTACTCACAGTCAGTGTGCAACAGCCAGCTGAGTGCTGTGTTCTCGGAGCAGGAGTCCAGCTACTCCCGGGTAGTGCACATAACCGGTATTCCTTCTTTCTGTTTTTTCTTGGCCATCTCACACTGCGCTTGTGTGGTGCCCTGTGCCAGGTAAGCCACAGAACCAACTAGTACACTAAGGGTACCGTCACACCTGGAGATATTGGCAGTGATATTATAGGCAGCGATGGGGCGTGGCCTATCGCCATCGATATCGCCAGTGCGTCGCCTAATGTAAATAGGCGAGGGCAACACATTTCAGTGGTCGCCTGGTTTCTCAGCAGTGCTCTGAAACCAGGCGAGCACTCTAGGGCGATGTGTACACATCGCCCCATGTAACAGGGGGACGGCGATCTCACAGGCAATGGGAGCCATAGGCTCCCATGTTACAGCATCGCTGCTGGGGTTTTTAGACACTCCAGCGGCGATGGTGCCTGTAAGATCGCCGGTGCATCGCCGGAGGTGTTGCCGCATGTAAACATGCGACAGCGACGCTGGCGGGGCACCAAAAACGTGCACACTGCCACCCGTCGCCGCCCTTATCTCCGGCGACGTCACCTAGTGTGACGGTACCCTATGAGATTTCCTCATCTAGTACCCACATACACACAACACCATCCACTCCAGGCCTGTAGGGGGAGTACCACTGGTTGCTGTTAAAGGGATCCTGTCACCCCCAAAACACCTCCTAAGCTATTAAAATATGTCCCTAGAGCATATTCACACTTATCCTACACTCCTTTTAGCTCCTAAATGCATCTATTGAAAATGAAGATAAACGTTAATAAACTAATTCATTAGTGATGTTAATGAGTGACTACTGTATGCATAGTCACCCAGGCAGGCTCTCCCTCTTCCTAAAATCACACCTCAATAGGCGTGATCTTCAACTCTGATTGAAATGCGCGCCTCCCCGCTCTCCTCTGCGGGCCGGGCGCTGCAGTGTGCGGCTGTATGACGCGAATCGCGTCATTTCCGACTTCGGGTGACGTATGCACACCCGCGCCACTCTGTTAGCTTCAAGCTCCGCACTGCGCAGGAGAAAGATCTGTAATGTGTTGGACATGTATGCAATGACTCGTAGACAGAGAGCATCTGTAGTGATGGGACAGTTAACAGATGCAGCAGAGCTGGAAATTCGAAACTGGTCAGAGGAAGATCAGGAGTCTATTGTTTAAATCTTTGAAAAACTGAAAAAGGTCTTTCAACATCACACTGAGAATGAACTTACAGTAGGATGCAGTTTTACCACTGCAAACAGGAAGCACAAGAGAGTGTCCTAGACTATGCCTTGGGCCTGCAGGAGGAGACTGTCCGGGCCCGTCCAACTGGATAAATAGGATAAACTGGATAAATAGGTACCTGTCCATCATCCTAGATGGTATCCCTACACAAGCCTTGCTAGACACTGGATCCGAGGTGACCACCATCCCGGGTATCCTTTATAAACGATTCTGGTCTGAAAATGAACTTGACCCTCCAGACCCTAACCTGAATATTATTGCTACCAATGGGTTACCTGTCAACATAGAGCGGTGCGAGGAGGTAACAATAAAGTTGGGGAGGGTGGAATTAAAGAACCAAGGACTTATTGTGGTTGAGACTAATCCTAATGAGAGGAACCCACATATTATACTTGATACAAATGTCATTGGTAATTGTTTAGGAGAAGTGTTGTTTTTCCTCCAACAGATTGCAGACACTGCTCCTCCCGGGGAGAGGAGGGCTCTTCAGATGGAAATCAGAACTCTCATGTACAAGCAACAGGTAAAGTTAACAAATGGTGAAATTGGTAGTGTATGGGTAACAGACCCAATTCCTATTGTGGTACCACCAAGAAGTGAAATGATGATCTGGTTTCGGGCAGCAATAGGCCTCAGAAGGCAGGACTACCAGGTGGTAGTAGAGCGAGTGATGTCTGAAAGTACTCCTACACTCCTGACAGCCAGGGGGGTGGTTGATTTACGCAAAGGAAGAGTACCCGTAAGCATAATGAACTATGGTGATAATGAAGTTAAGTTACCAAGGTAATCAACTGTTGCTAAATTGTACCATGTAGACAACAACTCAATACATGCAGTAGAACAACTGACTCAACCAGGTTCAGATGAGCATTACAACTCCAAGAAGCAGTTAGAGAATTGGTGTCAGGAACTCCATGTAGGAACTGATCACACACCTTCTCACCAGAAACACATAGTTTATCGGGTAGTTCAAGAGTATGAACAGGTGTTTAGCAATCATCCACTTGATTTTGGGAAGATAAAAGGAGTACACCATCACGTACCCACAGGAAACGATTCACCCAATGAAGAGCGATACAGGCCTATACCACCAGCGCATTACCAGTGAGTAGGGATGGGTCAGAGTCTCAGAGTCAGAGTCTCAGAGTCAGAGTCAGAGTCTCAGAGTCAGAGTCAGAGTCTCAGAGTCAGAGTCTCAGAGTTAGAGTCTCAGAGTCAGAGTCTCAGAGTCAGAGCCAGATTCAGAGTCTCACCCTCAGAGTCAGAGTCTCAGAGTCAGAGTCTCAGAGTCAGAGTCTCAGAGTCAGAGTCAGAGTCTCAGAGTCAGAGTCTCAGAGTCAGAGTCTCAGATTCAGAGTCTCACCCTCAGAGCCAGATTCAGAGTCTCACCCTCAGAGTCAGAGTCTCAGAGTCAGAGTCTCAGAGTCAGAGTCTCAGAGTCAGAGTCAGAGTCTCAGAGTCAGAGTCTCAGAGTCAGAGTCAGAGTCATAGTCTCAGAGTCAGAGTCTCAGAGTCAGAGTCTCAGAGTCAGAGTCTCAGAGTCAGAGTCAGAGTCTCAGAGTCAGAGTCTCAGAGTCTCAGAGTCAGAGTCTCAGAGTCAGAGTCTCAGAGTCAGAGTCAGAGTCTGACTCAGAGTCAGAGTCTCAGAGTCACAGTCTCAGAGTCAAAGTCTCAGAGTCAGACTCAGAGTCTCAGAGTCTCAGAGTCAGAGTCTCAGAGTCAGAGTCTCAGATTCAGAGTTTCACCCTCAGAGCCAGAGTCAGAGTCTCAGAGTCAGAGTCTCAGAGTCAGAGTCTCAGAGTGAGTCTCAGAGTCAGAGTCTCAGAGTCAGAGTCTCAGAGTCAGAGTCTCAGAGTCAAAGTCAGAGTCTCAGAGTCAGAGTCTCAGAGTCTCAGAGTCAGAGTCTCAGAGTCTCAGAGTCAGAGTCTCAGAGTCAGAGTCTCAGAGTCAAAGTCTCAGAGTCAGAGTCTCAGAGTCTCAGAGTCAGAGTCTCAGAGTCAGAGTCTCAGAGTCTCAGAGTCAGAGTCTCAGAGTCAGAGTCTCAGAGTCAGACTCAGAGTCTCAGAGTCAGAGTCTCAGAGTCTCAGAGTCAGAGTCTCAGAGTCAGAGTCTCAGAGTCAGAGTCAGAGTCTCAGAGTCAGAGTCTCAGAGTCAGAGTCTCAGAGTCAGAGTCAGAGTCTCAGAGTCAGAGTCAGAGCCATAGTCTCAGAGTCAGAGTCAGAGTCTCAGAGTCAGAGTCTCAGAGTCAGAGTCAGAGTCTCAGAGTCAGAGTCAGAGTCTCAGAGTCAGAGTCTCAGAGTTAGAGTCTCAGAGTCAGAGTCTCAGAGTCAGAGCCAGATTCAGAGTCTCACCCTCAGAGTCAGAGTCTCAGAGTCAGAGTCTCAGAGTCAGAGTCTCAGATTCAGAGTCTCACCCTCAGAGCCAGATTCAGAGTCTCACCCTCAGAGTCAGAGTCTCAGAGTCAGAGTCTCAGAGTCAGAGTCAGAGTCTCAGAGTCAGAGTCTCAGAGTCAGAGTCAGAGTCAGAGTCTCAGAGTCAGAGTCTCAGAGTCAGAGTCAGAGTCTCAGAGTCAGAGTCTCAGAGTCAGAGTCTCAGAGTCTCAGAGTCAGAGTCAGAGTCTCAGAGTCAGAGTCTCAGAGTCAGAGTCTCAGAGTCAGAGTCTCAGAGTCAGAGTCTCAGAGTCTCAGAGTCTCAGAGTCAGAGTCTCAGAGTCAGAGTCAGTGTCTCAGAGTCAGAGTCTCAGAGTCAGAGTCTCAGAGTCGAGTCAGAGTCTCAGAGTCAGAGTCAGTCTCAGAGTCAGAGTCATAGTCTCAGAGTCAGAGTCTCAGAGTCAGAGTCTCAGAGTCAGAGTCAGAGTCTCAGAGTCAGAGTCAGAGTCTCAGAGTCAGAGTCTCAGAGTTAGAGTCTCAGAGTCAGAGTCTCAGAGTCAGAGCCAGATTCAGAGTCTCACCCTCAGAGTCAGAGTCTCAGAGTCAGAGTCTCAGAGTCAGAGTCTCAGAGTCAGAGTCAGAGTCTCAGAGTCAGAGTCTCAGAGTCAGAGTCTCAGAGTCAGAGTCTCAGATTCAGAGTCTCACCCTCAGAGCCAGATTCAGAGTCTCACCCTCAGAGTCAGAGTCTCAGAGTCAGAGTCTCAGAGTCAGAGTCTCAGAGTCAGAGTAAGAGTCTCAGAGTCAGAGTCTCAGAGTCAGAGTCAGAGTCATAGTCTCAGAGTCAGAGTCTCAGATCAGAGTCCAGAGTCGAGTTCAGAGTCAGAGTCTCAGAGTCTCAGAGTCAGTCCAGAGTCAGAGTCATTCTAGAGTCAGAGTCTCAGAGTCAGAGTCCAGAGTCAGTAGTTCAGAGTCAGAGTCAGAGTCAGAGTCAGAGTCTCAGAGTCAGAGTCAGGTCAGAGTCAGATCTCAGAGTCCCGAGCTCAGAGTCATCAGAGTCAGAGCTCAGAGTCCAGAGTCTAGTCAGAGTCAGAGTCTCAAGTCAGAGTCTCAGAGTCAGGCAGAGTCTCAGAGTCAGAGTCTCAGAGTCAGAGTCAGAGTCTCAGAGTCAGAGTCTCAAGTCAGAGTCAGCAGATCTCAGAGTCTCAGAGCTCAGAGTCAGAGTCTCAGAGTCAGAGTCTCAGAGTCAGAGTCAGAGTCTCAGAGTCAGAGTCTCAGAGTCAGAGTCAGAGTCAGAGTCAGAGTCAGAGTCTCAGAGTCAGAGTCTCAGAGTCAGAGTCTCAGAGTCAGAGTCTCAGAGTCAGAGTCTCAGAGTCAAGTCAGACAGATTCAGAGTCTCACCTCAAGTCAGAGTCCAGAGTCAGAGTCTCAGAGTCAGAGTCTCAGAGTCAGAGTCTCAGAGTCAGAGTCAGAGTCAGAGTCTCAGAGTCAGAGTCTCAGAGTCAAAGCAGAGTCTCAGAGTCAGAGTCTCAGAGTCAGAGTCTCAGAGTCAGAGTAGACTCAAGTCAGAGTCAGAGTCTCAGAGTCAGAGTCTCAGAGTCAGAGTCTCAGAGTCAGAGTCAGAGTCTCAGAGTCAGAGTCTCAGAGTCAGAGTCAGAGTAGTCTCAGAGTGAGTCTCAGAGTCAGAGTCTCAGAGTCAGAGTCTCAGAGTCAAGTAGAGTCTCAGAGTCAGAGTCTCAGAGTCAGAGTCTCAGAGTCAGAGTCTCAGAGTGTCAGAGTCACAGAGTCCAGTCCAGAGTCAAGTCTCAGAGTCAGATCAGAGTCTCAGAGTCTCAGAGTCAGAGTCTCAGAGTCAGAGTCTCAATTCAGAGTCTCAGAGCTCAGAGTCAGAGTTCGAGTCAGAGTCAGAGTCAGAGTAGTCTCAGAGTCAGAGTCTCAGAGTCAGAGAGTCTCAGAGTCAGAGCTCAGTCTCAAGTCAGAGTCAATCTCAGAGTCAGAGTCTCAGAGTCAGAGTCTCAGAGTCAGGTCGAGTCTCAGAGTCAGAGTCAGAGTCAAGTCAGGTCCAGAGTAGAGTCTCAGAGTCAGAGTCTCAGAGTCAGAGTTCAGAGTCTCAAGCAGAGTCTAGAAGCCAGATCGAGTCACCTCAGAGTCAAGTCTCAGAGTCAAGTCTCAGAGTCAAAGTCAGAGCAGACAGGACTCTTATCTGTGCGAGTTTCCCAGCGATTACTTGAAAAGTAAACGAGTCCAATGCAAATAAATGACAAAACTAGGATTGCTTCAGGCTGAAGCTTCCGAGACACATCTGCGATTTGTAAATCTCACACTACTCGCTATTACTCGCTTCCCCATTCATTAACATTGGACTCGCTAGACTCGCAACGAGTAGCGAGTCTTGTGCTCGGACTCGCTGGAGTCAAGCGATTCCGAGTAATTTAGGATTCGCCCATCACTACCAGTGAGCTAAAGAGATGTTGCAGGACATGAAGGACGCGCAGGGATCATCACCAGAGATAGTTGTAGTCCTTGGGCAGCTCCACTGGTACTGGTTAAAAAGAAAGACAGTAGTATGAGAATGTATATAGACTATAGGCAAATGAATCGTGTATTACACACAAAGATGCTTACCTGTTACCCCGTATAGAATAGTCACTTGCTACATTGAAGTCTGCTAATTACTTTTCAACCCTAGATCTTACTAGTGGGTACTGGCAGGTCTCCGTTGCCGAAGAAGACCATGAGAAAACAGCCTTCACGACACCGATGAGTTCAACAGCATGCCATTCGGGATGTGTAATGGGCCAGGAATATTCCAGAGACTAATGAAGTGTTGCCTAGGCCACAGAAACTTTGAAACCGTGCTTCTCTACCTGGATGATGTCATAGTGTATTCTAAGACCTATGAAGACCATCTGCAGCATCTAAGTGAAGTGTTTGAAGCATTGTCTAAGTACGGGATGAAGCTAAAGCCGTCCAAATGCCACTTGTTGAAACCGGAAGTTCAATTCCTTGGACATGTGGTCAATGCAGAAGGAGTAGCACCAGACCCTGACAAGGTCACCGTCATCGACTGGCCAGAACCAACTACCTTTAAAGAGGTACACCAATTCTTAGGACTGGTAGGGTACTACAGGAGGTTCATCAAGGGCTACACGAAGATAGCAGCACCCATGCAAGATCTCCTGGTAGTACAGACTAAGAAAGGCAAGATCAGAGGTCCTCCATTCCGATGGGTACAGGAACAAGAACAGTCTTTTAAGCAGTTGAAACAGGCCCTGACTGGAGAAGAGATCCTAGCCTACCACGACTACCGGAGCTGTCTTATCACTGAGATAGAAAGGCAGAGAAGGAGTGATAGCCTATGCCAGCAGGAAGCTCCGTCCTACAGAAAGGAATCCAGAGAACTACAGCTCATTCAAACTAGAGTTCCTAGCCTTGGTCTGGGCGATTACAGAATGGTTCAAGCACTACCTGGCAGCTTCAAAGTTCACAGCTTTCGCAGATAACAACCCCCTGACACATCTGGAGACAGTGAAGCTGGGGGCAATAGAGCAACGCTGGATGGCCAGATAATTGAACTATGATTTCACCATCAAGAACTGGGCAGGCCATAAGAACGTCAATGCTGATGCCTTGTCCAGGATGCCTACCTTACCAGACGCGGGAGAAGACGTGGATGAGCTAGAAGAAGTAGAGCTACCAGCCTTCCACCGCCCATATGCTTCCCAGTGTCATCAAACAAGTCAGAGACGTCAGGAGACAACAGTGAACCCGTTACCTCACCATGGATGGAAGGAGACACAGGACAGTGACTCAGCTGTCAACTTAGTCAAGGAGCTGATAACTAAAGAACATTCCTGCCTGAGTCCAGATGCTCCACAAGAAGCGATATACCTGTGGAACGAGAAAGGAAAACTGTTTGTCTACCAAGGAAAACTGTGTAGACGTCACATCAACCCCAGAAACCATGAAATGGTCTGGCAGATAGTGGTACCCAAAAAAGATCCCCAGATGGTGTTGGAAGCACATCACAATTATGCAGGACACTTTGGTTGGAAGAAGCTAGAGATGTTGCTGAAAGACTGCTTCTACTGGGTTGGCATGCGAGGTTCCATTGAGAGGTGGTGTAGAAATTGTGGACCATGTCACCTGAGAAGAAAAGACCAGGAAAGCCAAAAAGCACCATTACAGCCAATTGTCACCAAGCAACCCCTTGAAACAGTAGTCTTGGATCATGTGAACCTGACACCAGCAGATCAGGTTACACCTACGCCCTTACCATGGTAGACCACTACTCCAGATTCTTAATGATAGCACACATCAAAGACTTAACAGCAGAAACAGCAGCCAAAACCTTTCAAACCTACTTCTGTAGACCACAAGGTTCTGCATTTGAGTCTGAACTGTTTCAAGAATTCTTGGGCTTATATGGTTGCAAAAAGATCAGAACCACACCTTACCATCCACAGACAAATAGACTGTGTGAAAAAATGAACAACATTGTCATAGATATGTTGAAGACATTACCCCTTCAAGAAAGAAATCAGTGGTCAGAGAAACTACCTGATTTAGTGGACATATACAACCATATACATGTAAGTTCTACTAACTACACACCAGCATACCTGATGTGAGCAAGACCTGGAAAACTCCCAGTTGAGCTAGAGATCGGAATTGTAGTACCAAACACAAATACTTCTGATGAAGATTGGGACTCTACCCATCAGCAGCAGTACAAGAAGGTACAAGAATGTGTAGAAAAGAACTTAGAACACATCAGGGACAATCAAGAAAGAGACTATAACTAACATACGCCAGCTGAACCCTTGATACCCAGTAAAATGGTTCTAAAAAAAGAAAAAGAAAAACTCATAAACTAGATGATCAGTGGGAAGCTGAACCCTACATTGTCCTTCAATCTAATTTTGATAACAACAAAACTTGCATAATTAGCCGTGATGAAGGAAGAACAACCTCGACAGGTTCAAGAGATCACCTCAAGAAATGTCCAGAGCAGCTGAAACCGCAAAAAGAAGATTCCTACTCAACTCCAGTTGAAGAAAAGAGAGAGAGTAATCCACACTGTACAAGGAGACTCCCTGAAAATTGGCCTCAATATAATGGAGCCATCATAGTACCAGTACTCTTCTTTTATCAACCAGTAGAAGAACCCGTTCAAGTACAAGACGTACAGCCTGTTGTACCAGAACCAGAGATTCCTACAAACGGTGAAGCTGCCAGTCTGCTAGAAAGACTACGGCAATACTACGGTATTTCAGAGTCAAGTAGGTCTACACGTAGATTAGGGAATAGTGCACCTACAGCAACAGACGTAGACACTAATGATACACCAGTACTACGCAGATCAACCTGTAGTAACTTTGGTCAGCCACCACACAGATTCAGAGAGGGAAGTATAGGGTGTCAAAATAGTAAAATGTAAATATGACTACTCGTATGTAAACAGACAGTAAATATTAGTGTATAGAAGGGTGAAGGAACTGGGCACAGCCCCATGCACATTAAAGAGGACCTGTCACCAAACCAGGCATGGTGATCTAATTACAGCACTGGATACAGCATGTCTGCAGCATGCAGACAAGGGGTCCCCCAGCACTTGAGCAGCCCTGTACCCCGAGATAATACAGTTAGAAAACTTACATGCTCCAGCCATTAAGGAGGTGGCTAGGGGTTGCAGCCAAGGGTAGATTCACAGCGCCTGCATGTGTAATCTGCCCACCGCTGCCAATCATTCTCTCCCTCTTCAGCAGCATTTAAACAGAGTTTTTCTTCTCTCTCCCAGAAAGTCCGTTTAGCCCCGCCCCTGAGGGGCTGAGCCAAACAGCAAGTTCTGAAAAAAAACAAACTCTGTTTAAATGCTGCTGAAGAGGGAGAGAATGATTGGCAGCGGTGGGCAGATTAAACATGCAGGCGGTGTGAATCTGCCCTTGGCTCCTGCCCCATGCCACCTCCTTAATGGCTGGGCATGTAAGTTTTCTAAGTGTATTATCTCGGGGTACAGGGCTGCTCAAGTGCTGGGGGACCCCTTGCCTGCATGCTGCAGACATGCTGCATCCAGTGCTGTAATTAGATCACCATGCCTGGTTTGGTGACAGGTCCTCTTTAAGTTGGGAACAGAAAGTGCCTGGGGTGGAGAGAAGGTAAGAACAGGCCTCCAAGCAGAGACACCTGTAGGGAAATTGTGTGTAAAGTTTGTTAGCCTGTTAAATGTTTCAAGCCTACAGAGACTTTACTGTGATGACATTACCCTTTTTCCCTTGATTTCCCCTATCTAACATGGGTCATAGCCACATGACTGGTAGTGGCAAAACTACTCTTTCTTTTCTTTTACAGCTTTTGGCAGATAGACTAGCGCCGTAAGGACTGCTTTTTCTTAGTTTTAGCAATTTTTCAGTGGTTTTTGTACATTTTTTAATTTTGAGACTCTGTTATGATACCTGTTTTGTTGTTATAATAATGTACAAAAATCTTTACTCAGTCTGGAAGTACTGAAGGTAACTAGGGGGGAATATGGAGCCCTGTGCCAGGTAAGCCACAGAACCAACTAGTACACTAAAGGATTTCCACATCTAGTACCCACATACACACAACACCTTCCACTCCAGGCCTGTAGGGGGAGCACCACTGGTTGCTGTTAAGCCAGATACCCTATAAATACAGGTGCTGGGGGCGGAGTTAGTCAGAGTGTACAGTCACTAGGAGAACTGTGAAGATCAGCTCAGAGCCTAGTGAGCAAAACTGGTTACCGGAACCGTGCTAGGCCTGAAACCAGTGCACCGCCAGAGCCAGTGTGAGGGTCCAGAGAGTGAAGATCGAAAGCAGAGGCGAGGAACAGTACAGCGGAGACAGAGGAGCCATACCGGCTCACCCAAGAAAACACGGTCACTGGAGTCTGAGTCTACAAGGGAAAGATTAGCCCAGCAGAGAATCCCAGTACACTGCAGGGGTTTAGCTTCCGGACACCCGCAGCACTCACCATTTGACAGCCAGGAGCTGCAGAGAGGTAGCGATAGCCAAGCGAGAGTCCTCAGTGCAGCAACATAGGTGTGACAGAGAAGAGAGGTCAGGCCTGGTTTCACACATGCCAGACTTCAGGACAAGGGGCAGGACAAGGAGGCCTATAGTCCACTCGGTGTGGAAATCCCAAAGTGCACCCTTCAACTCTGGAAGTGTACCTGTAAAACACCAGTAAAAAGGTACAGAAAAAGACTTTCTTGTGTGTGTGTCCATCCTTCCAGCCTGTCCCACACAGCGACGACTGCGTTACTCTATCACCATTCTACTCTTACAGTCCCGGGATCTCGCTACCTGTAGGGAGCTACAACACCTTGCTGCCGCCCATCATCCTGGAGGCCCACAGCAGCGCCGGTGCTATCACCGGATCTCAGGTGGCATCACGACATACTTCTATAAACTCTATCCCTGTAAATATTCCCTTTTTGTTGTCCATGGGCACAGACTTGGGCACCGACCACCTGTGACATCCACCATACCCAAACACCCGAGATCTGAGTACCCCAATCTCTTGTGGGCCAGACACTTGCATCCCCTCCTGACTTGCGCCTTGCTCCCACAGAGCCCCAAGCCTATGACGTGGGTCCCTCCTGGAGTTATTTGATGTCTGTCCCTGGACCCTATATGGCCACCTTTTCAGTGGATGTGTGCGGTATCAGCTGCGGCACCTTGGAAGTATCCCAGCCTCCGGGTTGCTAGCTGAGCCTGGTCTTCCCCACTAGTCTTGGGGTCCCGGTGCCCCTCTTCTGCAGCCTGGTCCCTTCACCGCCTGCAACTGGCAATGGATGTGAGCCCCATGGGTGGATTGCTCACTACCCATGCCTCAGGGACCCCATCTTCCTCCTGCAGCACCCTGGTTCTCTCCTTCTGCTCCTCAGTCAGTTCTTAGGATACTTCTCTCAAGTTCTTACTCTTTTCTGACATGCTTCCTTCCACTAGCTTCTCTCCAACACGACTGACTTCTAGATCTTTCCTTGTGCTATTTATCCCCATGTCATGTGTCCCACGTCATCTATGTGTGTTATTCCTGACTTCACTCCTTTCCAGGTGCTCCCCTTACTAGTTCCTCTCCACCCATCCACACCACTCTGGTTCCTCCTTCCAGACAGGATCAGGAACTGTGCTCTTCCGTAGGAGCAATCTCGCCCTAACCCTAACCTGGACCTAGTATAGTGCGTGGCCTTGATTTACCGATACCGGTCTGTGCCCCCCCTACCCTAGAGTGGGGTACTACACCTCAACAGGGGTGCAGTACAACTGTGGTGTCACATCGCCATTGGACTCGGTGGCTGGTGTTCCTGCCTCGGCCGCTGGGAGGAGCCGGATTCCTTCGGCTGGTGGCGCCGGTGATAGGAGGGCCTTGTCCTCATATGGAACTGCTCCCGTGACGTCTGCCTCTGTCGCTGAGCGCCGCTGTGTTTCCCCTCTGGGTGGTGTTGGTCGCAGAGGAAAGGGCCCTGCAGAGGTGTCCGTTAGGCGCAGCCTGCGTTCTTCTGTCAGAGGTGGCGGTGGTGGAGCCAGTCGTGCATCTCCATCTGGCCTGGATCTAGGGGCGGTCCGGATGAGGTCATCAGGTTGTGAGCTCCAGCCTATGGGAGGTAGCCGTGCCCTTCAAGTACATTGGAGCCTGGCTTGCAGGCCGCCAGATATAGTTTTGGTTCCCCAGTGATATAGTGTATGTTTAGTTTTGTCTCTGACCTTGCCTGGATTTCTGACTCTGCCTCTGCCTATTGATTTTGTACCTCAGCTGCCCTCTTGGTTTTTGCCCTTGACATTTGCCTGGATTTTTGACTCTGCTACTGCCTGACGATTTTGTACCTTCGCTGCCCTCTCGGTTTTGACTCGGACTCCTGACTACGTTCTTCGCTTCCTGATTTTTCCCTTCCTAGACGACCTCCCTGCTCTGCTGCTCCCATAGGTAGCTACCCCCTGGGCTCCGCTATAATTCCAGATCCCTGTATAGGGGTTAAGGGTCTCGGGGTTTCTCGGGGTGCTGCCTTACCAGCAGCTCAGCCTTACAGCGGACGGTCGTCACATGTGGCGACTGGATCCACAGGGGGGCCACAGCTGCATTATACAATATGGAGTCTTATAGAGGCTGTATTGTGGCACCCCTGTGGCCTGGTCGCCACAGTGATGCTGCATCTATCCACAGGTGTGGTGTCACTGTTCTTAGGCGAGAGGAGTTGTGATCCCAAGACACAGAGAATTGCATGCAATACCATCCAAAATCCAGGCTGGGGGGTTCTGGTGGACTCTTTTTAGGGAGGGTCCCATCTCCTGGCTGGGGGAGGGGTTAGCAAGAGTTAGAAAGGGAGTGAGAAACAGGAAGAAGGAGTTCAGACTGCAGGAGACATCCTGTGGACTGGATCCATTCAGAGGCTTGTCCCAGGACAGTCAGGATGCCTGTTGCGGAGCGAGGGAGTCCTAGGGGGCACAGGAGTGGAGGAACCACCCATGGCGCCTGGAATCCACAACCAGTCGCTGGTGTGTGCAGAGACTGGGGCACAGAAGGGGACCGGCCCACGATCTGGTGGGAGTGCTGCATGCCTCAGCCAGATAAACCGGAGGCCATTGTGTCTGCAGGAACAGCGGCCAAAGATTGTGGATACTCGCGGACAAGGTGGCCAGGCCTAGGGCCAGGGGACTCTGAGCATCACCCAACAAGGCCCGCAGCCACTGGATTGGGACACTGCCCACGTAGACACAGGTGGGAGAGGAGGATAGCCAGCGTGATGAGACGGCCCGGACAGGCTTTAGAGTGGTGTCTTGGAAGAGCAACCCTGATTACCTGGGGACAAACCTGGCTGCGCACTGGAGAAGCACAGTACCTGGCTGGGTATATTTGAGTGATCGCCAAGTAAAGGTAAAAAATGCAACCCTGGTCTCCTCCAGTTAGTATTGACACCCTCCTGCCTCACTACCCAGACCCCATCACATCTCAATAGATTCTACTACAATCCCTGGGGCCACGCTCTACCTGTGGGGAGCAATACCCTCCGGGCTGCCATTCCACCGCCCCAGAGGTCTTACAGCAGAGCTGGTTACCCTGACCAGAATGACCATAGGCGGCATAACAAACTTATCCCTTGTACATATTTTCCTTTATTGCACGTCCAGGGCTATGAAGCCAGGTCACAGCCACCGTGACTTCCTAAGCAACCACCGGCCTGGTTTCCGAGTACCCCACGGCCCTGGTGGGCATCGCAACTGGCGTCATGAACAGGATTCGGAGTCCCGCTAACATCGGGTACCGTGCGCCTATGAACTATGTAAAGTAAAAAAGAACTCTAGTTGATTTGAGCAAAAATCCGGGCCGCGACTCATACTCAGGAGAATGGGTGGCGTACGAGCAGCACTATAGTCCTCAAGAGTGGTACACGGTCAGGGTAAAAAAGATAATGGTGGAGTTGCAAACCCCAGGCCCCGCAGTACCTAAAGCTGAGGATCTGGCTGCAGTAGTACCACCCTGTATGCCACAGTATTATACTACATGGAGGACTATAGAGACTGCATTGTACTGTATGGAGGACTATAGAGCCTACATTATACTATATAGAGGACTACAGAGGCCTTCGGCGGCGGCCAATGAGCCCAGAGTATGCAAATAGCACGTGCTGAACATTCGAATTTCGCGCCAATTTGCAGCCCGGCTTCCGCAGGTTTGCATGGTCCGGCAAACGGGTACAGTGTATTTGAAATATGGCGGCATAGCACGCACCGCTATTCTGATTGGTCGCCGCGTTCAGCGTCGCAACCAATCAGAATAGCGGCGCACTCTATGGTGCCATATTTCAAATACACTGTACTCAGTGTATTTGAAATATGGCGGCATAGTGCGTGCCCCTATTCTGATTGGTCGCCATACTGAACGCTCCATCCTGCTCCTCCGGCTCCATCCTGCTCCTCCGGCACCATCCTGCTCCTCTGGCTCGTTCCTGCCCCGCTCGCTGAATCCTGCTCCGCTCGCTCTATCCTGCCCCCTGCCACCATCCTGCTCCTCCAGCTTCATCCTGCCTGCATGCTCCATCCTGCCACGCTTGCTCCATCCTGCCCGCTCACTCCATCCTGCCCTGCTCGCTCCATCCTGCCCCGCTCGCTCCATCCTGCCCCGCTCGCTCCATCCTGCTTTCCGCTGTTCTTGCTCCCCTGGCTCCATCCTGACCCCCCTGCACCTCCATCCTGCCACACTTGCTCCATCCTGCCCCCCCCACCTCCATCCTGCCCCCCGTCTCCATCCTGCCCCCCCGGCTCCATCCTGCCCCTCCGGCTCCATCCTGCCCGCTCGCTCCATCCTGCCCCGCTTGCTTCATCCTGCCCCCCCGACACAATCCTGCTCCCCCTCCCCCCCTCAGCTGATCGGTTTCCCAGGAAACGACAGTCCTAAAGGCCTGTAGGACCTAGAAGAAGGAGTGCTTGGAGCGAGCTGGTGGACAGGTGAGTATCCTCACTGAGGATTTTTTTATTTTTACTTTTACTGTGGAGGAGCGGGGGCCAGGAGGAGTGGGGGCCGCGGGGAGCGGAGTATCGCCATATACCATAGTGCTGCTATACATGTACTATAATGTACTGCCATGTACCATAGCGCTGCTATACATGTTCTGTAATGTACCACCATATACCATAGCGCTGCTATAAATGTACTGTAATGTACCGCCCTATACTATAGTGCTGCTATACATGTACTGTAATGTACCGCCATATACCATAGCGCCGCTATACATGTACTGTAATTTACCGCCATATACTATAGTGCTGCTATACATGTACTGTAATGTACCGCCCTATACTATAGTGCTGCTATACATGTACTGTAATGTACCGCCATATACACATAGCGCTACTATACATGTACTGTAATGTACCGCCATATACCATAGCCTGCTATACATGTAATGTAATGTACCGCCATATACCATAGCGCTGCTATATATGTACTGCAATGTACCGCCATATACTATAGTGCTGCTATACATGTACTGTAATGTACCACCATATACCACAGCGCTGCTATACATGTAATGTAATGTACCGCCATATACCATAGCGCTGCTATACATGTAATGTAATGTACCATCATATACTATAGTGCTGCTATACATGTGCTGTAATGTACTGCCATATACTATAGTGCTGCTATACATGTGCTGTAATGTACTGCCATATACCATAGCGCTGCTATACATGTAATGTAATGTACCGCCATAAATCATAGCGCTGCTATACATGTAATGTACCACCATATACCATAACGCTGCTATACATGTAATGTAATGTACCACCATATACCATAGCACTGCTATACATGGTTCACTCACGTTGACTGAACAAGTTCTGTCAGTCACAGTATGTCAACTACATAGATATTCTAGAATACCCGATGCGTTAGACTCGGGCCACCATCTAGTTATACTATATGGAGGACTATAGAGGCTGCATTGTACTGTATGGAGGACTATAGAGGCTGCAATATACTATGTGGAGGACTATAGAGGCTGCATTATACTATATGGAGGACTATAGAGGTTAGATTATACTATATGGAGCATTATAGAGGTTGGATTATACTATATGGAGTTCTATAGAGACTGCATTATACTATATGGAGGATTATAAATATGGCCGCCGGGGGTGTCGGACGCATGTAGCGAGGCTCCAGGTACTTGGACACCAACCACGGCATCTAAGCTCCCCTGTCCTCCCTGCACACTCCCAGATTCACCACCGTCACCCCTGTGCACCTCACTGACCATCTGGGCCACACACCTCCATCTCTAGCCGGCTGGTCTGTGAGGCCACCGGCTGGGCCCTGAAGCTCCTTACCCAGGATCCGTGATCCAGGCCGCACTGACTCCCGGGTGGCAGGCCGCACACCTCCAGCGAGCACGACCTCATCGCTTCTCCTCCTGCTCGGGGACCCCCTGCAGCTGAACCACCTCCAGTAACACTAATGAGACTCGATACTGAAGACTTAGACATGTGTGATCAATATGATTAATTAGGAGGGATAACACACTATATAACCTCCACATTTTATGTAATACTTCATATACCTGAAGAAGGCTATTTTATTACATACATAGCCGAAACGCGTTGTTTTAACTATGCTTTTATGAATCTTATGATTTTTATTACTGTGAAGCTATTTCAAATAAATCTCAAAGAAAGAAAACGAAGTCAGAGTCCTTATCATAAGGTCAATCTCCTTGGGAGCGCTCAATCATCTTGATACCTTGATTATTTGCTTCATTCCACCGGCTCATAAGTGGGAGTTCCCCTCTCTGGAGGATAGCAGCATACCAAGGAGACAAAGAACCCTGTAAGACCCCTAGTGGGTCGACATGCAAATAAACAAGACACAGTAAAGGTGAGTTCTCTTGCCCTGTGTACTTCTGAGAAATATTGTACTTTTACATTTAGATCTGCGCCTGTTTCTCACTCCCCACCCTTCTCTGACCTACAGCCTTGAGGTCTATTGTGTGCAGTGGACACCATCCACAGCATCCAAGCTCCCCTGTCCTCCCTGCACACTTCCAGCTTCACCGCCGTCACCCCCGTGCACCTCACTGACCATCTGGGCCACACACCTCCATCTGTAGCCGGCTGCTCCCGGCACCCCCGCGGGCACATCAGCTGAGCGACACCCGCACTCCTGCGGCCGCCGCTCCAAATTACCCCTTGCGGCGGGCACCGCTGCTGTGCGGCACCAACCCTGCAGCCACCGCATAGAACTGCCCTGGGTCTCCAGGCGGGCATAGCAGCAAGCTGACCAGCCTAACCCCTGGGCTCCTCAGGCCCTTGTCTGCTCCTCACCCCTGGCCACATTGGACCCCTGCTACAGATGGCCCTAGACTCCTTCTGACTCCAGCTGCATCTAACTCCCCTACCACACCTGGCTCACCAGCTACATCTAGCCCCTTGACTACACCTGGTCCCTAGCTGCAACTAGCCCTGCTGCCTCTGACCCCCATGGCTATATCCAATCCCTTGGCTGCCTCTGACCCCCTGGCTGCTTCGAAACCCCTGGCTGCCTCCAAACTCCTTGGCTGCTTCTGGAATCCCTATGTCCACCACCTGCATCAGCTCATCCCTGACTACCTCATCTAAACCACGGCTGTGCCATATCGACCGCAGCTGCACCGTCTCACCCACTACTGCATCACCTCATCCTCTGCTGCATCCTCTGCTGCATCATCTCATCCTCTGCTGCACCATTCCCTCCTTGGCTGCATCATCTCCTCCTTGGCTGCATCATCTCACCCCCGGCTGCTTCACCTCATCCCGGCTGCTTCACCTCATCCCGGCTGCTTCACCTCCTCCCGGCTGCATCACCTCATCCCCGACTGCATCACCTCATCCTCGGCTGCATCACCTCATCCCTGGCTGCATCATCACATCCTCGGCTGCATCACCACATCCTCGGCTGCATCACCTCATCCTCGGCTGCATCACCTCATCCTCGGCTGCATCACCTTATCCTTCACCGGCCTCCCTGCCTCCTCCCTTGCACCTCTCCGCACCATCCTCAACTCTGCTGCCCAACTCATCCACCTATCTCCCCGTTACTTCCCCGCCTCCCCTCTCTGCTGAGCCCTCCACTGGCTCCCCACTCCCCAGAGATCCCACTTTAAAACCTAACCCTGACATGCAAGGCTTTACACAACCTGTCCCCTCCCTGCATCTCCAACCTGGTCTCCTGTTACCTCCCCTCGCGCAACCTGCGCTCCTCTCAAGAACTCCTTCTCTCAAGCCCCCGCATTTCCACCTTCCACAACCGCATACAGGACTTCTCTCGTGCTTCTGCCCTACTCTGGAACTCCCTCACCCACCACATCAGACACTCCCCTACCCTGGGATCCTTCAAGTAAAACCTGAAGACCCACCTCTTCTTACAAGCCTATGGCCCGCACTAAGACCCATCCATTGCACCACCTCACCCCCTCCTCTCCCCTTCATACTGTCTCCCTACCCACCCCCTCTAGACTGTGAGCCCTCGCGGACAGGATCCTCTGCCCTATTGTACCCGTATGACTGATTTGTCGTTGTTTTACTACTTGTCTTTGTCTACCCTCTCACTTGTAAAGCGCCATGTAACCTAATGGCGCTATATAAATACATAATAATAATAATTATAGAGGTTGTATTATACTATATGGCGAACTATAGAGTTTGCATTGTCCTATATGGAGCACCATGATGGCTGCATTATAGTATATGGAGGGCTATAGAGTCTGCATTATACTATATGGAGGATTATAGAGGTTGGATTATACTATAAAGAGGACTATAGAGGCTGCATTATACTATATGAAGGATTACAGAGGCTGCATTATACTATATGGAGTACTATAGAGGCTGCATTATACTGTATGGAGGACTATAGAGGCTGCATTATACTATATGGAGGACTATAGAGGTTGGGTTATACTATATGGAGCTCTATAGAGGCTGCATTATACTATATGGAGGACCATAGAGGCTGTATTATACTATTTGGAGGACTATAGAGTTGCATTATACTATATGGATGACCATAGAGGTTGCATTATAATATATGGAGAACTATAGAGTATGTGTTGTGCTATATGGAGGACCATGATGGCTGCATTATAGTATATGGAGGACTATAGAGGCTGCATTATACTATATGAAGGATTATAGAAAATCTATTATACTATAAAGAGGACTATAGAGGCTGCATTAACATAGTAACATAGTTTTTTAAGGTTGAAGGAAGACTTTAAGTCCATCTAGTTCAACCCATAGCCTAACATGTTGATCCAGAGGAAGGGAGAAAAAAACCCATGTGGAACATTAAGCTCCACATAGGGGAAAATAATTCCTTCCTGACTCCAGATACGGCAATCAGACTAGTTCCCTGGATCAACGCCCTATCAAAGAATCTAGTATGTATAACTGTTAATATTATAATTTTCAAGAAAGGCATCCAGGCCCTTCTTAAATGTTAGTAGTGACTCACTCATTACAACATCATGTGGCAGAGAGTTCCACAGTCTCACTGATCTTACAGTAAAGAATCCGCGTCTGTGATTATGATTAAACCTTCTTTCCTCCAGACGTAGAGGATGCCCCCTTGTCCCTGTCTCAGGCCTAAGAGTAAAGAGATCATTAGAAAGTTCTCTGTACTGCCCCTCATATATTTATACATTATTATAAGATCACCCCTAAGCCTTCATTTTTCCAAGCTAAATAACCCCAAGTTGAATAACCTGTCTTGGTATTGCAGACCCCTCCGTCCTCTAGTAACCTTGATCGCTCTTCTCTGCACCCGCTCTAGTTCAGCTATGTCTTTCTTATAAACCAGAATTGCACACAGTATTCTAATGTTGGTGTTGCATGCAAGGATATCCTGAACGATATTGTTGCAACGTCACAGATTTGAGATTGCTGGAACAATATTGTTTGTACATCCTTGCGTGTAAAAGAATGATATAGGATGAAAAGATCGTTGGATCGTTCATCCTAGATTTGAGATTCTGACCTCAAATCTATCGTTCGTCGTCCAATTAAGCACTGAACGATGTGGCACATCGTTCAGTGTGAAGCCTTTTGAACGATATCGTTCAAAAGACTTCAATTCCTGCTGCTGTAATTTTTGAGTAAAGGTTTAAATAAAGCATTTTATTGTACTGATTTAACATGTAAAAGCTGCTCCTGCAGCTGTGTGTTACATGTCGGCACACAGCAGCAGCAGCGGCTATGAAGCCGGTGTTGTAGGGGTTAATAATATTGTGCCACATTGCCCCAGGGAGCGCCAACACTCCCCTGGAGCCATGTAGGATATTACATTTGCACTGCAGGGGTTAAAGCAGCGAGTTAGCAGAAGCCGCACATTGTCGGCTCTTCTACTTCCATTCATAAAAAGCTGGCGGCTACTGTCAGATTACAGTGCGCCGTGAAAAATTGCTAAAATGCTTCAAGAATAGGGAGGTCTCCGAGGTACTTAGGCAAAATGTGTACAGTACCTGTCCCTGTCCAGGGTGCTGATCGCTTCAGCATTAATAACTATGGGCCGCGCACCGGAGTTTCAATGTGCGCAGCCAATAGTTATTAATGCTGAGGAGATCAGCACGCTGGACAGGGACAGGTACTGTACGCATTTTGCCTAACTACCTAGGAGACCTCCCTATTCTTGAAGCATCTTAGCAATTTTTCACGGCGCACTATAATCTGACAGTAGCCGCCGGCCTTTTATGAATGGAAGTAGCAGAGCCGACAATGTGCGGCTTTAGTTAACTCACTGCTTTAACCCCTGCAATGCAAATGTAATGTGCTACATGGCTCCAGGGGAGTGTTGGCGCTCCCTGGGGCCATGTGGCACAATGTTATTAACCCCTACAACACCGGCTTCATAGCCGCTGCTGCTGCTGTGTGCCGACATGTAGCACACAGCTGCAGGAGCAGATTTTACATGTTAAATCACACAGAAATGTAATATATAAAAGTTGCAAAACTAATTTTACATACAATAATGTGCCAGTGCTGCTGTCACAGCGCTGGCACATTACTTTAACGGCATTGCTCAGCATCGGATGGAAAAATCTCCCTCCGATACTGGCGCAATGCCAAAAAGGATATCGTTCTTGATATCCATGTGTGTGACAATGCACGAACGATATATACATATCATTTGTACGATGTCTACCACGTGACTTTTGTAAGGATATCGTTAAGGATATCCTTGCGTGTAACACCACCATAAGTGTGGGCGCACTAGTGACTTGTATAGAGGTATAATTATGTTCTCCTCATGAGCATCTATGCCTCTTTTAATACATCCCATTATTTTATTTGCCTTTGCAGCAGCTGCCTGACACTGGCCACTAAATGTGAGTTTGTCATCTACCCATAAACCCAGGTCATTTTCAGTGACAGTTTTGCCCAGTGTTTTACAATTAAGCACATAATTATACCTTTTATTTCCTCTGCCCAAGTGCATGACTTTACATTTATCCCCATTAAAGCTCATTTGCCATTTATCAGCCCAAGCTTCTAGTTTACATAAATCCTCCTGTAATATAAAATTGTCCTCCTCTGTATTGATTACCCTACAGAGTTTAGTGTCATCTGCAAATATTGAGATTCTACTCTGTATGCCCCGTACAAGGTCATTAATATATATATTAAAAAGAAGCGGGCCCAACACTGACCCCTGTGGTACCCCACTGTTAACTGTGACCCATTCTTTGTTTCCTATCACTAAGCCAGTTCTTAACCCACTTGCACATATTTTCCCATATCCCCATTGCTCTCATTTTATATATCAACCTTTTGTATGGTACCATATCAAAAGCTTTTTAAAAGTCCATATACACCATGTCCACTGCATTTCTTTGGTCCAGTCCAGAACTTACCTCTTCATAGAAGCTTATCAGGTTAGTTTGACAGGAACGGTCCTTCGTAAACCCATGTTGATATTGGGTCATGAGGTTATTTTTTTTCAGATACTCCAGTATAGCATCTCTTAGAAAACCCTCTAGGATTTTACCCACAGTAGAAGTGGGTATACATTATACTATATGAAGGATTATAGAGGTTGGATTATCCTATAAAAAGGACTATAGAGGCTGCATTATACTATATGAAGGATTATAGAGGCTGCATTATACTATATGGAGTACTAAAGAAGCTGCTGTCACAATTTTTCTGCTCTGCATTCAGGATGTTCTGGGCTGGGTGATTGACAGTTTAGTCGTCCCATCTGGGGCATGGATATGCTGGGCTGTTTATTTTCTATTAACAGCTCAGTTGCCCAATCTATTTCTAGGTTCTGCTGAGATTTTGCAGGTGTTCTTTGTCTCCTGTAATTGCTCTGCCTCTTAGCTCTTCATCAATTCCCAGAGCACTGCCAGTCTTAGTTTCAGCTCTGAGGTGCTAAATTGGTCTCTTGAATCTGTGCTCTGGGAATTGATCTTTTCCTGCCTGACCTTGCCTGTGCTTGACCATTCTTTTGTTTTGTCCCTCTGTTCTGATCCACTTCACTCCAGGGTAACCGATTGGACTGTCACTGACAATAAACCTCCCAGCCTCGAACTGGGAGATGAGTAGGAGTAATAAATGTTCTAATATTATTAAATGTCTGCTGGCGAATGCAAGTAGTCTTCCAAAAAAAATAAATGAGGCTGGAGGCACACTGTAATTCATCAAACACGGAACGTGTTTGTTGCATTACAGTGATGCGAGTGTTGTGCGTGTTTGCTGTGTGTGTGTGGTGTGAGTGTGGTGCGTGTGGGTGTGTGTATGGCTGTATGCATGTGAGTGTGCTGCGAGTGTGCTGCGTGAGTGAGTGTGTAGTGCGTGTCAGTGTGATGCTGTCCGCGGTCCTGAAACATACTTTAGGACCGCGGACAACATTTACCAGCGTATTCAAACACCTGTCAAAGCAGCCGTGTTTGAATTTCCTGGGGTTCATCAGCATATTAACCCCATGTTTCTGTCATGCCAGTTTGTGTTCAGTTATGTCCACACTCCCTGAACACAAACTGACATGTCAGAATGTGTCATCAGGGGTTAATGCAGTTTTTTAATAAAAGCTGGCAATTACCTCTATTCTGTAATGTACTGTATTCTCTTGCGGTGAACAGGAGTCAGGAGCTGTCCATGGTCCTGATCGTTATAGCTGGGTGCTGACTGCAATCTGAACAGCTTCAGCACCCAGCTATAACGATCAGGACCATGGACAGCCCCTGACTCCTGCTCACCGTAAGAGAATACAGTACATTACAGAATAGCGATAATTGCCGGCTTTTATTAGAAAACTGCATTAATCCCTGATGACACATTCTGACATGTCAGTTTGTGTTCAGGGAGTGTGGACATAACTGAACACAAACTGGCATGACAAAAACATGACGTTAATATGCTGGTGAACACCGGGCATTCAAACCCCGCCGGCGTTTGAATGCACGGGCTCTGAAAGGTGCTGAAGCTAACACTTCAGTACCTTGGAGAGCAATCATCCCCTCATTTAACCCTTCAGTTTTCACCACTGCTGTCACAGTGGTCTAAGCTGATTGGTTACTGTGGTGGCAACCCGGCAATTTCAAACACCGTTGCTTTGACAGCAGCAGTGTTTGAATAGCCGGTAAAACCACACGCATGCACTTCCGGTTCCGGCGCCTCCATGTGCAGCCGCGTCTGAGGGCTGCTCCGCTCCCCACCTCGGCTAATCCACCAACATCCAGTCTCCAGCGTGGCCCCGGGCATCAAAACTTGCAGAAACGTCTGCCGCAGCTTTGGATGCGTCCATCGGGAGTAAGATGGATCGCTTTGTGACGAGGAATCGTGAGGGAGAGAAGACCGCGGCGCACCATGAGGACACCGGTAATGGCGGTAATGGCGGGCAGGGAGGACATGGAGCAGAAGGGCCTCAGTCTGGGTCTGAACCACTAGCGAGTGTCTTGATGGAGAGGACTGAGACCGGAGATAGAGAGCCAGAGACTGAGACTGGGATGGAGGTGGAGAGGAGAAAGCAGCAGCAGGAAGCTATGGATAACCCCCAGGGAAAGTCTCCAGGGCAACTACAAGCTGCAGGGGCCGTCATGAATGCACAACCCCGGAGTTGTTCCTATACAGTTGAAGGACAAGCTTCCGAAGTCAGGAATGAGATTGTGGTGGGAGGATGGGAGCCCCTCACTTTGACTATAAAGCTTTGGCTAAAGAGCTTGCAATCCACCTCGCTGATGATTTCAAAGTGGCAGTGGCTGAGCTGGTGGCAACCACAACAAAGGACTTGGCTACTAAAGTGGAGACACAGGGCCAGCAACTTATTGAAGCTGAATCCAGAATAAGTGCAGCTGAGGACAGAATACAGGAGCTGGAGGATCAGTTAATGTCTTTACAACAGCACTCTGAATATGCTCATGCAAAATTAGAGGATATTGAGAACAGAGCAAGGAGAAGCAACCTCAAGATAGTAGGGCTCCCTGAATCTATCCCAATGCATCAACTAGAGGACATCTTTGAGGTGGAACTTCCCAAAGCCCTGGGTCTCACTCATAGATGTAAAACAGAGCGCACCCACAGAATCGGTCAGTTGAGAGAGACACAGGATAAGAGGGTAACATCTGGATCTTCTGCTTCGGCCTCTAGAGAACCTGTCAAAGCTAGACATGCCATAGCAAAGTACCTTAATCACCGAGACAAGGAAGAAATCCTGCGGGCATATAAGGCCAAGAAGATCCCCCTTTTAATCCTCGGACATAGAGCTCTGGTATTTGCAGACTACTCAGTGGAAGTCACGCGCCGCAGAAGATCCTTTAGTGAAGCGTGCTCGTTACTCCACAGGCGAAATATCCGATTTCAGCTGAACTTCCCAGCGATACTGCGATTTAGGTCCAGAGAGGGAGCCATGCTGACTTTTTCTGATCCTGATAAAGCAATGACGGCTATTCGTGACAATACGAGCTCACCAGGACCGGGGAGATCAGGGTCGCCACCCCAACTTGACGCAGGAGTGCCTGTAAACACTAATTCTACTACAGCTCTGGAAACTGAAACGGATAGAGACTCTGTCAGATCCTACAGATTGAGGTCAAACTCTATGCTAGATGAAGGGGCTGGGAAGAAACCACCATTGGAAACACCGAGACAACAGAGACTGACGGGATCCCGATGGCAGAAGAAGAGATGAGTAAAGACTAATGCAATATTGACATTTCATTTTTCAGTGACTGAGATTCGCACTGACTGGGCAAACTAGCTGCACACCTGATGACGGCGTTAAGAGCGGAGAGAGGTGCAAGAAAAGTGGGAAGTGACATTTAAACATTTTGTTTTTCTTCTCTCCCTACCAGCTTTCTCTTTTATTGCCCATACGTTGTCTTTATTTTCAGGTAGACTTCTTTCTTTGGCTTTGCTGCGTACAGCTTCGTAAGTTAATATGGAGGCTTCTACAATTGCCTACACGCTAAAAGGTTTGGGTAACGAAGGTTGTGGCGGAGATGAAAGTACTGGTTGACAATAAGAAAATAGGAAGCTGGGGCTCTAGAGTAAGAGCCAGGCTGGAGACTATTTTTGTTATAAGTATTAATTTGATATGTGTTCTGGGTTAGGATAAGAGCTGAGGTGGGGTGGAGATATGTTGGTCGACTGCACTCGAGGAAAGAAGTGAAGTGCCTCATTTGGACAGGATGTGTGGAGTTGGTGGGTTGGGGAGAGGGGGGGAGGGACAAGGGGGGGCAAAAAATTGGGTTGTGATTACATTCAAGTGATTGGTAAATTAAGCATCTTCTGTACTCTATCTTTTCTGCTTTGGTACGCCCCTGACCTTCCAATGTATATGTGGGATGTGATGGAAAACACAGCAGAGGCCCCGTACGGGGAGAATTCTGATGGTTAGGTGGGTCTCCTGGAATGTCAAGGGGCTGCGCTCCCCTTCAAAGCGCATGATGGTTCTTCGCCATCTCAAAAAATTGCGCATAGATATTGCTTTACTCCAGGAGACTCACCTGACATCGGAAGACTTCTTCCGTCTTAAAAAACTGTGGGTGGGGGAGGTCCTCGGGTCTAGTGCGGTGGAGAGAAAGGCGGGAGTCTTGGTTTTAATACACAGGTCTCTGGCCCACTCGATTATCTCTACTGAAAGCGATGGTGAGGGCAGGTTGTTTCAAATGACGATTCAAATACAAAATGATATCTTTACCATATATAATGTATATGCACCGAACGCAAATCAGAGACCCTTTTTCCAACATTTAGAGAACTCCTTACTTCAAGACCCGGGAACTAATAAAATAGTAGGAGGTGACTTTAATACGGTGATGAGAGTAGAGGAAGATAGACGCTCTTCATCTTACACGCGTGGGGGAAGTCAGGAAAGAGGTGGCTTGAAGGGAGAGAGTACTCTGGAATCATCAATGAGACTAGGGGGGATGTCGGACATATGGCGATTGGCTAACCCATTAGGTAGGGAATATACCCACTTTTCACATCCCCATGGATCATGGTCCAGAATTGACATGTTTTTTGGGTCACCTAAGATTATACAAAGAATGTTACATATAAAAATAGAAGATATGGTGATTTCGGACCATAGCCCATTGGTTCTAGAGATTAAAGATAATTATGAGAAGGGAACTGACTACCTGTGGAGGTTCCCTGATACATACACCAGAGAGGAAAATTTCACGAAATTATTGGGAGAGTGGTGGACGCATTATAGCATGGATAACCAGGGTCATAGATCCACACCAGGGCTTTTTTGGGAAACTGCAAAAACAGTTCTGAGAGGTCATATTATGGCGTACAGCATGGGGATTAAAAGAAGGGCTAAAGAAAAATACGTGGAAACTAGTCTCAAGGTGAGAAATGCCTATTTACAATATAAAGAGACTATGGCGACTTCCGATAAGGAGGAGTGGCTCCAAGCTAAGAAAGACTTTGATGAGTGGGCAGGAAAAAGGGAGAATATATTTAAAAATAGATTAGAACTAGAATTACATAAATTTGGGGATAAGGGAGGAAGATTGCTGGCAAGACTGGCCCGAGGAAGATATACCTCTTCCCCCATTCAATCGATAAAAGATAAGCAAGGCAACATGTGACTGATCCCAAAAACATTGTAAAAATTCTGGGCAGATTTTATTCTTCTCTCTATAAGGAAGCCACACCAACGGATTCTGAAGAGCCCGCCTGGCTAAATAAAATCAAAATGCCGCCTATCTCCCAAGAGGATACCCAGGCCTTAAATGAACCAATTACAATTGGAGAAATTGAAGGGGCGATAGAGAGTCTAAATCCAGGTAAGGCTCCAGGACCGGATGGTTATAACGGAGCCTTCTTCAAAGCTTTGAAAGAGCAGATTTCCCCGATCCTTTGCGAATTATATAATGCCATACTGAAGGGAGCGCCTATCCCTGACAGAATGAATTTAGCTTATATCAAACTAATCCCTAAATCGGGTAAACCACCCACTGACCCAGCGAGCTATAGACCAATATCCCTGATAAACCAGGACCTGAAACTTTTATCCAAAATCTTGGCTGATAGGCTGGCACTGATTTTACCCAAAATAATAGCTACTCACCAGGCAGGATTCATTAAGGGGAGATCTACAACCACAAACATTAGAAAAGCGATGCTTTTAATGGATATTTTGGGAAAGAGAACGAAATTGAAGGAGGGAAACCCAGCCATGATCACCCTGGATGCTGAAAAAGCGTTTGACAATGTCAGGTGGTCATGGCTGGGTAAGGTTTTTGATATGGTGGGCCTTGCGGGACCTTTCCGTCATTATATACAGACCCTATATAGTAATCCTAGAGCTTGTGTGAGTATCCCGGGCTTCCTGTCCGACTCCTTTACCCTCCAGAAGGGAACGAGACAGGGGTGCCCTCTGTCCCCCCTTCTTTTTAATTTGGCCATAGAGCCTTTGGCACTATATCTGGAAGAATGTAACTCCTACGAAGGTTTTAAAGTAGGAGCCCAAGAGATTAAACTTTCATTATTCGCGGATGATATCATTTTGTATGTTCAACATCCCGAAAGAGATCTTCCAAACATCCTTTCAGATATAGAAATGATAGGTCAACAAACTGGCTTTTCCCTTAATAAAACTAAATGCGAAATTTTATTTATTGATTCGGGCAATAAGCTACAGGGGAAACAGCATCTTTGTGGCCTACCAATAAGGAAGGACAGTATTAAATATTTGGGAATTCACTTAGCCAGAACTCCTACGCTGATATATAAATTGAACTTCTTGCCAGTCATCCAGCAGATAGAAAAGGAATTAGACAAATGGGTGGGATTGCCGCTCTCACTGTTGGGACGTAGCCACTTATTAAAAATGGTCAGTTTCGCCAGATTGCTTTATCCCCTTCAGACTATCCCCATGCTGTTGAGACATACTGACGTAGCCAGACTTAATAAAGCTTTTTCTAAATTTTTATGGGGAGGAAAGAGACCCCGATTAGCATATGCACTCTTGACCCAGCCCAAGCAAGAAGGAGGCCTACAGCTCCCGGATATTAGAGGATACAACTTAGCGTGTATCTTGCGCAATGTCCTCGATTGGATTAGAGGAACTAGCAGATTCTCGGATACTGCTTTGGAGAGGGAGTGGGCCGGACCTTGGGATCTAGTAGCCTTGTTGCATTCACCGATGTCTTTCCTGCCCCCCAATCTGAAGAACACGGTGATTTACAAAGATACTATAGCTACGTGGAAAGAGGTTAGAAAAAAATTTAAGTTAGCTTGGAGGGTCTCGAAACTGCTTAGTCCCTGGGGATGTCCGTCTTTTCCCATGGGCCGCGAAAACTCTTTGTTTAAAATGTGGAGAGATAAGGGAATTAAGACGTTGGGAGATCTTATGAACCTAGAACAGAAAAAGTGGATGACGAAAACAGAAGTCTTGGTTACCTATAATTTACCCCAATTCCACATTTTACAATATCGTCAGTTGAAATATCACCTCCTATCCCATCTGCGAGATATCTCTGGAGAAATTGAGAACTCTTTGTGGTCTGATCTCATATCCCTGAATAAAGACGAAACATCTATTACTACTTTGTATGCTAAATTAAAACAGGTCCTGAGGCCGCAGAGGAAGAGGGGTCTCTTTAATAAATGGCGTAAACATTACACTGACCCGGAGCTCCCACAAAAGATCTTGGAGGGATGGGAAGTGGTCAGACACCATGTTAGTAATGAGAGGTGGAGAGACACACAATTCAGGATCATGCACGGCACCATTCAGGGCTTCAATATTCCTCCCTCTAAAACTAAAACTAAAATTATCACTAATCCTAATGTGATCCAGCAGGAAAGATGGGTCCACTGCCCAAAATGCAAAACACCTATGACTGACCTGGAACACGGTTTATGGTCCTGTGCCAAAGTCCAAAAATACTGGAGAGCTATAGATGTATGGGCAAGAGGGATTTGTGGAGATATGGGAGAGCTTGAACCGGTGAGATGGATTTTTCATTATCACCCAACTTCCCCCACGATGAGACAACCCCATATATTATGGCATTATATTGCGTTGGTGGCAAAGAGACTATTGCTCCAATACTGGCTCAATGATAGACCACCAGACCTTGCCCATCTGAAAACGTTGTTACAACACACATTGATACTCGAATCCATGGATACGCTCCGCAACCCAAGCACATTGGCCAAAAAATTCTTCTTTAAGTGGAGACGTTTTATTGAATTAGAACTCACGGATATAGAAATTAAAAATTTCATGTTACCTTTTCGATCAACATCATGGTATGCCTTGGAGGAATTAGGGGGTACGCTAGGGAGGTTAAGATGCTAAGAATGGGAGATGCACTAACTTTGTTACTCTATTTTTAATATTATAACTGTTCACTTAATTTGTCCAGTTACTTTCTTATTAAGTGTGATACTTACATGTGGGAGGGGGGAAGAAGGGGTATGGGAACATTTTTATGTACAAACTGTTCGATATTGTTTATACTCTAATGTTGTACACAGTCTTCTCATATGTAAGTTACAAATGTTTGGCATAATGTTTTTGACTGTGTGCAAATCTTGTTATTACTCAAACCAAATAAAAATGATGGTTCAAAAAAAAAACCACACGCATGCGACTATCGCACAGTGTGCTGTATGGGTGCGAGTTTTTCCCGCACCCATATACTTTTAATGGGCACTTGTGCAAGGAAATCGTGGTCAATCGCAGGATGCTGTGATTGAACTCGCATTTCCCTTGCAATGTGAGTTCAGTGCGTGTAAAATGCGCTAATGGGACCAGTATCATTCACTGATACTGGTCCTAGTGCAATGCGAGTCTCGCTCGTATTGCTCTTGTGTGAGGCACATGCACAGTGTGCCTCCAGCCTGAATTGGAGACTCTATTGTCAACCACAGATTACAATTTGGTTAGCATTATGGGAACCTAGCTGGGTAAGATCTATGACTAGGTGACAAACCTGGAGGTTTAAACTATATTCAGAAAGGACAGGAAATACAAAAATGGTGGAGGGATGTGTATTCTCGTTAAATCCAATTTAAGACATGTGCTCAATGATGACATCCGGAGGGAGCTGCAATAATGTAGAATCAGTATGGTTAAAATATATATTGGTGATCAAAATTAGAAAGCAACACACCATTTCTTTAATGTTAAGGTCATTGTGTTGTCCTATGTGAAAATATCCTACCATGAGTAAATTAGCAGTATTTTAAGCTTATTTCATAAATTGAATATATTGTAAAGCTCAGAATAAAAATGTAAATGAGATAATTGAAAAAGAACACTGATCAAAATTAGAGAACACTGTCAGATACCTGCAAGTTATTGGTGTTAATTTGGCACCTGGTGCTAATTTCCTTAATTATCTGACAAACCCTATTTAACTGGCAGCCTAACTTTCCAGTTTGCACTCACTTTGCAGAAATGGTGTGCCATTCGAAAGTGACTGAAACCATCCGGCAGCAGGTTTTCCAGATGAAGGCCAAAGGGGTCACCCTATCAGCCATAAAAACAGAAGTTGGGCGTTCCAAGTCTGTGATTTCTAGAATATTGCATCGGTACAGCATCTCAAACTCTTTCAAGTCCCCCAAGAGGGCTTGTTGCCCTTGAAAGGCAAATGCAAGAAGGACAGAAGAATGCAGAGAATCTCCATGGGTAATTGTTTGCAGCTGGAATAGTTCACCCGTTCAGCACTGAACAGGGTAAGGATCTGTCTTGTCATACAGTGTCACAATGTTTAAGAGCATTTGGACTGAAAACACACTCAGCAGTGACCAAACTTCTCATTAGTAGAAAGAAGCAAAAAGCTAGACTCACCATGGGCCACAGGAACACGAGTTCTGACATCACTGGGACCACGCCAGCACCGGAGCGGAGTATAGGCATTTTTATTTTTAAGGGGGTGCACACGGGAAATGAGAATGGATTGTCAAAGTAGTTGACAACTCCTCTAAGACTGTGGTCCCATGATGAGCTTTTGAGGATTTTTTTCTGACAGTTCCAGCAAAGTACATAGGATTTATATAAACTTCATGCCAGTCAGTGGTTTTCCTCTGAATGATAGTACCAACAGCTTTGAGGTGGAGGGAAGCTGCTACTTTTCCAGAATTGTTCTGAGATTATTCTCAGTCATGCTGTTTGTATTGTTTTTTTAAATATGGTAATTGTGCTGTGCTCTGCTGTAACCATACCTCCCCATGGGAGCACATGTACAGTGCGTATTTACATGTGCCAGTTGGTGGCATTTTATTTTGCTGTGATGTTACAATAATTAGGGCAGAAAAAAATACAATATGCACAAATTTCCTATGGAGGCACAGGATTTTGCACTGTAAATTAAAAAGTGAATCATTGGTCTACAGCAATGGCGCTTTATTTGCAGAGTCGCATTGTCAGATTTAACTAATCAGCTATTTATTGCATTTTAAAACTAAATGTCCTAAATATCCGATAGGATCTGGTAGTACTTTCAGGAATCATGTTTGTCTTTTCTCCTATTCACAATTCAGAAAGGGTGGACGTCATACAGTGTTGGCCAAAAGTATTGACACCCCTGCAATTCTGTCAGATATAATACTCAGTTTCTTCCTGAAAATGATTGCAAACACAAATTCTTTGGTATTATTATCTTCATTTAATTTGTCTTCAATGAAAAAACACAAAGAATTGTCCTAAAGCCAAATTGGATCTAATTCCACACCAAACATACAAAAGGGGGTGGACAAAAGTGTTGGCACTGTTAGAAAAATCATGTGATGTTTCTCTAATTTGTGTAATTAACAGCACCTGTAACTTACCTGTGGCACCTAACAGGTGTTGGCAATAACTAAATCACACTTGTAGCCAGTTGACATGGATTAAAGTTGACTCAACCTCTGTCCTGTGTCCTTGTGTGTACCACATTGAGCATGGAGAAAAGAAAGAAGACCAAAAAACTGTCTGAGTACTTGAGAAAACAAATTGCGAGGAAGCATGGGCAATCTCAAGGCTACAAGTCCATCTCGAAAGACCTGAATGTTCCTGTGTCTACTGTGCACAGTGTCATCAAGTAGTTTAAAGCTCACGGCACTTTGGCTAATCTCCCTAGATGTGGACGTAAAAGAAAAATTGACAAGAGATTTCAACGCAAGATTGTGCGTATGGTGGATAAAGAACCTCGACTAACATCCAAACAAGTTCAAGCTGCCCTGCAGTCCGAGGGTACAGCAGTGTCAATCGGCGTCTGAATGAAAAGGGACTGTATGGTAGGATACCCAGGAAGACCCCACTTCTTACCCCAAGACATAAAAAAGCCAGGCTGGAGTTTGCCAAAACTTACCTGAGAAAGCCTAAAACGTTTTGGAAGAATGTTCTCTGGTCAGATGAGACAAAAGTAGAGCTTTTTGGGCAAAGGCATCAACATAGAATTTACAGGAGAAAAAAAGAGGCATTCAAAGAAAAGAACACGGTCCCTACAGTCAAACATGGCGGAGGTTCCCTGATGTTTTGGGGTTGCTTTGCTGCCTCTGGCACTGGACTGCTTGACCGTGTGCATGGCATTATGAAGTCTGAAGACTACCAACAAATTTTGCAGCATAATGTAGGGCCCAGTGTGAGAAAGCTGGGTCTCCATCAGAGGTCATGGGTTTTCCAGCAGGACAATGACCCAAAACACACTTCAAAAAGCACTAGAAAATGGTTTGAGAGAAAGCACTGGAGACTTCTAAGGTGGCCAGCAATGAGTCCAGACCTGAATCCCATAGAACACCTGTGGAGTCATCTAAAAATGGCAGTTTGGAGAAGGCACCCTTCAAATATCAGGGACCTGGAGCAGTTTGCTAAAGAAGAATGGTCTAAAATTCCAGCAGAGCATTGTAAGAAAGTCATTGATGGTTACCGGAAATGGTTGATGGCAGTTATTTTGGCTAAAGGTTGTGCAACCAAGTATTAGTCTGAGGGTGCCAATACTTTTGTCCGGCCCATTTTTGGAGTTTTGCGTCAGTGATCAATGTTTTGCTTTTTGCTTCATTCTGTGACACCCTGGCACCCTGGTTGGGGCACCACAGAACTCTTGGTACACAAATGGAATGTACACAGCAAGCAGCACTCACTACTAACAACACACCTTAGAAAACCCCTTTTCACGCCAGGCCTCTAGGGGGAGCTCCACTGGTTACCTTAAGCCAGTTCCCCCTATAAATACGGGTCCTGGAGGGAGAAACAGTGGAGTGTGCAGTCGCTTTAGAACTGTGAACAGCTAGGAGAGTGACTCACCGTGGCGGGGTGCCACACTCCCCCTTGGTGAAATACGCTTGTCCCTAAGCGTCGCACTACCCAACTTTACAGAGGATTTTTGCATTTTTATAACAGGTAATAAACACTTTTATTATAAACAAGTATGCATTTACTTATGATGTTGCAAGTAAAAAGGAAAACAGGTGAAAACACTTTTGCGAACCCGGCGGGCGGTCGGCTGTCCTTAGTTTGAGTCCAGGCTATTGCAGCCAAGTTGCGGTGTCATTTACCAAAACAGAAAGAAGTCTCTTGCAAAGTTCAAACAACAGAGTCACTTGTGGAGGGCAGTGTTCCGGATCCGTATAGCGAACCACCCATCGCAGCATACATATCGCTCGTAGGTTACAATGTCCCCTCTATACAAGTCTCGGTTTGGATGCCCTCGCGGTAGGTACAATTCCACATCACGACGCCCCACAAACACTTCCGTACATACACCCTCCTCCCTTATGAAACCCCACCTGGTCGATAGGTTGAATGTGCTCACCCATCCGGTCTTACGGAGTTCATCAGGCAATGGAGATTGGCGGCGGGCTTCAGCGCGAGCCTGCATGTTGGCGTGAAGACGAGCGTGCCACTCCTCTCTCCGGATGCGACGTACATCTTCGTCGGAGTGGTGCGGAGTGTGGATAAAGTCACTACGACGTGCTGGTTGTTGAACGGCTTGAGTCTGGTGGGCAGTCTGGATGGGGACCCGGTTGAACGGTACTGGAGAAGGTGTTGCAATGGCACCGGACCAGCGTACCCGAGCGGATTGCTCGGCAGAAGGATCCACGGTATCTCTCTAGGCGAACCCGGTGTAGAGGTCCTCAGCGGTGCTGTGGGTCTCGTCGTCGTCATCATCCTCCTCTCCCTCAACGATCACATCGGGCTGCTCGACGCACGGAGACATTGGAATGAGGTCCTCTGGGTCGTGGGGCGGCTGTGCTGCATAATTCTCCTCGAGGTCGTCCTGCAGGGCTTCCAGGCTGCCTGCCTCTTCTTCTGTAGCAGCTGGTAGTGGTGTCTCAATCCCGGCTACCAGGTAGGCCTCGGTAATAGCAGAGGAAGCCTCCGGTTTAGGGAAGAAACAGGCGACAGTCTCGGTAGTGATGAAACTAGTCACGGGTTCCACAATGGGAACCGGGTAAGTGTCCATATCTTTTTTGGAGCGGGTTACAAGCTCCGGCTCAAACACGGTTTCAGTTCCAGGCTCTGGAGCGGGATGAGCTGTGGACTCCACCGGGATGATACAGTCTATCGGCTCCGGAGACGAGGCGGGAAAAGTGGTCGGCGTGGGCGAGGCGGTGCTGAAACTCGAGATGTCGTCCGGCCCTGGAGTGGTTGCACCCGAGCGGCTCTGCTGCATCGCACGATGTAGTCTGCTGCCCAAGCTCGCGCTCCAACTGCGGATTGTCCATTCAACGGTTTCATGGAGCCGCACCCGAAGGTCTTGTAGAGCTTCTTGCCAGAAGTCGGGGCTGCCGTCTATGTTGAGGACAGGACCCGGACCCAGATGGCCTATGGCTGCTCTGGCCTCGGCTTCCACTTCTCGCATCAGGTCATGGAGTCTGGTACTGGTCATTTTCTTGGAGGAGCCACACCCGTCTCTACCCGGTAACTGTTCTGGTGAAGAGCTGGTGAAACTGGTCTGTGTCACTCCCACTTCCTTGGGGGTTTTTTGTAGTCCAATTGTGGGAAAAGGTCTTTGGTCCGCCCCCATGGTTGATTCGAGCAATCAGTTTGGCGCCTTTGCCTTTAGCCCTCCCACGAAGAGGGGCGGTGGCTCACCCCTGGGCTTGCACGTGGCGAGTCCTCATGGCGGTTTCGGCCATCTTGGGCGCCATCTTGGCCCAACGGTGAAAAGGCGGGAAAGTTCTTTTTGGGACAAACAAAGTCCATTTTGTAGACATTAAAGTAATTTAAAGCACATAATACCCAATAGGGAACGGGCCTGCTCGTATCCTGTTCGTGACACCAAATTCTGACTCACCGTGGCCGGAACTCCAGTTTAGACAGGCAGTAGCTCCTTCCTCCTTGTCACGGGTGGACCGCGCCTGCCGGTAGTGGGGCCCGGTTGAGTGCAGATCAAAAGGGTTGAAGACGTCTTGTAGGAACAGATTAAGGGGGCTAATTGTTTCGTGACGCCACCTATGAGTGTTTCGGTAAGTCTTACCCACACTGCGGGGCCTCCGGGGGATGGAATGCAACAAGATGGAAGTATCCCCACAGGCTAAGCGATGATCCCCGGAGCCAGGAGCTGCTTAAGATGTTGTGCGGCAGCTGCGGTTACCTTGTGTGCGGACGGACGTAGTCATAAGGAAGCACGGACACTGTAAGTCTCTGTAACGGGTAATTTACTGTAACCAGCAAGCAGTACATGGCATACAGTGATGGGTAGTGGACCGGGTGGACTCAGCAGTGATAGGTGTCCCTCAGAGATCCGCGGTGTTCCTCCATTTTTACTAAGTAAGTTGCCGTTGTCGCCCAGGAATACCAGGTCGGGTACAGGGAGGCTGCTTGAATGCCCTATCCGGGGTATACGTTCCGGATGCTTTGGGGAGCCTTGGGTCCCTTGGTGGGTACACCGCTGGTTAGACGACTGGATTTGGCGATTGTGGGGTGCTCCTGTAGAGCTGCTCCTCCACTCTTCTGGTTCGCGTAGCAGAGCTGAACTGCTGCTAGCTTCGGTACCAGCAAACCGGCTGTAGATGGGCACGGGATGGCTTTGAGCCCGCATTTTGATGCCCAAAAATTGGTAGGGAGATGGCCGGTAGAAGATGGCCAGGGGCTGCACCGACTGTGCAACCCCCTCTCCTAAGTTGCAGAGCTGGGAATCTGCAGAGGGTCTTCTAGGTTGCTGTTACTTGCAGACTCACTCCTCCAGACTACTTCTAAACTTAAACTTCCACTACACACTACCCTTGCACTCCGCCCACCAGGACCTTGATTGGCCCTCTATGCTAAGTGATGCATGCAGGGTATGGATCTCTAAGTTAACAATATGACTGCTGGGTCAGAGAATATTGCTGCTGCATTTGTGGCTGCGATACCCTCCTGTGTTGCACTCGTTGCGGGGTGCCACACTCCCCCTTGGTGAAATATGCTTGTCCCTAAGCGTCGCACTACCCAACTTTACAGAGGATTTTTGCATTTTTATAACAGGTAATAAACACTTTTATTATAAACAAGTATGCATTTACTTATGATGTTGCAAGTAAAAAGGAAAACAGGTGAAAACACTTTTGCGAACCCGGCGGGCGGTCGGCTGTCCTTAGTTTGAGTCCAGGCTATTGCAGCCAAGTTGCGGTGTCATTTACCAAAACAGAAAGAAGTCTCTTGCAAAGTTCAAACAACAGAGTCACTTGTGGAGGGCAGTGTTCCGGATCCGTATAGCGAACCACCCATCGCAGCATACATATCGCTCGTAGGTTACAATGTCCCCTCTATACAAGTCTCGGTTTGGATGCCCTCGCGGTAGGTACAATTCCACATCACGACGCCCCACAAACACTTCCGTACATACACCCTCCTCCCTTATGAAACCCCACCTGGTCGATAGGTTGAATGTGCTCACCCATCCGGTCTTACGGAGTTCATCAGGCAATGGAGATTGGCGGCGGGCTTCAGCGCGAGCCTGCATGTTGGCGTGAAGACGAGCGTGCCACTCCTCTCTCCGGATGCGACGTACATCTTCGTCGGAGTGGTGCGGAGTGTGGATAAAGTCACTACGACGTGCTGGTTGTTGAACGGCTTGAGTCTGGTGGGCAGTCTGGATGGGGACCCGGTTGAACGGTACTGGAGAAGGTGTTGCAATGGCACCGGACCAGCGTACCCGAGCGGATTGCTCGGCAGAAGGATCCACGGTATCTCTCCAGGCGAACCCGGTGTAGAGGTCCTCAGCGGTGCTGTGGGTCTCGTCGTTGTCATCATCCTCCTCTCCCTCAACGATCACATCGGGCTGCTCGACGCACGGAGACGTTGGAATGAGGTCCTCTGGGTCGTGGGGCGGCTGTGCTGCATAATTCTCCTCGAGGTCGTCCTGCAGGGCTTCCAGGCTGCCTGCCTCTTCTTCTGTAGCAGCTGGTAGTGGTGTCTCAATCCCGGCTACCAGGTAGGCCTCGGTAATAGCAGAGGAAGCCTCCGGTTTAGGGAAGAAACAGGCGACAGTCTCGGTAGTGATGAAACTAGTCACGGGTTCCACAATGGGAACCGGGTAAGTGTCCATATCTTCTTTGGAGCGGGTTACAAGCTCCGGCTCAAACACGGTTTCAGTTCCAGGCTCTGGAGCGGGATGAGCTGTGGACTCCACCGGGATGATACAGTCTATCGGCTCCGGAGACGAGGCGGGAAAAGTGGTCGGCGTGGGCGAGGCGGTGCTGAAACTCGAGATGTCGTCCGGCCCTGGAGTGGTTGCACCCGAGCGGCTCTGCTGCATCGCACGATGTAGTCTGCTGCCCAAGCTCGCGCTCCAACTGCGTATTGTCCATTCAACGGTTTCATGGAGCCGCACCCGAAGGTCTTGTAGAGCTTCTTGCCAGAAGTCGGGGCTGCCGTCTATGTTGAGGACAGGACCCGGACCCAGATGGCCTATGGCTGCTCTGGCCTCGGCTTCCACTTCTCGCATCAGGTCATGGAGTCTGGTACTGGTCATTTTCTTGGAGGAGCCACACCCGTCTCTACCCGGTAACTGTTCTGGTGAAGAGCTGGTGAAACTGGTCTGTGTCACTCCCACTTCCTTGGGGGTTTTTGTAGTCCAATTGTGGGAAAAGGTCTTTGGTCCGCCCCCATGGTTGATTCGAGCAATCAGTTTGGCGCCTTTGCCTTTAGCCCTCCCACGAAGAGGGGCGGTGGCTCACCCCTGGGCTTGCACGTGGCGAGTCCTCATGGCGGTTTCGGCCATCTTGGGCGCCATCTTGGCCCAACGGTGAAAAGGCGGGAAAGTTCTTTTTGGGACAAACAAAGTCCATTTTGTAGACATTAAAGTAATTTAAAGCACATAATACCCAATAGGGAACGGGCCTGCTCGTATCCTGTTCGTGACGCCAAATTCTGACTCACCGTGGCCGGGACTCCAGTTTAGACAGGCAGTAGCTCCTTCCTCCTTGTCACGGGTGGACCGCGCCTGCCGGTAGTGGGGCCCGGTTGAGTGCAGATCAAAAGGGTTGAAGACGTCTTGTAGGAACAGATTAAGGGGGTTAATTGTTTCGTGACGCCACCTATGAGTGTTTCGGTAAGTCTTACCAACGCTGCGGGGCCTCTGGGGATGGAATGCAGCAAGATGGAACGCTCCCCACAGGCTAAGCAATGATCCCTGGAGCCAGGAGCTGCTTAAGATGTTGTGCGGCAGCTGCGGTTACCTTGTGTGCGGACGGACGTAGTCATAAGGAAGCATGGACACTGTAAGTCTCTGTAACGGGTAATTTACTGTAACCAGCAAGCAGTACATGGCATACAGTTACGGGTAGTGGACCGGGTGGACTCAGCAGTGATAGGTGTCCCTCAGAGATCCGCGGTGTTCCTCCATTCTAACTAAGTAAGTTGCCGTTGTCACCCAGGAATACCAGGTCGGGTACAGGAAGGCTGCTTGAATGCCCTATCCGGGTTATATGTTCCGGATGCTTTGGGGAGCCTTGGGTCCCTTGGTGGGTACACCGCTGGTTAGACGACTGGATTTGGCGATGGTGGGGTGCTCCTGTAGAGCTGCTCCTCCACTCTTCTGGTTCGCGTAGCAGAGCTGAACTGCTGCTAGCTTCGGTACCAGCAAACCGGCTGTAGATGGGCACGGGATGGCTTTGAGCCCGCATTTTGATGCCCAAAAATTGGTAGGGAGATGGCCGGTAGAAGATGGCCAGGGGGCTGCACCGACTGTGCAACCCCCTCTCCTAAGTTGCAGAGCTGGGAATCTGCAGAGGGTCTTCTAGGTTGCTGTTACTTGCAGACTCACTCCTCCAGACTACTTCTAAACTTAAACTTCCACTACACACTACCCTTGCACTCCGCCGACCAGGACCTTGATTGGCCCTCTATGCTAAGTGATGCATGCAGGGTATGGATCTCTAAGTTAACAATATGACTGCTGGGTCAGAGAATATTGCTGCTGCATTTGTGGCTGCAATACCCTCCTGTGACGCACTCGTTGCGGGGCGCCACAAGAGCTGACCTGGTCCTGGAGCCACACTTGACCCATACCAGCACACCTGGAAAAGTGAGAGACCCTTGCAACTGGGGTCATAGGACAGGAAGAAAATACCTCACAGGGACAGAAGAGTCACCCTAACTCTTCCCTAACAATCCGGTTACTGGAACCGAGCTGCAGAAGCTACAACGTAAACTGCAGAGGAACCAGCACCACAACCAGGAAGTTTAGCTCCCTGTACACCTGAAGCACCACCAGATGAGAGCCCAGGGAAGGAGGAATTCCCCTGACCCCTTTGATAGTGCCCTCAGTGCAGCATACTCAGGTGAATCACATTTCACCAGAACGTACAACCCGGTTCGGCAGGATTCCATATCCACCCGACCTCACCAGAACAGCATAGAAGGAAGCCTACACCACTGCTTGCTGTGGAAACTCCAGGAGTGTCAACCTCATCACCCGGTCGAGAGTACCTTTTGTCTTTTGTCACCAGTAAAGGTACCAAAAGACTTTATGTGTCTGTGCATTATTCCTGGACTAACACGCAGTAACTACCTGAGCTGCCATATTCCATCAAAGACAGCTCCTGGCCCCGGGGACTCCCGCTTATCCTGTGGGGAACATCCTATCTAGCTGCCGTACATCCCCCGGAGGCCCAAGCAGCACCGGTGCAATCACTGGACTCCCACAGGTGGCGTCACGACAACAAGAATTATCCCCCATCCGTTCATCCCCTTTTGATCTGACCACCGGGCCCCACAGCCTCAGGCGCAGAACCGTGACAAGTGCTGCATCGCCTGAGACGTGAGCATCCGGCAACGGTGGGTCAATTCTCTTTTGTTTTTTTCATTGAAGACAAATGAAATGAAGATAATAATACCAAAGAATTTGTGATTGCAATCATTTTCAGGAAGAAACTGAGTATTATCTGACAGAATTGAAGGGGTTACTTAAACGGAATAGTTCTGGCTCGACCACTTTAATCAAATGGGGTGCTCAGGTACAACAACGTATTAATGAAAAAGTAAATGACCTGGCACACACAAGTAGTAAAGAGTATACAAAAAAAATCTTATATGTCCTTTTATTTTTGAAAGTTCTGATTATTTCTCATACATAAAAAGAAAGTCTTAACGGACAATGAAGTCTTCCCCAACGTTTCGACCCTCCCGGGTCTTCATCAAGGGTTCAGCAGACTAATGCATGATATGCAAAACAAATACAAAAAGTACAAAAGATCAGTGACATGTAATTTATGAAGTGATAAATACAATAACCGTCAATACGTTCATGAAATAAAACAACAAAAGTGACCAAAAACGGCATTTCCAAGCCAAGAGAAAAATAAGGAATATACAAAAAATGAACATATATAGCAGGTGAGACTCCTTATATAAGAGGGAATAAAGAAATGGAGGCTAGCCATTCTGTTTACTTGTTACCATGGTTACTGAGTCGTGACTGCGATGTCACTTCCGCCGTGTCACTTCCTGCAACAGGTATAAGGTATAGCCTCCATTTCTTTATTCCCTCTTATATAAGGAGTCTCACCTGCTATATATGTTCATTTTTTGTATATTCCTTATTTTTCTCTTGGCTTGGAAATGCCGTTTTTGGTCACTTTTGTTGTTTTATTTCATGAACGTATTGACGGTTATTGTATTTATCACTTCATAAATTACATGTCACTGATCTTTTGTACTTTTTGTATTTGTTTTGCATATCATGCATTAGTCTGCTGAACCCTTGATGAAGACCCGGGAGGGTCGAAACGTTGGGGAAGACTTCATTGTCCGTTAAGACTTTCTTTTTATGTATGAGAAATAATCAGAACTTTCAAAAATAAAAGGACATATAAGAATTGAAGGGGTGTCAATACTTTTGGCCATGACTGTATATACTGTTTACTTGTTACCATGGTTACTGAGTTGTGACTGCGATGTCACTTCCGCCGCGTCACTTCCTGCAATAGATATATTCTGTTTACTTGTTACCATGGTTACTGAGTCGTGACTGCGATGTCACTTCTGCCGTGTCACTTCCTGCAACAGGTATAAGGTATACTGTTTACTGGTTACCATGGTCACTGAGTTGTGACTGCGATGTCACTTCCACTATGTCACTTCCTGCAATAGGTACAAGGTATACTGTTTATTTGTTACCATGGCCACTAAGTCGTGACTGTTTTGTCACTTCCACTACGTCACTTCCTACAATAGGTACAATTTATACTGTTTACTTGTGATCATGGCCACTAAGCTGTGATTGTGATGTCACTTCCGCTGTGTCACCTTATGCAATTGGTATAATTTATACTGTTTACTTGTTACTATGGTCACTGAGTTGTGACTGCGATGTCACTTCCGCTTCGTCACTTCCTGCAATAAGTATAATTTATACTGTTTACTTGTTACCATGGTCACAGAGCTGTGACTGCGATGTCACTTCCGCTGTGTCACTTCCTGCAATAGGTATAAGGCACACTGCTTACTTGTTACCATGGTCACTGAGTTGTGATTGTGATGTCACTTCCGCCTATGGCAATATCATGTGGTGCCGACCCAGGAGCAGGGGATGCCGACCCAGGAGAGGTGAGCTGGGGAGCAGTGCCTGGGGACCTAACAGTACCCCCTCCCTCACGCCCCCTACTCCAAAGGCGTGCTAAGAACCTCGCCAGAAAGCGTGGTGCATCAATGTTCTCCCGGGGCTCCTAGGTCATCTCCTCAGGACCGAAGCCAACCCAGTCAATCAGGAAGAGGGTTTTGCCTTTACTCTTCTTCATGGCAAGGATGTCCCTGACCTCATAGACATTCTCAGAGCTGAGAGGCCATGGCACAGTGCCGAAAGATGGATGAAAATGACTAAGCACCACTGGTTTCAACAACAAGACATGAAAGGAGTTAGGGATCCGAAGCGAGGCAGGCAGTCTCAACTTGTAGGCAACGTTGTTGATGCGTCCCATGACTTTGAAGGGACCAATGTAACGCGGCCCTTGCTTGTAGGATGGCACCTTCAGCCTGACGTTTCTGGGAGACAAGATGGTGCATCTGAGCGTCTTTTATCGGCATGTCTCTTCATCCTGCCAGAGGCTTGTGTAAGGGCGTCTCTGGTCTCTCTCCAGATCTTGAAGAAGTCCACGGGCACTGCATCAGCTGCTGGGTTGCCGGACGCTGAGGAGATTGGTAGAGGCAAACCAGAATTGTGCCCGAATACCACGACAAAATGAGATTTAACAAACGACTCACTGGAGTGATTGTCGTAAGCAAATTCCACCCAAGGAAGGAGACTGGTCCAGTTATCGTGATGCGCATTGGCAAAGTGCCGAAGGTAGGTGGTGAGGACTTGGTTAATGCGCTCCACCTGCCCGTTGGACTGAGGACGATAAGCTGAGGAGAAGTCGAACGTGATGTCCATATGCTTGCACAGCGCCCTCCAGAACCGAGAAGTGAACTGGACTCCCCTATCGGACATGATATGACGAGGAAATCCGTAGAGCCGGAAGATGTGTTCAATGAATATCTTGGCCAACTCAGAAGCGGATGGTAGACCGGGCAAAGGAACTAAGTGAGACATTTTGGAGAAGCGATCCACAACTACCCATATGACCGTACAGCCGGAGGAGCAGCGCAGATCCGTAATGAAATCCATAGCTATGTGTTGCCAAGGAGCTAATGGGACTGGAAGAGGCTGTAGACGTCCAGCCGGTAACTCTCTGGACACCTTATTTCTAGCACAGGATGGACATGAAGCGACAAAGTCGTGGATGTCTTGATGGATAGTAGGCCACCAATAGTGATGAGAGATCAAAGAGAGAGACTTTTTAACTCCTACGTGACCGGCAATTCTCGACGAGTGTCCCGATGTCAGGACCCGCCTTCCTCTGATCCTGTGCTACGAAGGTCATACCCGGCGGAAGTCCAGCTACAAAGAACAGGGCAAAGAACAGGGACCACAGGAACTGCCTGGGGTTGAGTCTTTGGGCGGACTGGAGATAAGCCAGGTTCTTGTGGTCGGTGAAGATAATGAACGGATGAACGACAACCTCAAGGAGGTGTCGCCACTCCTCCAATGCCAATTTAATGGCCAGCAATTCATGATCCCCGATAAAGTAGTTGTGCTCTGATGAGGTAAATGCTTTGGAGAAAAACTTGCAGATTACTAACCGACCCGAAGAGCATTTCTGGGAGAGGACAGCCCCCGCTCCTATGGAGGAGACGTCTACCTCTACGATGAACTGTCTGTTTACTTCTGGGCGGTGCAAGGTAGGAGCCTTGGAGAAGGAGAGCTTTAAGGTGGAAAAGGCTTCTTCAGCCTCCGGGGTCCAGTTGCAGGACCTTGCTCCCTTACAGATGAGAGCCGTGATGGGCTTCATCAAGGAAGGGAAATGGGGAATGAATTGCCTGTAATAATTTGCAAAGCCGAGGAACCGCTGGATAGCCTTAGTCCCCACAGGAAAGGGCCACTTCAGAACAGTGGAGAGCTTCTCAGGGTCCATCCGGAATCAGAGACGATATATCTGAGAAGGGGCAGAGTGAGGGGTTGAGAGACATCGCTCTCGCCTAGGACGGCCTCTCTTAATTGACCTAGGCGGAGGGGTTTTCCCGGTCTTTCAGAACAACACCAGCGCCGATGGGATGCGTCCCCGCAATACAGGCATAGGCCGTGAGCCAGCCTCTCTACTTGGCATTGCTCCGCCATCCTGACTCGATCCACCTGCATAGGGTCGGAAAAGGGGGCGTCGGCAGGCACCATGGTCTGTGTACTGGGCTGACTGCGTGCAGAGGGAAGCAACCGGACGAATAACCTCTCCCTGGCGGTTTCACGCGAGCGTTCCTGAAAACACATGTCGAAGTGAGTGGCTAGTGAGATTAAACCCTCCAGCTCAGCTGGGATATTCCGACCCGCGAGTTCATAATTTATCCTGCTGGACAGGCCACCAGAAGGCTCCAGTCAGCGCTTCGTTATTCCATCTCAACTCGGAGGAAGCGAATGGCGTACTGCCTAGCGATGAGTGTCCCTTTGTAATGGATGCCCCCCACACCTTTCGGGTGAGGCTGTAATCTTAATTGTCTGCTGCCAAATTGGATGCTTTGTCTGGGTGCGTGCACGTCACAGGAAAGAAACCACGCTGACACACAAGTCAATGTAGAGCTTAATGACAAAGACCTTTATTAAGGGAGTGGTTAGCAGTTTTATAGTCATCATTAAAGGGGCATTTCTTAAGGGTGGTTCTAGGTAATTGCATCATTTTATACTGAATATACATTCTTTTCTGAAAAGCATTTAATTATATTCTCTGCGTGTTAGTTAGTTTAACTAGCCTTGAAGTGAACATTTAGTCCGAAGACATTCTGATAAGAGTTTCAGTACGGCTACCTCTAAATCAAATCATTTATATAAAATCTGAGACAGAGAAAATCGAAAGGTGGGAGGGAAGAAGGAGAGAGAGCTTAGCTAGGGGAAAGTGCAAGGCCAAGGCTTTTTCCCTACAACCAGGCCTTAAGCCTGAAACATTTGATTTCTGAATGACTACATACTAATATAGATTATTAACTATTTATTTGCCATAACATTCCCCCATTTGGAGACATTCAAAATCTTACCCAAAATCCTTGCCCTAGGTGACAGAAGGGGAAAGGTAGAGAAAAATGGGAAAGTGATAATATTCACCAATATTGAGACAACCATAACATCTAACTGCAATGACAATCGTAACGCCTTTGTAATTGGTCTTGCCGCCCTCTAAACTGTTATCTAAGATGATGTCTCACCTCTCTATTTAATGCTACTGAAATACAAAGTAAAAGTTACACACACAAAAATATGGAGATTATATTTACTAAAATAGGTTCAAAATATAATAAAAATGAATGCTGCTCCCACAATTCCCTTCTCCCGTGGCAATGAGTAAATGCTCCAACCAAAGTGCATGCACACAGACCTACTCAGGTACATTCTCCTCCCCTTGTTGACGGAGCCGGTCTTCCTACACCACTTCACCGGATTTCCCACATAGGTCTGCCCATTACACCATCGGATGGACACGAACACTCACAAACCATGGCAAACAAGGAAACTATACGAATGCTGCAATCAAATACCGGTCATAATCATCACTCAACTGTTAGTCATTATATTTGACATTCTCCATAAGTTGGTCCTTACTACGGTCTAATTCAGGAGGACATGGTCTCGTACCAAGTCAATGTTGCTGGTGGAAACTTCAGTCTTATCTAACATAAGTCAGTCCCTGATATTCAAAAATAAAGGTGTCCTAAGCGGTCAGTGTCCCTTGGGATCAGGGGCGTAACTACCGGCATAGCAGATGTAGCTGTCACTTTGGGGCCCGGCGCTTGTGGGGGGCCCGGACCCAGCGCCGCTACGCTGCTATGCCTTGTGTGGCCGTCAGATGGGGGGGTGGGGGCCGCCCGTTCTTCCCGCTGCAGGCCTGGCTACTTTTAAATGATTTTGTGGTCGCCGCCGCCCGTCTGCATGGCAGGGTCTGAGGAGCGGCGCCGGCCGCCAAGTTGCGGCGGCATTATGAGTCATGAGGAGAGACTAACTTGTTGGTGCAGTCGCACAGACTCTGCACACCAATCAGCGGGCGGCCCAGGCAGCGGCTCATACTTCTATTGGAAGCACAGGCTGTGCTGTGCTGTGACGAAATCACGACATCACGTTCTTTGTGGGCGGAGAGAGCACACATTCTGCTCTCCCGCCAATGAAATGGAAACGCACCGGCCACCCCGACCCCAGCCACTACCGGTGGTCCCTGTTCAGGCAGCCAGTGGAGCAGGCCTGAAGACAGCCTACGGTCGTTTTCCTCACTCTTCCTGTGTGGCCTGTCAGCTGCGGACCTGGGGCAGTGCGAGACAGCAAGCCAAAGCTGAGGAAAGCAAGGCAAGGTACTTTAACCATCAGCTGAGGCACTTACTTGTCTGTGTGTGGCTGGGGCTGCGTGGCTGGGCTGGCTGTGTGTGACTGGGGCTGTGTGTCTGACTGTGTGTGGCTGGGGCTGCGTGGCTGGGCTGGCTGTGTGTAACTGGGGCTGTGTGTCTGACTGTGTGTGTGGCTGGGGCTGCGTGGCTGGGCTGGTTGTGTGTGAATGGGGCTGTGTGTCTGTGTGTGGCTGGGGCTTTGTGGCTGGGCTGGCTGTGTGTGACTGGGGCTGTGTGTCTGTGTGTGGCTGGGGCTTTGTGGCTGGGCTGGCTGTGTGTGGCTGGGGCTGCGTGGCTGGGCTGGCTGTGTGTGAATGGGGCTGTGTGTCTGTGCTGTGTGTGGCTGGGGCTTCGTGGCTGGGCTGGCTGTGACTGGGGCTGTGTGTCTGACTGTGTGTGTGGCTGGGGCTGCGTGGCTGGGCTGGCTGTGTGAATGGGGCTGTGTGTCTGTGTGTGGCTGGGGCTGCGTGGCTGGGCTGGCTGTGTGTGACTGGGGCTGTGTGTCTGACTGTGTGTGTGGCTGGGCCTGCGTGGCTGGGCTGGCTGTGTGTGACTGGGGCTGTGTGTCTGACTGTGTGTGTGGCTGGGGCTGCGTGACTGGCTGGCTGTGTGTGAATGGGGCTGTGTGTCTGTGTGTGGCTGGGGCTTCGTGGCTGGGCTGGCTGTGTGTGACTGGGGCTGTGTGTCTGACTGTGTGTGTGTGGCTGGGGCTGCGTGGCTGGGCTGGCTGTGTGTGAATGGGGCTGTGTGTCTGACTGTGTGTGTGGGTGGGGCTGCGTGGATGGGCTGGCTGTGTGTCTGTGTGTGGCTGGGGCTGCGTGGCTGGGCTGGCTGTGTGAATGGGGCTGTGTGTCTGTGTGTGTCTGGGGCTGCGTGGCTGGGCTGGCTATGTGTGACTGGGGCTGTGTGTCTGACTGTGTCTGTGTGTGGCTGAGGCTGTGTGGCTATGGCTGGCTGTGTGGCTCACTGTGTGTGTGTCTGGGGCGGTGTGGCTGGGGCTTACTGTGTGTGGCTTTGGCTGCGTGGCTGTGGCTGACTGTGTGTCTGACTATGTGTCTGTGTGTAGCTGGGGCTGCGTGGCTGTGGCTGGCTGTGAGTGACTGGGGCTGTGTGGCTGGGGTTGCGTGGCTTAGTGTGGCTGGCTTTGTGTGCTGACTGTGTGTCTGTGGCTGCATGACTGGCTGCTGTGTGCGACTGGGTCTGTGTGGTTTTGGCTGGCTGTGTGTAGCTGGGGCTGTGTGGCTGTGGCTGCTGTGTGTGGCTGGACTGTGTGTCTGGGGCTGCTTGGCTGTGTGTGGCTGACTGTGTGGCTGGGACTGTGTGGTTGACTGGCTGTGTGTGTGTCTGTGGCTGGCTGTGTGTGTGTGGCTGGCTGTGTGGTGGTCTGTGTGTGGCTGGCTGTGTTGTGATCTGTGTGTGGCTGGCTGTGTTGTGATCTGTGTGTGGCTGGCTATCTATGGTTGTCTATGTTGCTGGCTGTTTGTGTGTGGCTGGTTGTGTCTGTGTGTGGCTGTGTGACTGGTGGCTGTCTGTGGCTAGCTGTTTGTGGCTGGCTGTAGCTGTGTGTGTGTGGCTGGCTGTACCTGTGTATGGCTGGCTTTGGCTGTCTGTGTGTGTGGCTAGCTGTGTGTCTGTGTATGGCTGGCTGTGTGTGTATGGCCATGTGTGTGTGGCTGGCTGTGTGTGTGGCTAGCTATGGCTGTCTATTTTGCTGGCTGTGTGGCTGGCTGTGGCTCTGCTTGTGGCTGTGTGGCTGACTATGTGTCTGTGTGTGGCTGGGGCTGCATGGCTGTGGCTGCTGTGTGGCTGGCTGTGTGGCTGGCTGTGACTGTGTGTGTGGCTAGCTGGCTGTGTTGTGGTCTGTGTGTGCCTGGCTATGGCTGTTTCTGTGGCTGGCTTTGGCTGTGTGTGTGACTGTCTATGTGGTTGGCTGTTTGTGTGTGGCTGGCTGTGTCTGTGTGTGGCTAGCTGTGGCTGGATAGCTGCGTGGCTGGCTGTGGCTGTATGTGTGTGGCTGTGTGTGTGTGTCTATGTGGCTAGCTGGCTGTAGCTATGTGTGTGTGGCTGGCTGGCTGTGTGTGTGTGTGTGTGTGGTTTGTGGCTGTCTGTGGCTGTGTGTGTGGCTGGCTATGTGTCTGTGTGTGGCTGGGGCTGTGTGGCTGTGGCTGGCTGTGTGGGCCTGGGTCTGTGTGGTTTTATCTGGCTGTGTGTGGCTGTGGCTACTGTGTGTGGCTGCGGCTGTGTGGCTGCGGCTGTGTGGCTGGCTGTGTGTGTCTGTGTGTAGCTGGGGCTGCTTGGCTGTGTGTGGCTGACTGTGGCTGGGACTGTGTGGCTGGGACTGTGTGGCTGGCTGTGTGGCTGGCTGTGTGGCTGGCTGTGTCGGTGGCTGGTTGTGTGGCTGGGTATGGCTGTGTGTGTGTCTGTCTGCGTCTATATGTTGCTGGTGACTGTCTGTGGCTACCTGTGTGTGGCTGTAGCTCTGTGTGGCTGTATGTGGGTAGCTGGCTGTGTGTCTGTGTGTGGCTGGCTGTGTGTCTGTGTGTGGCTGGATGAGGCTGAGTGGCTGGCTGAGGCTGAGTGGCTATCTGAGGCTGTGTGTGTGGCTGGCTGTGTGTCTGTGTTGCTGACCACTGAGACCCCAAAATCCTGACAAACGGAGCTTTGAAGAAAACCATGTAAATGGATTTGTGGTTGATTATTCCCTCTGCTGCACCATTCACATGTGGCTCTTCAGATAACTCCTTTAAGAATGTGGTGAGGGCCACGACACCGTAAAAGCAAAATTTACGGATTGGGGCTGTTTGTTGATATAGTGTGTGGGCTGGTGGGGCTTGTTTTCCAGGGCTGCTTCTTGGTCCCAGTCCGGCCCTGGACGGGGCCCCCCGGCGAGGTGGATGCCGCCGCGACGCGTCGCTGCTTCTATTCAAAGAGGCCGCAGGCCGCACACAGATCAAAGGGGCTGCCGTCGCCGCCAGACTGTCACTGTAGCCTGTGTGTTCTGTGTGCGGAGTTGGTCTTCGCCCCCCTGGCCGGCCTGTTACCTCCTTAGGGAATGTTCTGCAGCCTGCCTCTGTCCCCCACTGACCTGGAAGTGTAGTTACTTCCTGGAGGCTGACAGTCACGAGGAAGGAGAGGAGAGAGGAGAAGAGAGAAGAGAAGAGAAGAAGAAAGAGAGAGGGAGAGAGAAGAGAGAGAAGACAAGTGAAGTCACACTGAACTGGTTCACTGTTCAGGGGCTCATCATCAGCTTGGCTGCGCGTGCCCCACAGCCACAGCGCAGCACGTTGAAGTGGATAAAAAGATTCAAGAACGCATCGTTGGTCTACTCCTGCACCTGCATCCTCCATTCTCAATTATGCAGTGTGACTAGGTCTAAATGCTTCAGGCTGCAGCCCCGCACTTCCATTGGGAAGGGGGTGTGTCTTGAAGGGGGCGTGTCATTGGGGGCGTGTCTTGGTGGGGGCCCTGTTCAAAACTTTGCTATGGGGCCCTGCCAGTTCTAGTTACGCCCCTGCTTGGGATGTTTATATCCATCGCATATAGGCCAGTGTCTGTAGTAAGAGACATTCGGTAGTTCTCCTGGGCTCGTCTGCCTTGCAGTGTAGATCTTGGATCTAGTTGGGCTGCCATTTGAGCTTCTTCAGCTGTCTCAGTCATTCGCAGAATTTCTGACGTTTCTTCTGACCATCACTCCATCTCCAGACTGTGGGAAGCGACTTCGGTCCACAGTAGCTGCATGTTAAAGGGGGAGAGAAAGCTCAAAAATACATGTTAGACAAGCCCTTTATAAGTGTCAAAACATAAGAAAAACCTATCTCGGGGAATCTATTACCTGGACAACATTTTCAACCATAATCTCATAAAAATTTGTACCATTTTCATAACTATCTATGACATAGTAATACCCTGCAACACAAAAACAAATCACAAAATTTTACTTATGACCTTATAACCTTAAGAATATAGGTCACCCCCCTTGAGTATCTTATCTAATATTACATATACACACCATCTTTCAAGAAAAAGATATAAAAAGAATATGGTATCAGTTCTTGACTTACCTATAAATGAAAAACAATCATCCCTAAGAGAAGAGGAATGATATACTATGTATACAGAAACATTACATTCTTTGGGTTCGTGAAAAACAAATCATCAATTCTAAATCATACACTTATGGTTCATGTCAAATAACTTCTATATAAGGATCTTATATACAATCAAAAATCATTTTCTATTGATTAAGATATCAAAATTAATTGTCACCCAAGATAGTTCATGGAAACAAAAACATAAGATTTACACAATTTATAAATTATATACGCACTCCTAATAGTACCCTAGTAATGTCCTTAAAGCTGGAAACCTACCTAACCAGCGGAGGTCGGCACCCTCTTGAAACGCCTGTGGTGCCCCCGCTCCACGTCGACTCACCCTATCTGTCCCTAACCTATCCCTTATCTAATATACCTTTTTCAGTTTGTTTGTAAAGTGTTGTTCAGTCCATTACCTTCCATAAACATATACAGCAATTGCTCAGTCAACATATATATATATATATGAGGGTCACTAGATACACTGTCAATAGTCCGTAATTGAAACAGGTCTCAGCAGGTCGGTCAGAGCACAAATAAACAATATGATATAATGTAAAGCCAAACAAATATAACGTATAGTATAACATTAGACAATATAATTACTGTGATACTTATCATCAGTTGTCTCTTCTGCTTTTCTGAATAACAGGTCAAAAAGGTAACTGGATATCTGGGAAAACTTCCAATTATTTATTATACACCTACCATATTCTTATTTACATGTATATTTACTCATTTACCTACTCACTCTGCTTCAGAACATTTTTAACCAATATATTAGACATCTTATGGTGTTTTATATAGGAGAGAGAGATCCACACCTACTAGGACATGTTTATAACTTTTCTCTCCTTGTCCACACCCTATTTGCAATTCTTAAAGCTTGTGGAGCGGCTGCTGCTTCAAACTCTTACCTTTCTGAGTTGTGTTGTGTGTAGGAATAATGCAGGATTGTACACAAGGCCTTACCTGAAACCAGGAGCGAACCAGGCAGTATTCATCTGCCTACACTCGTGACCGGTTGAGGTGTATGTGGGGCCAAGCAAAGACTATTCTAACTTTTGTTGAAGAGAGACGTCATCATGGCCTGTCCTTTTTCCCATCCTTCAGCACAACTCCCTTTTTTTTCTTTTAGTATTTATTTAGTTCTGTCTGGGCAGTCTGATACCGAAGGGGTGCTTAGGCAGCCAGACGTAACAAGGCTGGGATGGCTGACCTCCCGCCATTTACCTAGACTAACTTTATTTTAACTTCAAATTGTACCTTGCCCTCTACCTGTAGGGGTCACCTGTAGTGACTGTCAGCGTGATTATACCATCCTAGACTGATAACATGGTGTCTACCTCACCATGATTTACCAATTCTGCATTTTGTATGCTTTCCGTTTTTGTAAGAATTGTACTTAGAAGATGCTCCACCTGCTCACAAAAGTGCAAAAACTCAGAATCAATTGCTCTGATTACCTCATGCAAGGATCCTACCGGTGTCCAGTGTAAGATCATCTCTCCTATACGTACATCTGAAATAAAACACTCAAGAATTCGTATTAGAAAAAAATACTTATTCAACAAAATTCTTATTACAATTCTCTAATTATATTGATAGCTATAAACTATAAATTATATTGATAGCTATAAACTATAACTGTTTTATGCTTAACCAAAAACCCATTTAAATTCTGTTATAAATGTCTCCATTGGCGCTATATTTATAAACTATAACTGTATGATGCTTAACCAAAAAACCCCATATATTTCTCCATATATGTCTACATCCCCCCTTCACATGAGGGACTCAGAAGATATCAGAGTAAAGATATATATATATATTATTCTTGTATAATCATAACTGGATATATATAAACTGGTAGTGGAACTAACTGCGATATAGTCTCATTGTTAACAGGCCTTTTGAGTGGTGTAAGATGGTTGCCACAGGTAGCTCTGATGGGCAAAACTTCCTCTGAGTCTTACATTCCTAAGATGGGGGGAACACTCTGAGCTGGGCGGAGGTTTCTGTCCGTCCCCCACCGGGAGCCAACGCCATAACAGAAAACTACTTTAGAAAACAATGGGATTAGAATCTGCAGATTTAACACACATACTTAGTATTATCATCTGTTCTCTATGCCTCTTCTAAAAACTATTGTTCCTCCGTAAAATTTAGACAGAAACATACAAAAATATCCCGAATAGTTATCATAGTGTCTAAAGAATATTAACACAACACAAACAAGAAGACAGGGTGTCAGTATGACTCAATAAAATAGAATAATCCCTGTATGAAAATCAGTAAAACCTAATTCTGTATTACCTCGAGGAGGAATGTACAAAAACTGTCCAAAATAACTATTATTGCGTCCAATAATAGGCAATATTACTAACTTCCAACTAAATACACCGTAAACGATTATGATTCTTAATGTTCACAGCAAAAAATGAAAAGATCACAGCCAAAAATGAAAGGATCTGAAATGTGATGATTTTTCATTACTGCATGTAAAAATTAACATGCAGACTCGTCCTTCCCCCCTCCCCTATAGTACCTGATGGGAGGGGGAAATATCTGCGCACAATTCTAACCTTGGACAGAAATAATTTTGGCAGAATAAATACAAACCTGCTTCACATCACGCGTGATACAAAACATCAAAACATACAGTCACCTATAGACAAGACAAAAATCAACCCTGATATTACATCACACATCTCGGCATACATACAGTATACACAGGGGCCCCGATTACAGCTTCATTCAACACTTATATGTACCACTCACAGCCTCCTATGGTTGTTATAGTCACCTAACGTTATAGACACATAACCATTTAGCATTACAGCACCCTCCTTCTCCTTTAACATTTTTAACATACTTTCTCCCTTCTCTGTCACGGACCATATTAATTTTTTTTTTTTTCCTTCTTTCTGCTGGAGGGAGACTGTGAGACTGTACTTTCATTGAAAAGATGCAACATCTTCAATCACTATTTACCGGTGTCTCTATCCCACGGTACACCAGTCTTCCCTCCTTCTTGGAGAGGACGCCTGTCCTTATACTGACAGCCTGCGTTCCCGTATTAAAGCCAATGCGTCCTAACAAATAATCACAAAACCACAGCCTTCCCTCCCCTCCCTGCTACATACTCTTTCACTTTCTTTACATACTTTTTTTCTGTCAGCTGTGATGTGTTTTGATTGAGTAGAGATGCAATAATCAAGTCACCTATAATAATAATCAAGTCAACCTATAACTTATTCTTCCCCACTTTGCATCTCTCCTCAAACAAAACCCCCAACAGAGACAGTGTTACCTGTAAACAAGTTGGTCTGTCTGGTGTGCATGATCAATTGTACTTGTTCATTTTCTGGGTGCAAGGAAAGAAGTATGTAGCTACAGGTGATAGTGGAACTGCTTTGGTCTATTTTATGTCCAAATTAATTGTTACCATTATCTATAATCTATAGGGGGATTGTGGCGTTCAGAAGCCCAGATCCAAGACTTTACCTGGCACTTGTATCTGTGCCTCTGAATCCACTGGTCATTGCCTCCAACAGGCCATATCAAAACAACCCAATTTACCCATCTAGGCATTCCCCACTTTCTCTCTGCCACAAGGTCTCTTGGGGGTAACTTGCTGAGGCTTTGACTGATTAACACCCATATTATAGCTTAAACCCAAGTCTCTATGTTTTTATCTTGGCTATAACCGTCCACCCCTCAAGACTACCACTGTCAGCAGGGTTGTATAAAGGTGAGTCAACTGGGATACCTTCAGTGAGCCGGGCATTAAAGTTTATTCTGAACACTTATTAACCAAACTTTTTCTACACAGGGGATAATAAAAACTCTAAAAGGTATATGTTGGGAAATGTCTAAAGCTTACTTAGTATGCAGAACAATAACCATTATATTTATCCTAAGCTGGCCACTGGACACACCACGTGTGAAACAGTTAAACCCAAGTCCGTACCACCGTATATGGATAAACTCCTTGGGAAAAAATACATTTTCTGAATACAGACGTCCGTGGGCCCTCTTCTCTGCAAATTGATATATGAATGTCTAACAACCCAGACATGCTTCCCAACGGCTCCTGTAGCCACCATATTACCTCTTATATAAGGACAATTTTCGGGGAGACACTAAGGGTGTCAATACCTTTTTGCTAGGGTTTCCAAATTAGAAAATTGACTTGATAACTGTAAGCAAAAATACACATCTACTCAGTATTTGTCTGTCGGTAGATATTTCTGTATAGTAATGTCCCTTTTCTCCACAGAGTCAGTAGAAATAGCAAGCTTCACACCTTGCTGGAATCAGTCAGTCAGAGTCAATCTGAGGACTGAGACTGGAATGGTGGTCACCAAACAGATAAAACAGATAAAACATCAAACTGTGTCGGCCCCCTCTACACCTTTACACCTCAGTGGGGCAACAACTGGGTCATATAACTTTCTTACATATACTTCTTGCAACAAGACTCCTTATATTACTATATTTTAACTGGACATGTATATTCTGTCTGAACACCTTGAGTACTGGAGAAGTGCCAGGGATTGCTATATAACCAGTTTCTTCCTGTGCATATGGCACGTCAGTAACACGATTTATTATCCAGCCAGCGGGCGTAATTGCTAGCTCTAAACCTGTTTACACAAGCGGCACGTCATCTGGAGAGAACAGAACAATCTCATCACTACCAAAATTTACGTAAATTACGTACCCGTCCACCACCGCAGCCAGGACTACACTCCATCCTTAGCTTGCACGCGCGGGGTGAACAAACCACCAGCCGTATCAAAGGCTGGAACACCAGTAGTGAAATAAACCATCAGCCCCCCTTACACCAGGGGTCAACAAACCATCAACCCTTTTAGGGGTTGATCTGCCATCAGCTCTATCCCCTGGGAATAGAGCTGAAGAACCAGGGAAACAGAATCTCCCCACTCAGCCGCCCCGTCTCTCCATTTTCCGTGCTTTCTCTCTTTCTATGTTTTCTATGTACTGAAACTGTACCAATGATAGCACTGACATAAACACAGATAAACTCAGGATCAGGTTGCAAGAACACAAATAAGGCAGACAATTAAGAAATTCTCAGGACCGGGTTGCAAGGGCTAGGACTTCTCAGATCCGGTCATCTATGTCCGGGTCTGACAGCCAGCTACCTTCATCATCCCTGCACACGGAGATACAGGAGGGTCTTAGGTAAGATAAATAGTTTTCTTACCTCTTTGTAGCCTACAGGTCTACCCCTCGTGTATGGTCCGTCCTGGGAATGAAGGTTCAGTTGTGGCTGTCGTCCCCTGGACGTCTCGTCCTAGCACGTTGGGCGCCAACTGTAACGGATGCCCCCCACACCTTTCGGGTGAGGCTGTCATCTTAATTGTCTGCTGCCAAATTGGATGCTTTGTCTGGGTGCGTGCACGTCACCGGAAAGAAACCACGCTGACACACAAGTCAATGTAGAGCTTAATGACAAAGGCCTTTATTAAGGGAGTGGTTAGCAGTTTTATACTCATCATTAAAGGGGCATTTCTTAAGGGTGGTTCTAGGTAATTGCATCATGTATGCTGAATATACATTTTATTCTGAAAAATATTTAATTATATTCTCTGCGTGTTAGTTAGTTTATCAAGCCTTGAAGTGACCATTTAGTCCGAAGACACCCTGATAAGAGTTTCAGTACGGCAACCACTAAATCAAAACATTTATATCAAATCTGAGACAGAGAAAACCCAAAGGTGGGAGGGAAGAATGAGAGAGAGCTTAGCTAGGGGAAAGTGCAAGGCCAAGGCTTTTTCCCTACAACCAGGCCTTAAGCCTGAAACATTTGATTTCTGAATGACTACATACTAATATAAATTATTAACTATTTATTTGCCATAACACCTTGACGGAGGTTGAAGAGCGACTATGTAACAGATGCGACCCGACCGGGTTCATCAAAGATCCTCTGGAATGTCCCCAGAAAGGTCGACAAGTGGGAGACCGCAGGGTCATCACACTCCCACGCCAGAGCCTCGCCTTCCAGGTGGACCATCACAAAGGCCACCCTGGCCCGATTGGTGGGATACTGCTGTGGCAGCAGTTCAAAGTGGAGGCTACACTGGTTGAGGAACTCGTGGCACATCTTGGGGTCACCGCTGTATCTAGGTGGTCTCCCAAGGTGAGGCGGAGGGTTCGGGACACCACCTGGGAACCGGTCATAGGATGTGGACTGAGCCGAGGCCATTGTTGCGGATTGCACGGAGACCAGATGATCTTCCACGGAGGACATGTAAGACAGCTCTTGCTGCAGACTCGTAGGCTGAGTGGTGAACGCTGGGTTGGAAGGCTGAAGTGAGGCTAACTGGGTATCCATGGACTGAAGACAAGCCGCTATATGGTTCCGACTTTCCCAAAGATAAGCCAGCTCCTTTTGTACTGAGAACGAGGTACTAGCGGGGTCCACGGCCTGATTATTCTGTCACGCTTCCGGGGAAAGGCGCCCTGGGGTGGGCCCACTGGGTGAGCTGGTCCTAGTTTAACCAACCCCTATACAGGGATTTTCAGGGGCAAGCCCAGGAGGTCTAAATACCACAGCTGCTAGTACCAGGGTGACGGCTCGTAGGGTTAGCCTCTACTACAGTATAGCAAGGTAGGAAACACAGGTACAGAGCCCGAGGCTGGGAGAGCAGGAATGGCTGTACTGGAGGAGAGTACAAGGAAAGCCTGACCAACAGTCAGCAAGGCAGAAGCAAACTAACTTAATAATCAGGCACCTCCCATCAGTGGAGGTGGCCTGATATACCAGAGGATGGGTAGCTATTGGTCAAGGGGATTGTCAGGTTGGGGCGGGCCGGCCCCAAAAGTCACAGGGGAAGGGCACGGCCTCGCCTAGTGCACTGCTCATGACACTCATGAAACCTGACCACTTCAGTGTGCTGGTGCTTGAGCTGGGCGGTCAGCAGAAAGGAGGGGACCCGGCGATGGCTCCGAGACACAGTACGCCTGGACGCCGGATGACCGGTCGGCAGAGGAGCAGGGGATGCCGACCCTGGAAACATGAGCTAGGGAGCGGTGCCAAGGGACCTAACAAAACCTTTTTGTCCATCGAACCAGTGATTAACAAATTTGCTGTATTCACATCCACCATTTTTGGGTGCTTTAAAAACAGTGATTACACATCTCCCTTCATGTTTGCGTAAACTGGTTTTGGACATCAAACCAGGTTTTGGCAAATGTGCTGTATACACATGAACATTTTTTGGGCCCTTAAAAGCATTGTTTGGGCATTGTTTGGTCCATCTTCCCCCATCCACTAGGCCTATACAGGTCACTGACCTACCTGACTACTTTTTCCTGTAATACTCCATAAAATATATAGTTGTCCCACCTGTGTGTGGCGGGGCATAATATTGATGGGAGCGCTTGCACAAGCTTTCAGTTTATCCGGCCCACAAGGCCTAAACAGGTCACTGACCCATCTGACTATTTTTTCGGTAATATTCCACAAAACTTATAGTTTTCCTACCTGTATGTGGTGGGGCATAACATTGATGGGACTGCTTGCATGAGCTTTGAGTTTATCTGGCCTACTAGGCCTAAACAGGTCACTTACCTACCTCTCTAGTTTTTCCTTTAATACTCCACAAAACTAAGAGTTGCTGAGCAATGTTTAACCTTGAAATGCTAGGCCAGGTCCTGTTCCAGACCCTGTGCCATGCAGGCAGGCTGGGCTATTCAGCAATTTTTAGTCGGGGACAATTGATGCCATTTTGCTGTGGTTTGACTCTTTGGGAAGGGTGAGGACTCTTGTTGGGGTCCCCTTGCTGTGTGGTACATGATTTGAGCAGGGTGTGACATGCCTATACCTGTGTGTCATCCTCCTTTTACTCCTCCTCCTCTTTTTCCTTAATGTATAAAACTACTGCCACTTTCCCCTGTGACTCATCCATTTTTCCATTCAAAGTCAGTTTCACTCGCCTCTGAAGTTTTAGGTGAATGTTAACCACCTTCGATTTTGAAGTGCTTTGGAAGAGTGTGCAGGCTGGCACAGACCCATACTACGCTATGACACTATTTGTACTGTGGGTAGATTGTTGTCACTTTTCCTGGTGTTTGTTGTCTATTCTGAGTAGTTTGGCAGCTTTCGAACACCTTTGAAGGTGTTTTCTATTTGTTTGCTGTTGCCTGCCATTGATTCCAATGTGGTATGACGGGGTTCGACAAACATTCGACCCCAATTCAACGAATCGAACCGAATTCGAACACTTAGGGGTTGGCTCATCCCTAGTTATCAACAAATACTGACAGTTTACTGACAGATCTTACCCACAAGGTCATTAGTAAAAAGATTAAAAATAATCAGTCCAAGCTCAGATCCCTACAGTACCCAAGTGTTGGCTATATACCATTTAGAGACTGTACCACTTATCACAACTCTTTGTTTCTTGTTTTTTAGCCAACTCTTTACCCATGTGCAAAGTTTCCCTCAGACACTGCATCATGAGCTTTAGGCTAACCACAGTATGGCTCTCCAGTGGGAAGTACATAAGCAGGAGAGGTGGCCAAGGTTAAATCTAGCTACTGTCATTCTACTAAGGCACTCGGCGGTTTCAGCAAGTAACATACACTACAATATACATGTATGACGTCCACCATTTCTGAAGTGCGAATAGGAGAAAAGACAACACTGATTCCTGAAAGTGCAACCAGATCCTATCAGATATTTAGGACATAGAGTTTTAAGATTCAATAAATAGCTGATTAGTTAAATCTGATAATGCGACTCTGCAAATAAAGCGCCATTGCTGTAGACCAATTATTTACTTTTTATTTTACAGTGCAAAATCCTGTGCCTCCACAGGGAATTTCTCACGTTTGCATTTAGTATGTTTTTCTGCCCTAATTATTGTAACATCACAGCAAAATAAAATGCCACCAACTGGCACATGTATACACTGTACATGTGCTCCCATGGGGAGGTATGGTTACAGCAGAGCACAGCACAATTACCATATTAAAAAAAACAACACAAACAGCATGTATGTGTGTGATCTCAGGAAGGATGACTACATGAGCAATTCTGAAAAAGAAGCAGCATTCCTCCTCTACTTCGGGTCAGCTGGTACTATGGACCAGAAGAGAACCACTGACAGATAGCAGATCAGGCTAAGGCGGCCGTCACACGCTGCAATATCTTGAACGATATTGTAAGCGATCATGTGCACGCGCGATCGCTAACAATATCGTTCACATCGCTGGTGAGATGTCACACAGACAGACTCACCAGCGATGTGGGCCAGCGAGATCGCTGGTAACTATGGTACACATCGGGTTACTAGGCGCCGCGCAGCACTTAGTAACCCGACGTTTACCATAGATACCATCTCCCAGCATAGGCTCTGCCGCTGGGAGATCGTTCATCGTGGTGTCACACACCACGATGAAGCAGATTGTTAAATCGTTCATCGCTAGATATGACCTCCGGCTCTCATATCTGCGATGTCACGATCAAGCGATTTCACATTGTAAAATCGCTTGATCGCACGTAGCGATGCACAAACGATATCGCTTAAGCGATCAAAAAGCAGATCGCTTAAACGATATCGTTCAAGATATTGCACCGTGTGACGGCTGCCTAATAGCAGCCTCATACTTGGGTTGTAGCACTGTGTAATGGGGACAACCAAGGCTGTAGAGCTGGTAAGCCAGGTTCCAACTCCAGCTCCAAGTTATGATTGGCCAATAATTAGAAGTATATAATGTAAGCTACATTTCTACAATGAGCTTTTGGTGATCTTTTGATGTTGCAGAATTGCGGCACTATTTTTGAACCTATTATATAAATTAGGGTACTGCTGTTTTTCACCTGTTTTGGCCATGTTTTTGACTGTTATTTTTGTCTCTTAGTAGTATATCATATTTTAAACAAAGCTGCTTTGATTTTGTTGTTTCCTGGTATTTGGCTTTGATAAAACCTTATTAATATACTTATGTGCAGATCACTTATGCTTTTGATACGTTTCCGCAGGGAAGATGCACTTAAAATGAATTTTCTAAGGGAAAATTTGCACATAAAACTCAGTGCACCCACAAAATACATTGACATGCTGTGGTATTGCACTGCAGCTCAGTTTACACTGAGTAAAAAAGAAGCACAGTGAGCATGAGATTTATATGAATCCATCCACTTTGCTGGAACTGTCAGAAAAAAAACTTATCAAAAGTTCATTGTAGGAACACAGTCTTAAAGAGGTTGTCAACTACTTGGACAACCCCTTCTCATTCCCCATGTGTACCAGATAAAAATGAAAAGGTCTGTACTCACCTCGGTGACTGCATAGTTCCACCAATGTCAGAACCCGTGTTCCCGTGACCCATGTGACAATGTAAAGACGCACTAGCCCGGCGTCCAATAACCGCTGATGTCTTTAGTATAAGGCTGTTATGTGCTACAATATCAAATGCCTTTGCAAAGCCCAGATAAATCACATTAGCTGCATTATCAACATCTAGATTTGCTCTTACCTTCTCATTAAAGGTAACCTGTCAGCCCCCCTCCCACAGCTTACTAAACTAAAAGTTCCACCTTCAGCAGCCCCTATGTTGCATTTTATGAAGATGTCTCTTATTCCTCTGCCCCCCTGGCACAACAAAATAATGACTTTATAAGAAATTACTTTAGGTCCGGGATTTATACTCCCCTCTCTTGACCTGAATGCCTCGCTACTGTTACTCCTCCTCCTCCTCCTCGACCCTCTGGGACTCTCCTCCTCGCTTCCTTGAGACTTGGTCGGTACCTGCGCAGATCCTTCAGTTCTTGGGCAAGCTCCATGAGCTCTGCCCGAGAACTGAGGTCACATGATGTCAGAACATTGCGCCTGCGTATAAAACAGGCACCAAATCCCACCCTGTGTTGTCTAATGCTGTATGCAGAATGCAGGGCATAGAATCTAGTGAGGAGGGAACAGGCGCAGTCATGCTTTTTGCGCAGGCACCAGATTCCCAGCCCTGCAGTCTGCATACAGCATAAGACAGCATAGGGCGGGATCTAATGCATGCTTTATACGCAGGCGCAATGTTCTGACATCATGTGACCTCAGTTCTCAGGCAGAATTCATGGAGCAGGCACCAACAAAGTCTCAAGGAAGAGAGGAGTAGGGTCCCAGAGGGTCAAGGAGGAGGAGTAACACCAGCGAGGCGTTCAGGTCCAGGGAGAGGAGTATACTTTCCGGACCTAAGACCTAAAGTAATTTCTTATAAAGTCCTTATTTAGGTGTCTGAGGGGGAAGGGGGGGTAGGTGGCACTTTTAGTTTAATAGGCCTGGGGGGGGTGACAGGTTCCCTTTAAAACCCAACATGTTGGTTAGACGCAACTTATCTTATATGAATCCATGCTTAATTGTCAATTACTACATTATTCTCTGCAATATATTTTTACATATCATCTCTTATAATGCCCTCAAAAACTTTGCATACTACTGATTTCAGACTTGACTGGACGTAGTTGTCTGGAACCAGCTTCTTTAATATTGGTACTATGTCAGCCATTCTCCAATCCTGTGGCACCAACCCTGTTCCAAGAGAGTCTAAGAAATGAGATACAGTGATTTGTCAATTTCTGAGCTCAATTCCCTTAATATCTGTGTATGAATGCCTTCTGGCCCAGGGGATTTATCAATTTTTAATTTGCTCAGATGCAGCCATACTTCTTCATGTGTTAAATTAGTTATATCAGGTGGTGATCTTTGATTTTTGTCTTGCTGAATGATCCCTGGAACAGTCAGTTTATTGATGAAAACAGACAAAATGTGCCTGTTTAATATCTCAGTGTTTTCTTTGTCCTCTATAAGGTTCTTGTTATTATCATATTCTTAGGGCCTGATCCGTTTTTTTCCTTTTGTTATTAATATATGTATTCCAGGAAAGTAGATATAAGAATAGGGCAGCGCTCCAGAATTGTGGCCGCGCTCCAGCTCGAACAAAATCCAAGAGTCAAGGATTATTTGAATTCATATGGTGGTGTATATTTCTATGCGTTTCGGGGTAAACCCCTTCCTCAGGAATACCACACCAATGGGATGTACACCCATGTCTTGTACTGATCAGATATTTATAAACCAGTATTTGCTAAGTCAGAATTCACAATGAGGCTCTATATGCCCTATATTATTTGTAAGACAGACACTGACATTATAAGACGAACCCATTAAACATGAAAAAATATTTTTTTCTCTTTTCCTTCACCAAATTTGGGGGTGCATCTTATAATCAGGTGCGTCTTATAAAGCGAAAAATACGCTATATTATATAGAGTCATTAGAGAGTGATCTCTTTCAAGTGTTTAATTTTCTGAGGTATTGACCATTGGGTTTTTATTGGCTGTAAGCTATAATCATGAACATTAACAGAAATAAACATTTGAAATAGATCACTCTATTTGTAATAACTCTGAATAATATATGTGTTTCACTTTATGTATTGAATTACTGAAATAAATTAACTTTTTGATGCTATTCTAACACATTGAGATGCACCTGTAGTGAACTCTGCAGGTCCTGTGTTCTTCACCAGGCTCTGCATAGTGGAAATAAATGCATTCATGGTTTTTTGATGCACCCCAGGGCTGTGGGGTACTCTGAACCGTGCTGCTGTGTTTCTGGGGGTCACAGAGGTCGAGACCCGGCTTCCGTGACCCTAGGTTCAGTATAAAAGGGTGTTCTTGGCTAGTATAGGGAAAGTTTTTAGTGACGCCACTTCGTGGTTTGTCGCTATGAGTGGCCACTGCTGCTGCAGAACCTCTGGATACGATGGATGGGCAGCTAGGATCTAGAGGCTCCAAACGGGTGGAGCGGATCCCCAGGCAGTGGATGTTGAAGGGTGTAGGGTGCAGGATGGAGGGCGCAAAGTAACTGACAGACTCATGGTTTGTTGGTTCCTCAAGTCCTTTACTGGTGATACTGGCACAAGGACAGATAAAATCGATGTAATCTGGCAACCTGGGAGTTACTTGGGGTTCTCTTCACCTGGCAAGTTCTGAGGCCTCCCTGCTGCAGCCTTCTTAGTAGGTTCCTGTGGCTGCTTAAGCTTAGCTGTGGCCCTCTATCTCCTGCTGTGTGCGGTATGACAGGCAGCTTGAGTCCTTCTCGAGTTACACTTCTTTTGAGGCTGCTCCTGGGCTCTTCATGCTGCTTTGCCTCCAGGCTTTTTGGTGTGCATGGGGGACTTCAAATCCCCCACCTCCGGTATTGGCTGCGGGACCCTGCACAACCTCGGACTCCGATGTGCATTTCCTGGTGTTTACTCCTCTGTGTGAGATCAACACCAGTCTACTCTCCAGGCTCTCCTCTCCTTCCTCAGACTTTTGTCTATGGGTCACTCAAGCTAAGTCTAGCTCTCCTGGGATGAGCTTAGCCTGCTTGCTCTAGTTCACAGGTTGCCTTCCTCAGTACTGCTCCATACTGAACTGGCTAACTCTGTCCCAGACCAGAATTTATAGAGGAGCTCACCCTGAACCCGGGTTTAGGTCTCCACCTTCAGGCCTGGAGGCAGACAGGTGTATGTTTTGGGTTTGCCTGGTGTGGATACACTGTGTTGCTCTCAGATATGACACTGCCCCCTGGTGAGATAATAACATTGTGGGGACTCTGGGGTGCCACATTTTCTCACGTAGGATATTGATGTCATACTGCAATGTGCAGTTGGTGGGCATTAGACTGCCTGTACTTATTAAGGCTGCAGTAAAGCACCGCTCCAGCAGGTTTTTGTTTATTCGCTGGAGTGAAGCTTTAATTGTAAGCCTCCTGTAATCACTTTGCAACGGCTTTACCATTTACCAATGTTGATACAATTATACAGCGCCCACTTGTGAGTGTAACATTTAATTAGCCAGAGGTCAGACGTTACATTAGAAGGTCTCAATGAGAACCAGAATGAGGCTGTATTAGAGTTGTATTGAAACACTGGATCAGCTGGCAGGTACAAATCATAGACTAACCACAGTGGCAGTAATAGAAGTTGAAGCTGATGAAAGGTGAGTATAATACATGGCTCTGGGGACTTAGCTTTGAAGCACCACTCCAGCAGTGCAATAAAAATAAAAAAAATAAAAAAAACATTGGGGAGTTTCTTTAATTTGGCTATAATTTGGCTTTGTAGCTCCATACTGTGTGCAAAATTATCATTCAAGAGAGTATTTTTATGCAGGTTTTCCAACTACATGCATATTGTGTGAAACAGATCAGGTGATGAGTATTTGTGTAATAAGGGAGGGTGTGGTTAAATTGTGCAGAATTATTAAGCAACTTGTTTTCCTCAGGAAAAACAAGCCAATAAAGAGATTTAACCACTTCTGAAAGACAGAAATTGAAAGTCTTACAGAAGGAACCAGCACTCCTGAAATTGTGGTTTGGGGTGTGATCATAGAACTATTTACTCCTTAGGGATGGAGCCAATTTTGACCTATTGACCAGGTCACATTTTGTAATAATTTTATGTAGTACTAGATGGTGGCCCGATTCTAACGCATCGGGTATTCTAGAACACCTTGTAAACAGGAGTGAAGTGCGTCACACTGACTGACAGCTTGTAGACATAGGTGATGTGAAAGTTTCGTCACACTGACTGACAGCCTTGTAGACAGGAGTAAAGTTTGTGACACTGACTGACAGCCTTGTAGACAGGAGTTGAACTGCGTCACACTGACTGGCAGCCTTTAACAGGAGTGACGTGCTCACACTGACTGACAGCCTTATATACAGGAGTGAAGTTCATCACACTGACTGACAGCCTTGTAGACAGGAGTGAACTGCGTCACACTGACGGACAGCCTTGTAGACAGGAGTGAACTGCGTCACACTGACTGACAGCCTGTAGACAGGAGTGAAGTTCGTGAAATGATGGAAGCCTTGAGATAGGAGTGAACTGCGTCACACTGACTGACAGACCTAATAGACAGGAGTAAGGAGTGAGGATGAGGAGGCTGTGAGGATGGAGAGGCTGTGAGGATGGAGGAGGCTGTGAGGATGGGGAGGCTGAGGGGTTGGAGGAGGCTGTGAAGATGGAGGAGGCTGAGGAGATGGTGGAGGCTGTGAGGATGGGGAGGCTGTGAGGATGGGAGGCTGTGAGGTGGATGAGGCTGTGAGGATGGGGAGGCTGTGAGGATGGGAGAGCTGAGGGGTTAGAGGAGGCTTTGAGGATGGGAGGAGGCTGAGGGGATGAGGAGGCTGTGAGGATGGGGAGGCTGAGGGTTTGGAAGAGGCTGTGAGGATGGAGGAGGCTGAGGGGATGGGGAGGCTGTGAGAATGGGGAGGCTGTGAGGATGGAGGAGGATGTGAGGATGGAGAGGCTGTGAGGATGGGGATGCTGAGGGGTTGGAGGAGGCTGTGAGGATGAAGGAGGCTGAGGGGATGGAGGACACTGTGAGGATAGGGAGGCTGTGAGGATGGGGAGGCTGTGAGCATGGAGATGGCTGTGAGGATGGAGGAGGCTGTGAGGATGGGGAGGCTGTGAGGATGGGGAGGCTGAGGGGATGGACGAGGCAGTGAGGAGGCCGCACGCTGCAGGGACACTCACCGGCGCTCCATTCCGTCATCTGCCTGGAAGGACTGGAGGAGGCTGTGAGGATGGGGAGGCTGAGGGGATGAAGGAGGCTGTGAGGATGGGGAGGCTGTGAGGATGGGGAGGCTGTGAGGATGGAGGAAGCTGTGGGGATAAGGAGGCTGTGAGGATGGAGGGGACTGAGGGGATGGAGGAGGCTGAGGGGATTGAGAAGGCTGAGGGGATGGAGGAGGCTGTGAGGATGGGGAGGCTGTGAGGATGGGGAGGCTGAGGAGATGGCGGAGGCTGTGAGGATGGGGAGGCTGAGGGGATGGAGGAGGCTGTGAGGATGGAGGAGGCTATGAGAATGGGGAGGCTGTGAGGATGGAGGAAGCTGTGGGGATAAGGAGGCTGTGAGGATGGAGGGGGCTGTGGGGATGGAGGAGGCTGAGGGGATGGAGAAGGCTGAGAGGATGGAGGAGGCTGTGAGGATGGGGAGGCTGTGAGGATGGGGAGGCTGAGGAGATGGAGGAGGCTGTGAGTATGGAGGAGGCTGTGAGGATGGGGAGGCTGAGGAGATGGAGGAGGCTGAGGGGATGGATTAGTCTGTGAGGATGGGGAGGCTGAGGGGATTGAGGAGGCAGTGAGGATAGAGGAGGCTGTGAGGATGGATGAGGCTGAGGGGATGGAGGAGGCTGTGAGAATGGGGAGGCTGAGGGGATGGAGGAGACTGGAAAGATGGGGTTTGCATTCAATCAGAGTAGTAGCGCGGCTTGGCGCGTGGTTTGAATTCCGTGGCTATGATTGGTCGCTGCGGTCGACCAATCAGAGGAGCGGAATTCAAAGAGCGCGCCAAGCCGCGCTACTTCATTGATTGGTCGCCGCGGCCGCAAAGGGGCTGAATACCTATCATCAATACTGAGCAAAGGGGCTGAATACTGATCATCAATACTGAGCAAAGGGGCTGAATACTTATCATCAATACTGAGCAAAGGGGCTGAATACTTATCATCAATACTGAGCAAAGGGGCTGAATGCTTATCATCAATACTGAGCAAAAGGGCAGAATACCTGTCATCAATACTGAGCAAAGGGGCTGCATACTTATCATCAATACTGAGCAAAGGGGCTGAATACTTATCACCAATACTGAGCAAAGGGCTGAATACCTATCATCAATACTGAGCAAAGGGGCTGCATACTTATCATCAATAATCAGCAAAGGGGCTGAATACTTATCATCAATACTGAGCAAAGGGGCTGAATGCTTATCACGAATACTGAGCAAAGAGGCTGAATACCTATCATCAATACTGAGCAAAGGGCTGAATGCTTATCATCAATACTGAGCAAAGGGGCTGAATACTTATCATCAATACTGAGCAAAGGGCTGAATACTTATCATCAATACTGAGCAAAGGGACTGAATACTTATCATCAATACTGAGCAAAGGGGCTGAATACTTATCATCAATACTGAGCAAAGGGACTGAATACCTATCATCAATACTGAGCAAAGGGGCTGAATACTTATCATCAATACTGAGCAAAGGCGCTGAATACTTAGCACCAATACCGCGGCGACCAATCAGAAACTCAGAATCCGAACCGCGCGCCAAGCCGCGCTACTTCTCTGATTGGTCGCCTCGGCCACCAATCAGAGACGTAGCGTGGCTTGGCGCACGGTTTGAATTCCGCTCCCCTGATTGGCCGACCAATCAAAGACGCAGAATTCAAACCACGCGCTAAGCCGCGCTACCCCTCTGATTGGTCGCCACGACCGTGCTGACGTCAATGTCGGCCGGACCCATGTATCTCGGCCATGGTGACCAATCAGAAGAGTACTGCGTTTTGGCGTGCGGTTTGAATGCCGCTAAGGGCACCACCGCTGCTCACAGCAAGGAGATGACCGGCTGCTCACAGCGATGGTGCCCTTCGCGGCATTCAAACCGCGCGCCAAGTCGCAATACTCTTCTGATTAGTTGTCGCGGCGACCAATCAGAGAAGTAGCGCGGCTTGACGCGCGGTTTGAATTCCGCTCCTCTGATTGGTTGGTTTAAATGCCGTGAAGGGCACCACCGCTGCGAGCAGCCGGGAGATGACTCATGGAGATGATTCATGTAGCAAAGGAGGTTGTGTGAGGGGTGTGTGAATCAAAAAAGTAAAAAATAAAAACAGCCTTCACATACCCTCCTTTGCTACACGAATCAGAACTATGTAAACGTCACTTTACACCTCCTCCAGACATGTCATTGTAATGTGGCTGTTTTTCATTGGCTATTGTCCTCTATATATGTATGTTTATGTGACTTGCTGGTCATTATTGATGGTGTTTCTCCTGAGGAAGAGGCTGGGATGGCCTTGAAACGTCTAGCGCATGGAATAAAGGCACCTATCTATTTTACCTTGGATGTCCATATTCATTGTACGTTTACCGCCTCGAGCAGGGGTCCTGCAGCAGCTGATACCAGGCATTGATACCAGTTGTGGGTCTCCCAACTGTAAAAGGGGAGCAGTTTTGATTATTGGCTTTCAATTCATTTTGGGAGATTCGACCCATTGCGCCCTTGTCTACCCCATTTCTTATACTACATAAAGTAAGTTAGAAAATGTTTACCTTGGACGTCCTTCATTTTATTCTCAGCAGCGCGGACCATACCTGTCCATATTCATTGTACTTTATGTAGTATAACTCAGAAATGCTTTATCATATCCCAGTGGTTCTGAGATTTTTTTTTGACACATTGTAGTTTATGTTAGTGATAAATTTATATTAGTATTTTTGTGCTAATTTGTGAAAACATTGGAATTATGACAAATTTTGATAAATTAGCAAATTTCAACCTATTAATTCTGATATCCTTAAACCAATGAATCACACTTTACTAAATGTTTTCCTGTACATTTATTTTACACCTTCATGATTTTTCAAATGTCATTTTATTTTTTTAGGATGTCACTGGGATTAAAAGTTTAGCAGAAATTTTGAAAGAGGACCTATCACCCCCTGGTGCTTTCAAAAGTGACAGCACCACTGAATGCAGTGGAACACACAAGGGAGGGTTGTGCCAGCGGCGAGGACCTCTTAATCAGACCCGACACATGGGACCTCTTAACCATAAAGCTTGCAAAGTGTTTTTTTTTGGGGTACTGGGGGCTAGAGCCTTACTACACAGCTTCTCTGAATGCAGCAGACACGCTGCATTAAGTGAAACACCAGCGGGGTGACAGGTCCTCTTTAACAGCAGTCCAAAGAGTCATGGAGATCACAGAATAAATGTGACCCGAGACTTATTCTTATTTTTGGGAGGTAGAATGAACAAATAGATAGCAGTTCAGGAATATGTTTTATTTTTATTATTGCGCACTTCACCGTGTGTTATTACAGATTACAAGAATCTAATCTTCGTGTTGGTGCGATTATGGCGATACCAGATTTATATTGTTTTTTTCTTATTGCTTTGCTACTTATCACACTGTAAAAATATATATATATTTTAATAGCGGGAGGTTACCGGGCACTAACCGATTATGCACAGGCACACGCCACTCTCGTGGCTTATTAGCTGCAGGCAGCTCGGTGGTGCTGGCCTTATTGAGGCTCACATATAGAATAGTTAGAAAGGAAATAAAGTAGCCGCACTCACCGGAGCAGGGTTTTTCATCCTTTATTTGCTGGTTAATTCCTTGCGGTACAGCAACATAGCGGGGAGGGGGTGCAGGGAGGCGGACGACGGTTCACCGTTTCGCGGATTATACCGCTTCTACGGGTCCTCTACGCAAGGAATTAACCAGCAAATAAAGGATGAAAAACCCTGCTCCGGTGAGTGCGGCTACTTTATTTCCTTTCTAACTATTCTATATATATATTTTAATAACAAATACTTTTTTAATCACCATATACAGTCAGTTGCAAATTTTTACATTTTTGACTAAAAAGGCTGTATGAGGCTGATTTTTTGTGCGATGAGTTGGAGATTTGTTTAGTGCCATTTTTAGGAACATAACATTTTTAATCGCTTTTTATTCAGATTTTTCAGATGCTGAATTAACAAGAAACAATTCACTTATTTTTATAGTGTGGTGAAGCTTACAAAATTCATCCTCACCCACAATTTATTTAAAGGGATCCTGTCACCCCCAAAACACCTCTAAACCTATTAAAAGCTGTCCCTAGAGCATATTAACACTTTCCCTACACTCCTTTTATCTCCTAAATGCACCAAGTGAAATTGAAGATAAATGTTATTACAGTACCTCATTAGGGATGATAATGAGTGACTATGCTATTCATAGTCACCCTGGCAGGCTCTCCCTCTTCATGTTATCACGCCTCCATAGGCGTGATCTTCTAATCAGATTAAAATGCGCGCCTCCCCGCCGCTCTGTGCATTCTTGGCCGGCCTGTACTGGGGCTGGGTGACGCGAATCGCGTCATTTCCGGCGCCGGGTGACGTAGTACACCCGCGCCGCTTTGTTAGCTTCAAAACGTGCACTGCGCATGCGCATGCGCAGTGCGGATCTTGAAGCTAACAGCGGCGCTGGTGTACTACGTCACCCGGTGCCGGAAATGACGCGATTCAACATTTATCTTCAATTTCACTTGGTGCATTTAGGAGCTAAAAGGAGTGTAGGGTAAATGTTACTATGCTCTAGGGACAGCTTTTAATAGCTTTAGAGGTGTTTTGGGGTGACAGGATCCCTTTAAATTTGATGACGACATATATTTACAGGAGACTGGCACAGCAATGGGGAGCAAAATGGCACCACAATATGCAAAACCTTTCATGGCCAAGCTTGAAGGTGACTTTTTATCCTCTTGTCCAATCAGGCCTCTGGCCTATTAAAATTATATCAATGACACTTTAATCATCTGGACAGAGTTTGAGCAACAGCTGAAGACGTTCCATGAACACTTTAATCAGGTTTATCTCACCATGAAATTAACACTCAGCTACTCCTGCACTGAAATCAGCTTTCTGGACACCATCATCAAGCTAATGAACAATGAAATAGAGACATCCCTGTACCGGAAGCCAATTGACCGTCCAACATATCTTCAATGGAACAGCTTTCATCCAAAACACATAAAAAACCTCTATTGTGTAAAGCACGACCATCAGATACAATCGGATATGTTCCAACCCTACAGATAGAGACAATCACCTTGCGGACCTCAGAAAGACCTTTTTGAATCAGGGGTACCATACAAGAGCAATTGAAAACGAAATTACAAGAGCCTCCAGAATATTATGGATTCATGTCCTACATTACAAAACTAGAGAAATTAACAACCGTGTCCCTCTCATAGTCACCTACAATCCAAATCTGGAGATGCTAAGAGGAGCTGCACGGAAACTACAACCACTACTACAAAAAGATGCCCGACTAAAAGCTATATTTCCAGACACCCCACTTCAGGGTTTTAGGCAGCCCTTGAATCTAAGAAGAATCATTGACAGAAGCGCCCTGTCCACTCCAACAGCAACAGGAACATTTCCCTGCAACCAGAACAGGTGAAAACCTGTCCATCTATAATGACAGCGGACAAGATAAGGATTCCCAGCACAGATCGGACTACAAGATCCCAGGTAACTTCAGTTGCACCACAAGCAATGTGAGGTATTTAATCATATGTACCAAATGTCCAACAGGTGGTATGTACGTTTGTGAGACAGGATAAAAATTCAGAACAAGAATGAATTTTCATTGCCACACAATAAAAGAAAGACATATGGACCTACCTGTAGCAAGCATTTTTGTAGCTCTGACCACAGTATAATAGATAATGAGGCTGCTTGTTTTAAAAGGTAACTTCAAACCTCAGAGAGAGAGAGAAGAATTTGGAAATACAAATTGATAAATACCTTTGACACATTCAAAGCAAGAATGAATGTTTCACATGGATTCATGTCTTTTTACATCAATTGAAGGGGCATTTGGGGGTACCATATGTTTGAACAGACCCCAGTTAGAGGACAATAAAACGTTGACACTTCTTACGTGAACTGCTATCACTAACATTTCACCCCGTATCATTCCTGTTCTTGGCCCAACCACTCATCAAAGGACAATAAAATTGTCTGTGCCTCTTATTTCGGAACTCTGATTTTACTGCCCCAGCTGCTCCTTCCCCCCTCCCAACTGACCACTATATGCTTCACATCACCTGTGTTATGTATTGCATTATCCCACCCTGCATTTGTATATATAAGTGTTTCTCCAGAAATTGTGTCATTATTAAGCCTGATGAAGAGGCCATAGTGTCTCGAAAGCTTGCTTTGCTTTTTTCTTACCATCTTATCAGTTAGCCATTAAAAGGTATTAACCACTGAGGACTCCCAGATTCTAATATTTTTTTACATAGCCTGTAAGACCCTTCATTTAGCAGGATCTAACAAGCCTCCATACCCTGGGATAATCAGATGACCCTAGTTTACCATGTCAGATATAGCACACTGCGTTCACGATTGCAGGGGCCGATTCTGTCAAAGGGTGCCTTTTAACCCTCTTTTAACATTTTAGATGCCGCTCTTGTGATTGACAGCAGTATTTAAGGTGTTAATCATGCTTGATCAGTTCCAAATCTGGTCGGGAACCAATGTCCTTAAATGGGATATTTTCAGTGAAAGAAAACAGTCCACCTCTCTGAGCAATGTCTGAGTGGCTGTGGTTGGCTGCCTAAAAAGTTGATCATGTCTGGCCCACAAGGGTCTGGGTACTCAGTCCTCGGGCGGTCAGTGGCAGGGATGTCACGGGTGGTCGGTGCTCAAGCCTGTACCCATGCGGTGACAATAAAAAGAAGAAAAAGAAAAATAATAGAGTTTATGAAGTTTGTGACGCGACCTATAAGTCCAGTGATGGCACCAGGGCTGCTAGGGCCTCCGGAGTGATGGACGACAGCAAGGTATTGTAGCTCTCTACAGGATGAGCGGGATCCCTGGGGCAGTAGGGTATGATGGTGGAATAGAGCAGCGCGGCTTGAATGGGACTGCGCGGTCTCTGTGGTGCGGTGCAGGTAAATTACAGTTCATCAGTAAATAACACAGACACGTTGCTAGCTCTGCATGGGTACTTTACTCCGGTAATCTGCAGTCTTACAGGTATGCAGTTGTTTCAGCAAGGGTAGTGGACCGGGTGGTCCTGGCAGTAGGCAGTGTCCCTCTGAAGCTCCGGTGATGTTCCTTCTGTATACTCGCTCTGTCCTACTTCTGCGGAATCCTTCCTCCTTGCTTTGCCCTGCATGAATCCCGCTTGTTGAACCAGGACCGTCGGGTGATATGGGAACCCTCTTTCTCTCCAAAGGGAACCCAACCCAGTCTAGCGCTTTTGGTGGAGACTGTGCTTGATTTGGGCGGTTATATCATGCTCCTATGAAGACATCGACCACGCCAGTAATTTGCGGTCAGGGATGGACCTCTGATCCCACGTCAGAGCCGGTAGCCCGCTTTCGGACTGGGCCACAGTGTTTGGTCACCCTCTTCTTTGCCCCTCTCTGTCTGGGTCACCAGGTTGAGGTGCCTCCCCGTTACTTCTCCTCTTTTCCACTCTCCTTCACTTCCACTCCTCTCCGTTCCTTTTCTACTACTGTTCTGTTTGTCTCTCTTCCCGCTCTTTTCCCACTCACTACATCACCTAGCTTCTCCTCCCACCGGCACCGGTTACCGTGGTAATGGGTGTCTGATTGGTCCCCTATCACTAGATGTGTGTGTGTGGCTGTGGAGCTTTACAGGCTTCTACTACCCCGTACTAGGACAAAGCGTACTGCACCTTCTGTTGGGGGTGCAGTACCCTTTTGTAGTGTGCTGATTAGCAGGGCGCTACAATCATCAACAGATTATGTAAGTGACAGACTCCATGAGTGGAAGGCCTATGGTGAATAAAACAGTCCAGAAAAAAGAGGGCACTCACCCATTTGGTGCTTCTTAGGAATTTATTCCCTTTTCAGGGTTCCGTTCAGGATTCCATAAAGTACAATGCTGGGAGGGGGGACGTGGAGGGATGCCGGACATCGGCCGTTTCGTGCCCTGAATGGCACTTCTGCTGGTCCGATGAGAATAAATTCCTAAGAATCACCTAATGGGTGAGTGCCCTCTTTTTTCTGGACTGTTTTATTTAACATACACTTGAGTGAGCACACCCAGGTGCATTGCTACCTCATCTAAGTCGACTGATACACGGGGAAACTCCCAACACAAAATCCCAGCAGTGCCCGGTCTTTACAATTTGGAAGGCCTATGATGGTTAATGAAAAGATAGGCAGCTATATTGGTCACTGATATATATTTTTTAATATCAGTTATGTCTTATTGTACATAATATACCGTATATACTCGTGTAAAAGCGACTCGTGTATAAGCCGACCCCCCTACTTTTGCCCCCAAAACCTGGGAAAATCTATTGACTCGCGTATAAGCCGAGGGTGGACCCCAGCACAGGTATACAGCCCCCAGCAGTGGTATACAGGCCCCAGCAGTATGATATACAGCAGGCCCCAGTGGTATATACAGCAGCCCCAGTGGTATTGCAGCCCCTATATACAGCAGCCCAGTGGTATTGCAGCCCCAGTGGTGTATACAGCAGCCCCTATATACAGCAGCCCCAGTGGTATTGCAGCTCCAGTGGTGTATACAGCAGCCCCTATATACAGCAGCCCCAGTGGTATTGCAGCCCCAGTGGTATTGCAGCCCCTATATACAGCAGCCCCAGTGGTATTGCAGCCCCAGTGGTGTATACAGCAGCCCCTATATACAGCAGCCCCAGTGGTATTGCAGCCCCTATATACAGCAGCCCCAGTGGTATTGCAGCCCCAGTGGTGTATACAGCAGCCCCAGTGGTATTGCAGCCCCAGTGGTATTGCAGCCCCTATATACAGCAGCCCCAGTGGTATTGCAGCCCCAGTGGTGTATACAGCAGCCCCTATATACAGCAGCCCCAGTGGTATTGCAGCCCCTATATACAGCAGCCCCAGTGGTATTGCAGCCCCAGTAATGCAGGGCCCCTATATAGAGCAGCCCCAGTGGTATTGCAGCCCCAGTGATTTATACAGCAGCCCCTATATACAGCAGCCCCAGTGGTAGTATACAGGTAGCCCCAGTAATGCAGGGCCCCCCCTCATGCTCCGGTCACCTGTAAAGCAAATTATACTTATCAGTGTCCCGCTGCCGTCCACGCCTGCATCTGCCGACATCCCGATCCTCCGTCTTCATGCGACTTCTTCCTGTTTCCTGTGCGCGTCGCCGGTAATGATGTCATTGCCTGCGACGCGCACAGAAACAGGAAGAAGATGCATGAAGATGGAGGATCGCGATGTCGGCAGCGGCAGGCGCGGACGGCAGCGGGACAATGATAAGTATAATTTACAGGTGACCGGAGCATGAGGGGGGGGGCCCTGCATTACTGGGGATGCGGGGGCTGCTTTATACCGCTGTATACAGCAGCCCCCGCACTGACTCGCGTATAAGCCGAGGGGGGTACTTTTCAGCCCAATTTTTGGGCTGAAAAACTCGGCTTATACGCGAGTATATACGGTAATTGGTTAATATTTATAAGACTTTAAAAGATGAAAATGAACAATTGAGATGGAAAGATTTACATTTACATTTAATTACCGTAAATAAAAATTCTTGAACTCTAATAGTTGCACACTAATTCTGTAAACGTAGATATACTTCTAAGAGAGACATACAGTAACCTCACTTGTACCTTTTTTTTATTCACCTTTCACATTTATTAGCCTTATTAACTTGACGACAGCACTGTAGTTGTTCAATAACAAAATTAGTCATGAAAAATACATATTGCCTTATAATTGTGCACACAGTGTATATTTATCGCCACATGTGCTTGACCTTTTGTAGAGCCAAAACTTTGAGCGCATGTAGTGATGGATCAACGTGTAGGCAATTTTTTTGGCAACTTCGGGCATACGTTTACCGTATTTTCCAGTGTATAAGACGACTGGGCGTATAAAACGACCCCCAACTTTTCCAGTTAAAATATAGAGTTTGGAATATACTTGCCATATACGACTACCCCAGTTCTATGGTATGATGCTCACTGTGACACCTCACAGCCCTCATACAGATAATAGACCACTATAGATTGCCCTACATCTTTCACATGTATTATGACCCCACACAGCCTCAAATAGCCCGATAAGTATAGGCTCCCTACATACCTTCAACGTATTATCAGCTCCCACAGAGCCCTCTAAGTATATCACTAGCATTTCCATAAGCCCTAATTGTCCTCCATAATTATATGCATCATCATAGTGCTCCATATAGTATAATGCACCCCCGTAATCCTCCATATATCAAAATGCACTCCCCATAGTCCTCCATATAGTATAATGCACCCCATAGTCCTCTAAATAATATAATGTGTCAAGCCCCAGGCCATGGGGTACTCGGGTATCAGGCTCAGAGAGGTTCACGGGGATGTAACGGGTGGTGGAGCCTGAGCCCGTGGCCTGGGTGACACTTCAAAGAGGGGTTATGTACAAGGAAAAGAGTTATTGTACGTGACGCCACCTTTAGTACCTGGTGATGGGTCACCAGCCCCGCCACAGTCCTCCAGAGGGCGATGGCATTGCGGCAAGGATGGCAAAGCTTTCTACAGGTAAAGCTGGACCTCCGGGGCAGCGATGCTCTGTTGATCTGGCACAGGCTGTGGCGGGCGGGAAAGAGGCACACTGAGGCTCTCGTTCGGGTACTTTTACTGGAACAGTTCAGGTAAAAAGTACAGTTCACAGTACAACACAGTCTGTAAGCATAGGCAGCTGGCCAGGTAGTGGCAAATGAACGGGGTGTCTCCACGTGGCTTTGTTAGATGTTCCCCCTTCACTACTCTTCCAGGTTGGTGTGAAGCCTGGCTGGCACGCTGTTATGTCCCACACTGCGGGTTGATTTCTATGAGCGTCATTACTTTGGTGAGTGCTATATTACTAATTAATGTTATAGGTTACTGTTGCCATTAGGTCTTTTTGTGCCAGACCTCTTTTTTGCACTGAAGATCTATACAGTTTATTTTTATTTCTTGTCTGTCTGTAACCTTTTGTTTGAACAAGACTTTTTGTTCTCTCATATAGCCTATGTGAAATCAAACATCATCATAAATGAAGTAGCATGGTGACAAGAATTAATGGTATAAATGTATATGTGCATTTCATTTTATTCTGCATTTTACTTTTATGTAACATGAGTATTTATCATGTATCATATTTTCTTTGTTCTTTTGTTTAGCAACTGATGAAGGCCAATAGGCCAAAACGTTTTGCTTATTAAAAATCTTGAATCCATTCTTTGTGCCATGTTATTTTGATTATTAGTATGTATAAAATGGAGGCTGTGCTGTATATATTATTTGAAGACTATGCTGTATATATAATAAGGAGGCTGTGCTGTATATAAAATATGGAGGCTGTGCTGTCAATATTATTTAGAGGCTGTGATGTATATATTGTTTGGAGGCTGTGCTTGGTTATATATATTATCTGGAGACTGCTGCTGTGCAGTATATATTATATGTAGGCTGTGCTCTATATATAAAATGGAGGCTGTGCTGTGTTGTATATATAATATGGAGTTTGTGCTTGGCTATATTTATTATTTGGAGGCTTTGCTGGGCTGGATATATTATTTGGAGGCTGCTGTTTGGCTGCCAAAGCCTCCAAATAATATATGATGCACCCCCAGGCTATGGGGTACTCGGGAACCGGGCCAGTGCTGTCTCTGGGGATCTGGGGATCACGGTAGTCGTGACCCGGTCCCGTGGCCTGGGATCAGTCCAAAAAGGGGTATTTACAGGGGATTTGTCGTGACGCCACCCGGGGTATGTGGTTAGTATAACCACCGCTGCCGTATTCCTGCTGGGGATGGTGACTTGGGGCATCGTGGATGGAAAGCCCTCCTCGGGTAGGGCTGAGGGTCCCCAGGGCAGGAGTAGTTGGAATATATGGATGTAGTGAGGGGCTCTGCTGAGTACAAGTCACTTACTTTGCTGCTGCTCCTCCAGCCAGTGTGCAGGGATGACCGTCTGTAGCTCCTCAGGTGGGATTCAATTACAACATTTGCAGCTGCAGCTCTCCACAGTGCTGTTGGTCGGTGACTCTCCTGGTACAAGGTTCCACTGCAGGGCACAGGGTAGTAGACGCAAGTAACACACACAGACGCCTGATAACCGTTTCCCAGTCTGTGTACTGGAAGTTAAGCAGACGGTATGAGCTGTCCCAGGCTGTTTAGAGAGCAGGTTTGGGGTAGTTCACACCCGGACGGGTCGTATTGGCTTCCTCACTGCGCTGGTGTAGTGGCCCTGCAGTTGCTTCATCTCAGGCTGCCGGCCCGGTCTCTGTCCTCTGTGAACTAGTATAACAGGCAACTCGAGTCCTTCACTTCTTACACTGCAGTGGGGTGTGAGCGTTTCTGGAGTCTATACGTTGCTGTGCTCCTAGCACTGCTTAGCTGGAGAATCTGGACCTCCCCACTTTCCGGTGTTGACTGCTGGTGTGTTTTGCTCTGGTAGCAACCAAAAATATTAAATACTAAATATACATAAAAACTTCTATTACTGCCGGTGTGTTTTGACCTGCAGAGTCTTGGACTCCGGTGTCCGTGCTTATGTGCTTCGTCTCCTAGGTCGGCTCTATGCTTCTCAGCCTCCCGGTGTGTTGTTCTCTCTCCTCTCCTCAGACCCTTGCCTTAGGTCTGGTGTTTGTTGTGGAACTCTGAGATAGGCTTGACATGGCCCTTTTACACTCAGGTCCTCTGCACTGTCCTCGCTGACTCTGAACTGTGCTCTTCACAGCCCTCCTGGGGACTGAACTGCTCTGTTGCTCCTCAGACCAGAATATATAGGGGAGCTCACCCTGAAGCCGGGCTTGGTCTCCCCCTTCTGGCTGGGAGGTGTTGGTGTTGTTTGTGTGTTGCCTAAGTGGAATACCCTTTACTGCTCTCTGGTGAAACCTAATGGCGGTGACACTGTGGCACGGTGGTATTAGGGTGCCACATATATACAGCCCAGCACAGCCTTCTGTATAATATTCATTAATTGTGGTATGTGTTAAAGGGGCCCACTGAGTCTGTTTCACCTGGGGCCCACAAAAACCTGGAGCTGGTCCTGCCTGCACCCTGAAAAAAATGGACCCTTTGTCACATATGAGCAATTGAGAAGGCTTAAACATTGTCTGTGTTTGACAAGCATAAAATTGAAAAGATGTCAAGGGCTCAGCTGGTGAGGTTGATTCTCTAATCCAAAAGTCATGGTGGGCAACTTGGATTGGAGTTGAAATGGATTTGCTGGACAGTATGTTGAACAGTGAAGACTAAGATAGAAAGGTAAGTAGGGTTGCAAATGGGCCGGAGTAGTTAGAACATGCAACTTGAGGGTAGATAAACAATCAGATATCTTGCAGCAGGGATATGGAAAACCACAGGAATAGCAGAGTTGTATATGCAATTAAAAAAACCTTCATACTAGAAATGAGTTTGAATTTTTAGCTTGAATCAGCAAGGCTTATTAGCAGCATTGTGTTATAATTTGTAGTATGACACAGCGGACCTGAGAGTGAAATGGCAATAGAATTCCCAGTACTGAGTTAGGTAGGTAGTAGTGGTTGGATGCAGGAAACCCAGCAGTAGGCACAGGAAGAGTAATAAACAATCTCACTTGAACACAGTTTTGAAGAAGAGGTTAACTCCTGCAAAAACACATTTGCAAGGTTCTCTACTTCCTGAATACTCAGGCAACACAATGCTGCTTGAACCATCCTTATGAGACCTTTGGTGATGATGTCAGATATACTTGCTAGGTTATGCAGAGAAGTACAGAGAGAACTGGCCATAGGAGAAGGGAGCAAAGTTCTGCACTGGAGCCAACTGAGACAGATGAGCTACAGAACAAAAAGGGTCTCACTGTTACTACAGAGTGCAAATCTATATTTCAAGGCAATAAAGAGTGGGGATTCATGTCCATGAACATTTGCATACTTGTACAGTTGCATAGTACATGAAAAAATACAAAAAATATACACAGACCCATAAAATGTGACGCATTGTGTACAATACACCTCCCTTCTGCTTATGAATAAGCATGATAGTTATTGGAGCAGAAAAAAATGGAAACAGCAGGTCAAGACTGCTCCAGTCAGCAGTGATGTGCAGACACTAGAGCTGAGAAGATCCTGCCAATCTGAATGTTGTCTCTAATTATTTCTGTTTGCCCTATACTGGTAAAATACAATAGTACCTTGACTTAAGAGCTCACCAATATATCATTTTTTTAGATAAGAGCCGCCACTCTATATATCTTCTTTGCTTTATGATGCAAGCACAAATGTGAGTTACGAGCAGCTGCTGTGTGATCACATGTTCCCACTCATTTAGCAACTCAATATTCCCTGCTCCCCTCATCCATCATCTCCAGGTGTGGAGAGCAGCGAATACAGTATCCCAGGTAGCAAATTAGCGCGGTGCTCCCACAAACTGATCAGCTGTCTGTATCACGCTGCACACTTTAACAAAATAAAAACCTTATACAGTACTCACCCTCCATCTAGTCCCCATTCTTATCATGCCAGCAGTTGACTGTGTGTGAGAGTGTGTCAGCTGATCAGATTGTGAGGGCTGCACTCTTAAGGCCCTGTCAGCTGCCTTCATGAGATGATAACACTGGGTTGCAAGGGCCTGGAGGGAGGGTGAGTATAAGTTGTTGGATTTTTTAAAGTGTGCGGCAAGTTGTGGTCATGTACAAAAATTGAGAGGCTTATACCAGGATGGGATGCCATGTACCAAGATGAAGTGCCATGAACTGGGATTTGTGCCTATGTACCAGGATGGGGGTCCATGAACAAGTATGTGGGGGCATGTACCAGGATGGGGATCATATATACCAGGATGGGGTGGCATGTACCAGGAGGTGGGGCATGAACCAGGATGGGGGTCCATATACTAGGATGGGAGATCATATATACCAGGATTGGGAACTAAATAAACCAGGATGGGGGCCATGTACCAGGATAGAGATCATATATACCAGGATAGGGATCATATATACCAGGATAGGGGCTATGTACCAGGTTGGGGTGAATAATATATACAGTCCCAGGATGGGGGCCATATACCAGGATGAGGGGCCATTAGTAGGGGGCTGAAATGGATTATTAGCATTTCAATTAATTTTAATGAGGAAATTTAATTTTACATAAGAGCAAATTGAATTAAGAGGTCAGCAGGGGCGTAACTGCAATAGGTGTAGGGGTTGCGATCGCACCCGGGCCCTGCAGCCTAGGGGGGCCCCAAAAGTCCCTTTGGCCCATAGAAAAAGACTAATATTATTAAAGATTTGCAATAATTGTGGGCTCCGTTGGAGCTTTCTCATCGGGGTCCCTGGGTCTGAAGTTACGCCACTGGAGGTCAGTCATGGAACAAATTAAACACGTAAGTCAAGGTACTACTGTCTAAACGTCCGCCATGTAATATTGACTTCTCACCAGCAGATGACAGAAATCCTTATGACTATACATCTGCAGGAGTAAGATAGGGAAGGTAGTGGGGATGAGCAGAAAAATGTGGACATAAAAGATCTGTTTCCTTACATTCAGAAAATGAATGAAAAGAGTTAATCAATAATACAATGAGACTACGACAGAAGAAAGTTTTTGTTATTTTTTTAATATATGACTCAGTTTGTTTGTTTTTCCTATAATTAATATAGTATCAAACAAAGTTATGCAGATGTCAGTACCAGCAGCCTGGGGTAATTGTTGACTACTGAATCATATAGCCTCGGTAATCAGAACAAGCAGAGTTTATTTTCTCTGTGATTTTTATTTTATCAAATTTTTTTGTCGGAAAACAATTTATTTCTTGTATCTTGAAACTAATTACATTTCTGCATCTGCATGTTCCAGAAGGAAAGAAAAGAAATGTTCATTTATTGCTCAGAAACTTCACTGCAATCTTAAGTAAATGTCTGTGTATCTTTATGGTTTCTTAAAAACTGCAGGGTTAAATTGTAATATATTGGGTTATACGGGACACATAATGTGATTATTTTCATGTATACATGATGTGCTATTTTGTCCAGCATTTGGCAGAATTTGCAAGGTAGGCTCGAACTCAGGTGTGAACAGAATCTGAACTAACCACAGCAGATGCTGCACAGTTCAATCAAATATTTTGCTATAATGTATCAGTCTGACATCCAGGCGGTTCAGCGAAGAGCAATTCCTAGATTGGAAATGTCATTCCACGACAGCAAACAAGAATTTTGAAAATGGTGAGAAATTTAAAAATAAAAGTATAACAGGAAGGTGTATTTAATTTTCTGAGATAATGACCTTTACGTTTTCATTGGCTGTAAGCCATAATCATCAACATTAACAGAAATAAACACTTGAAATAGATCACTCTGTAATGACTCTATATAATTTATGTATTTCATTTTTTGCATTGAATTACTGAGCTTTTTGATGATATTCTAGTTACTTGAGATGCATCTGTATGTGGATTGATCGTAATATCCTTTTAACATCCTGTATCAGGTCTATATATGCATTTCTTGGCCAAGAGTTCACATGTTTTCTATTGAGACAGTAGCCTCTGGTGGCACCTTATCTCCTGGGGAAACAAATGAATTACCCATTGAAATTCAATTTGCCGATACTACTCTCCCACAACAGATCATGTCGGGAGGCCCCAGTATTTATTCCAAATTGGCAGGTATTGCTAAATAAAATGTAATGTGTATGAGAGTCCCTAGACCTCATTGACATAACAAAGACATGCCATAGTTGCATGGTGAGCTACAGTTCCAAGTTTGCCAGGCCTGACCCAATCTCTTTAATATAATCCAAACATATTAGGGACAATCCCATGCCATAAAGGTCAGGGTTGGCATAAACCCACCCTTATGTGGATTGGAGTTCTTTCGAAGAGGATTAGGGTGTTCCCGTTAAGAACTTTAAACAGTCTTACACTAATAATGGCAAGTACGCATGGGCACAAAGCCTGAACGTTGGCAAACGTAGGAACCATGCCTATGTACAAAGCTTTTAATAAGAACCTTTCATCAACTTATTCATCTACTCTGCACATGATGTAAGAGTAGCCGCAATACAGAATTGAAGTTTTTTCTCTTTCTTTTTTCTATTTTGTCTCAAGTTGCAGAAATGTTATCAAGCATGGTATTTAGCAGCCAATGAGATGATGATTGGTAAGTCCAAGTAGGCATTATTAGATAGGTTTTACTGTAGGAGTGTACTTCTCCTGCCTGAATGATGCTGACCAATTTAAACCAGGCAGCAACACAGGAGAAAAAGAACATGACCCACTATCGCTCCATACAAGGCTAGTAGGTCCATATGGACTGCCAGGAGATGAAAGCTCAAGTTAGGCTAGGGTCACAGTACCATTTTTCACATGCGTTTTTGGAGACCTGCGTTTTCAAAAACGCATGTAAAAAACGCACCCATAGGCCCCCATGTTAAAAAACGCATGCCCTAATAGCCAAAAAGCATGTGTGACTGTCCCATGCGTTTTTAGAGCTTTTCCAAAAACGCATGCGTTTTTTAATAAGGGGCCTTATGGGAAACGCATGCAAAAACACATGTACAATTAGTGCCATTCAAAAACGCATGCGTTTCCCATAGGAGCCCATGTTAAAAAAACGCATGCGTTTCAGAAAACGCATGCGTTTTTTTAACATGGGCTCCTATGGGAAACGCATGCGTTTTTGAATGGCACTAAAAGGTACTAATGTACCATGCGTTTTTGCATGCGTTTTCCATAGAGGCCCATGTTATAAAAACGCACCAAAAAATACTACAAGCACTATTTTTAGGTGCAGATTCCAAAACGCAGCCAAAAACGCAGGGAGCCATCAGACACCTTAAAAAACTCATGATGACATGAAAAACGCATGTAAAAAAGCATGCGTTTTTAAAAGGCACTAAAAAAACGCATGTCAACTGTGACCACAGCCGTAGTCAGTAATGATGCTCAGGTCTGCTGTGCTCATAGAAACTTGTAATGTCTCAGCAGTGAGATCAGACTGTCTTTTATTATGTGCCTCACACAGGAGCAGCTTTGTCTAAGCCATGGTGGTTTGTTCTTTGTTCTTCTTTCCTCTGAGTGTTGCTGACTGATTGATTGGTAAATATTATTCAGGTGGAAGAAGTATTTGCCCCCAGTGGAAGCTATCTGTCTACTTGGACTTGAAAGGCTTATCTGGTCTTAAAAACAACAAGTCTGCAGTCACTTTATGTTACTGCAGACTATTGAATCCTCATGTCACACACTGGTAATGGCGATTATGTGATCTCAAGTATGCAATTTGCAGACTCCCGGCCAGAATCCAACTAGACTGTTTCCAGCCTTGCACAAGTTAGATTTGTCACAGGGTGGTTCAGCGGTAAGGGAATCAGGTAGCAAGATGGTAAGATGGGCTAAGGGCGTTCAGGGAGGCTAGTTTGACCCTTAGACTGGGGGTCCCTGGCCCACCCTGCTCCCAGAGGTACATCAGAAGGTGAGGAGGTCTGAGAGGCCACCCTAGCCCTATGCTTCTGCTAAGCCCTAGGCTAAAAGCCCCTACCTCTACCCATGGACTGGGAAACATCAACTCCCCCGAAGAAGGTAAACTGCAGGTAGGATCAGCAGGAAGTCAACATCACACACTGCACTATGTCCTAAAAGCACATACGGTCAAGGCAGAGTAAACTCTATTTGCGACACATAGTGGAAGGAAGTGGAACTACTTAAAGGCTGAGGGAGTGGATAACTGAATGCTCTGACACACCCTTCCATCTGTACCTCCATCTGCAGAGCCGCACAGCAATATAGCAGCATCTACAGATTAACACTCAATGTGCCAAAGGAAATTACTCAGATTTAAACCACAGTAGCAACATACATAGACTGTAAAGCAGTCAACATGTGACAGGATTCTGGCCATGAGTCTGCATATTGCATACTCGTGGCCACATATTTGCTGTACACGTCGCTAGCACCAAAGAATCCTCACAGTGCACAGTGTGATCAGTGTGAGGATTCACAGGTCTGCAGTCACAGACTGGTTGTAGACTTGTCATTTTAGACCAGACAACCACTTTAATTCAAAGGGGGCAATATCAGATAGTTTTCACATAGAGTGATGGCAGAATTGTTGGTTTGTAAAGGACAACCCCTTTGAGAAGAATGAAATGAAGAGCTTGATACTTTGCTAATATATGTGCAATGGAAATAATTTTTTTTAAATTTTGCTGTGAATAATTTAGTGAAAGGAGAATAACCATGCAATGGAGCATATGATTGAAATTTCGTTTTACAGTATAAGTCTACATTCACATGACCAGTATTTGGTTAGTGTTTGATGATGCAGAATTTCTCTACCATTTAGGTACCTATTAGGTAAATCATCTTTCTTGCGTTTTTTTTTTTCATTGTGTTTTTATCACATTTTTGACACTGCAGTTTTTGTCTCTTTTACTTTATTTTTGATATTTTCTGGGTTTAGGCTTTTGAAACAGTCCGGTTTACATGTGTTTTTGGTGTTTATGCTTCTAATTCAATTCTATAGAGAAAATCTGAGCATACAACTCAGCATAACTGCAAGAGGAATTGACCTGCTGTGGATTCCAAGCAGACAGCACACTGCAGGTCAGTTTATGCTGAGTAGGAAAGTAGCATAGTGGGCTTCAGATTTCTATACATCCCATTTACTTTGCTACAACTATAAGATGCTGGCTTCTTTGTGCTTTAAAAATATGCAGCATCAAAAACACATCAAAAATTTTCATGGTAATTTACCCTTAAAGAGGACCTGTCAACTCCCTGCTGCATGGCAATCTAGATGCAGGGAAGGGGTCCCCCATGTGTCTGTGTGCTGTGTACGCCAAGATATAGCCTTAGGCAAACTCACTGTTAAAAGTCAGGAGGGCATTCCCTGGTGCTGGAGTCAGCTCAATTCTCGGGGGCCATTCCCTTCCCCTCTGCCTCTCTGTGCGCCTCCTGCTGTGCTGTTTATGCTCTGTTCAGACAGCAGGGCAGAAATCTGGACAAATGATTTGCATGCTGTGTGCGGCAGGATGAGTGACAGACAGGAGGACGGCAGAGCTAGCACAGCAGAAGCAGCACAGAGAGGCAGAGGGGGAGGGAATGGCCCCCGTGAATAAGCTGACTCCTGCACCAGGCAATGGTCTCCTGACTTTTAACAGTGCATTTGCCTAAGGCTATATCTCAGGATACACAGCACACAGACACATGGGGGACCTCTTCCCTGAATGTAGCAGACATGCTGCATTCAGTGCTGCATTTAGATTGCCATGCAGCAGGGGGGATGACAGGTCCTCTTTAAACAGCACAATCAGAGGCGGACAGAACTACAATATTGTCCCATAGACTTCTGTAAGTCCTGTTAGATGAATGTTTGTGTATTTGAGCCATTATGGCAGCTGCAGGAATAAAATGCATGTTGTAGATGAAGAGCAATGGACCTGATCAGACAGTGGAAACTCTGGCACCCTGTGTGCGTATGAAAAGTAGAGTACATGGACAAATGTGTTTTTGAAAAAAATTGTATCTGTTGCAAAAGATTTTATTTTGTGATTTTGCTTCACACAGCAGACTGAATAATTGAATGTAGTCATCTATAGTGATGTCTGTGGTTGTTTGTCTTCTTTAATGTCATCTTCTTGTCTTTCTTCCTTTCTTTCTTTTTTCGCTCTGCCGTGAGAAAAAATATAAGCAAAGAAAAATTGCATTAATCAGTTGTCACATAAGCTTGTCTGAATTATTTTTTTTCGGCTAGTAAAGAGATCAGGGAAAGTAATAAAAGCCTGTCAGTACGGTGTAGTAGGTACAGATGAACACTGTGATTAATAATCAAGTCGATTTACTATGAAAAATTGCTGCAAAAATCACATAAAATAGATAGACAGATAGATGATAGATAGATAGATAGATAGATAGATAGATAGATAGATAGATAGATAGACATCAAGTAACATGTTTTTCTGTTCTCAAAAAAACTGTTAAAATAAAGTAAACTTTGTAACAAAGTAGAAAAAAAAGACCACAATTTTATACAGAATTCACCCAGTAAATATCTTTCCAATATTTCTACTCTGGAGTAAGTACAATGATATCTAGATGGCAGTGTGCAATATACTGAACTCTGCAGGTCCTGTATTCTTCACCAGGCTCTGCATAATGGAAATAAATGCATTTATGGTGTTTTCTCAGGTAGGATGTTCATGTCATACTGCAATGTGCAGCTGATGGGGATCAGGCTGCCTGCTATGTGCTGGACCCCATGGTATTGGCTTTTCTTGGATGCTACATTATCTGACCATTATCTATATTGGGATGGGGAGAGACTCGCACAAGTCTCGCATTGCATCAATCGGTGCGGCCATCTGCTCTTCAGGCAGTTGCTTGCAGCTCCATGTATTTATATGTAGCTCCACCCTCCTGTACAGAAAGCAATCAGCCATGCCGGGTGATGCGATGTGAGACTTGTGCAAGTCTCTCACAAGTGGACCCCGGCCTTGCTGTTATACAGAAGCTGCCTGTATTGGTGCACAAGTTCTTCATTTGTTAGTCAGTTTACTACATAAAGAACCTGTTAGCCATGACATTAAAACCCCTGATACTGGGCGTGGAGAAGGGGGACCCAGCCGTGATCACGTTAGATGCAGAAAAAGCGTTTGATAATGTACGGTGGTCATGGCTGGGTAGGGTCCTGGACTCTATAGGAATTGTGGGGCCATTTCGGCAATACCTGCAGGCTCTGTATCATAGACCAAAAGCTTGTATTAGCACCCCCGGTTATTTATCGGATTCCTTCTTCTTGCAGAAGGGAACGAGGCAAGGGTGTCCACTTTCCCCCCTCCTCTTTAACTTAGCCATAGAACCTTTGGCTTTATACCCTGAGAATAATAACACTTATGAAGGATTCAGAGTGGGGGCGAAGGAGGTTAAGTTGTCTCTTTTCGCTGACGATATTATTCTCTATGTCTGAAATCCCGAAAGGGACCTCCCTCGCATCCTCGCAGATATTGAAATATTGGGTAAACACTCAGGTTTCTGCCTAAATAAAGATAAATGCGAGATTTTGTTCATCAATTTGAAGAATAAGTTCTCGTGACAAACCCACCTCTATGATCTTCCAGTCGCCAAAGATAGCATTAAATATCTGGGGATTCAGTTGGCTAGATATCCTGGCCAGACCTATAGACTTAATTTTGCCCCGATCCTTACAAAAATTGAGAAAGAACTGGCGGGATGGGCGGGACTGCCACTCTCTCTGATCGGGAGATGCCATCTGCTTAAGATGATCAGTTTTGCGAGATTGCTGTATCCGCTCCAAACTATCCCCATAAAACATACAGACATAGCTAAACTAAACAAAATCTTCTCAAAATTCTTATGGAGGGGAAAGAAACCCAGACTGGCCTTTGGTGTCTTGATGCAGTCAAAACAGGAGGGAGGTCTCCAACTCCCAGATGTCCGAGGATACAATTTAGCGTGCATTTTACGCAATGTTCTTGACTGGATTAAAGGCACTAATAGGTTCCCTGATGTAACTAAGAGATGTCATTGTTCTTTCAATTGTACTGTTTCAATTGAATTTCTATGTACACGGATACCAACTACTGTAATACTGATTACTTGTGATACTTTTTCCTGTCTGTGAATGTGTTTACATCTTTTTTGAAACAATAAAAATGATGGTTCAAAAAAACCCCTGATACTAATGTTTGATATTATATAGATTCCCCTCATCCTGCCAAAAGAGTTTTGTCCATTTATAGCAGAGACGTCTTTTAAAGGGATCCTGTCACCTCCAGAACGCCTCCTAAGCTATCAAAACATGTCCCTGCAGCATCCTATCATTAATCTCATACTCCTTTTGTCTCCTAAAAACATCCTGTGAAAGTGGAGAAAAACGTTTTAATACTTACTCATTAGTGATTATAATTAGCAGGGGACATATTCTTTAGTCATCAGGGGGTGTTGTTTAGCAGCTCCAGGATCCAGCCCTTTCTGTCTGTGCTGCTGTGAAACTGAAACTGAAGGCAGGACTAATGATTTGCATTCTGTGAGTGATAGAGAGAGGGGAGGGCAATGCCTGCACATCACAGCAAACACACAGAGACAGGGTGGATCCTGGAGCTGCAAAACAGCCCGCCTTGGTGACTAAAGAACATAGCCCCTGCTAATTATAATCACCAATGAGTGAGTATTAAAACATTTTTATGCACTTTCACAGGATGCTTTTAGGAGACAAAAGGAGTATGAGATTAGTGATGGGATGCTGCAGGGACATGTTTTGATAGCTTAGGAGGCGTTTTGGAGGTGACAGGATCCCTTTAAGGCTGGAGACACACATTGTGAGATGCATGCAAGATACTCGCATGAGTCTTGCATGCCTCACCCGGCTTTCTAGACGGGAGCTGTCAACTGCTTCTCTTTCTATGTAGCAAAACTTCCAGGTTCCCATTGACTTTGCTGGCATAATGATTTGCTTGCAGGTTTGTGACAAAACTGCACTCTAAGGCGTAAAAAAATGCACTGTGTGAACAGGACCTTAGGCTCCATCCTCAATGTAAGATTTTTACAATGACTGACTTAGTTCCAAAGTATGTAATGGGAAAAAAAGCAACAAATGATGCTGTTTTGTTCTAGTCATCATTCCCCAGCTTTCCATGATCCTAACTATTGTAAAAAAAAACAATCAAAAAGCTCAGTGCTAAATGGGAGAATTGATTTTCTTTTCAGTACTTACTCTTTCTTCCTCTTCACAGCTGTGTATGGCACATAAATAAGGAAGATGAGCAGGAAGACTCCAGATACTGCAGATAGCACTATCACTGCTATAGAGATTGCATCAGCTACAAAATTGGACAAAGCACAAAACAGTTATAATACAACATATATGTGATATATCAGAATACATATATTATGACATCTATGACTACATTTATGGGGGTGTAGTCTGTTTGGGAATGACCATACAAATAAGTGAGGGGGAGGGGTGTGTTTATATGTAAAATCATCTTTAAAACCCATCCTGTGTGAAAATATATGCGAATCTAATGAAAACGTAGAGTCTCAATGGGTGGAGATAAGGGCAGGGTCAAAGAATAATAAATATATTAATAGGGGTTTGTCATACGTCTCCAAATATAATGGAAGCGGTAGAAAAAATCCTCATAAAGCAAATAGATGAGACAGAGAATCACAGAGAAGCCATTATTATGGGGGACTTCAACTACCCTGAAATAAATTGGAGGCAGAAGCCTACATGTCCATCAAAGGTAACAGATTTTTGACAGTAAGAAAAGACAGTTATTTTTTCAACTCGTGCAAGACACAACAAGAAGAGGAGGGATGGATTTGAGACCTAATTTTAACCAATAGGCCAGACAGAATATCAAATGTTCAGGTTGGTAGTCACTTGGGTAATAGTGATCACCAAAAATATAAGTTTCAAGTATCCTTTAATAAGATGTGTAGTAGAGGGGCTACAAGGACACTACACTTCAAGAAGGCCAATTTCCAGTGGCTAGGAGATGATCTTAATGCAATAAACTGGGACAATGTCCTGAAATAAAAGTACACAAAGCAAATGGGACATTTAAGAGCATCCTGAATAGGACCTGTGCACAATATATACCCTATGGGATTAAACAAGCTAGAAATAGGAGGAAACCACTGTGGATAAATAGAGCTGTAAGGGGAGAAATAAGAAAAGAAAGCATTTAGAGGAATAAAGTAAGAGGGCAGGGATGAGGCATTAAATAATTATAGAGGAAAAAATAAATTGTGCAAAAATAACAAATCAGGACAGCAAATATTGAGACAGAGAGAATCATTGCCAAAGAAAGGAAAAGTAATCCAAAAATATTCTTCAACTACATAAGCTATATAACTCAAAAATGAGTGTTGACCCCTCATAATAGTCTGAGTGAACTGGTGGAAGTGGATGAAGGAACGGCTAAACTTATTAACTCTTTTTTCTGTAAAGTATTTACGCAAGAAAATCATATGACAGACAACAAGATCAGGAATACCATAAATTCTTAATAAATGTTGCTTTCTTAACACCGCATAGAGCAGGAAGGAGCTTCAAAAACACTAAAGTATACAAGCCACTAGAGGGCATACACCCCCAAGTACTGCACGAATTGAGCACAGTGATAGATCACTATTCTAATATTTAAGATCGCCATAATAACAGTGTATCTACCACAGGAGTGATGCAGAGCAAATGTGATAATAATATTCCAAAAGGTAAGAAAATATGGAAAATAAAGGTCAGTAGCTGTAACCTCTTTTGTGCTACTGTGGGAAAATCCTAGGAGTCTTTCCTAAGGCTGGCTTCACACCATAGTTTTGTTCCTGTCCATGGGGTCCTGTTTCTTGCAGGACCACACAGACAGGAACGAACAGGCCCGGACTGGCAACTCAGGATGCCATTTCTGTGTCAGTATCCTGGATTTTGTTGCATCCGGCCACAAAAAGGGCTGGGGGTAGCTGAGCCTGGCAAGTGGTGTCAGCGTTGTTACTTTCACTTTAGCAGAATATCTACATACACTGCTAAAGTGAAATTAAATAAAGGAAGGGTTCAAAATAAAAAAATATATCCTCACTTGTCCGCCGAGTATCCCACGATGCATCCACCTCCGATGGCTGCAAGGACCTTAATCAGCTGACCGGGAAGGGGTGGCCCAACCCGATCAGCTTATGCGTCACATGACCGCATCAGCGCGGTTTAAATCGCCCGCTGATCGGTTTTGGCGGGTGAGTGATTTAAACCGTGCTGATGCGGTCATGTGATACACCAGCTGATTGGGTTTCCTCGCCCCTTCCCGGTCAGCTGATTAAGATCCTTGCAGCCACGGAGGTGGATGCATCGCGGGACACTCGGCAGAGGGGTGAGCATTTATTTTTTTATTTTTAACCATTCCTTTATTTAATTTCACATTATCAGTGTATGTAGATGCACTGCTAAAGTGAACTTATGGCAACAGAGCAGTTTTAATGTACTGAGCATGCTCAGTACACTAAGACCGAATCCAGGAAATGATCCTGATTTTTCCCGGATCCGGCGCCCATAGACTCCCATGTTATGTGCACAGGATCGGCCCAGATTCGTTTCTGCCTGGTTTGGTCTGGTTTTTTCACCGGAGCTTAAAATCAGAGCAGTCTACAATTTTGGGGTAGGGAATAAACAGGACAGAAACGAATCCAGGACTGAACTGGCAGAATCGGATGGCCATTTTTGGCCAATCTGGCACCATAGGGATACATGGGAGGCAAAAATGGATCCTGTTCTGTCCTTTTCAAAATGGGCAGAACAGGATCCCAAAAAACGTGGTGTGAAGCCAGCCTAAGTGTTATCCTGGAGTATCTCAATAAGAATAGGTTCATGACCAACGTCAACATGGGTTTAGGAGGGATCAGTCCAGTTAAACAAATCTGATTAGCTTCTATGAGGTGTTAAATTACAAACTGGTCCAGAGTAGGGATGAGCGAGTACTAAAATACTCGGACTCTCTAGACTCGTAACGAGTAGGTCCCGATACTCAGGTACTTGTTGCGAGTCTAGCGAGTCCAATGTAAGTGAATGGGGAAGCGAATATTGCAAGTAATTCCTCTGCTGCTGGACCCTATAAAGAGGTCTTGCAGCAGAGGAAAAACCTGCAATTCCCCATTTCATTGTTTAAAAGCAAGCGGTAAATAGCCGCTGGCTTTTAAACAATGCTGACAGCCGCTGACAGCTTCCCTGCCACCTGACAGCAGGATCTTCCGCTCCCTCCACCGCCTCCCCACCCTATCCTAACTTAGGATCGGGTGGGGAGGCTGCGGGGGGAGTGGAGGATCCCGCTGTCAGCAGGAGCTGACTGGTGAACTCCCGAACTGAGGAGCTGGGAGGGGTGGCTGCTTCAGTCTGCGGCAGCCGACTTCTTCTATCTGTCATTGCGACAGCAGCCGCATAGAACGGCGGCGGCCCCAGAGCACGGCCGCTATCACTGCATTAAGTGAAACTAGATTCTCCCGGATTGTACCGGTCCGTATCAATCTGGCGCCCCATAACATGGGGCTCTATGGTCCCGGATTGCACCGGAACCGGGGCAATCCAGTCTTCAATCCGATTTTCAAACCGGTTTTCTATTTTTGACCTTCCCACCTGGATTTTCAAATGAACAGCTGACTCAGGTCTCCACCAGAGATGTAGCAGAGCTAAAGAACAACCCTGGATTGGACTACGTCGGACGGAAGAGGATTTTTTAATAATTAAAGTTGGAGTCTAAGTGTCTTTTTTGTTTTATTTCTAATAAAATATTTTTTCTATGTGTTGTGTTTTAAAAAAAAATTCACTAGAAATTCATGGTGGTAATGTCTACTATTGGCATGACTGCCATGAATTTTGGGCTTAGGGCCAGCTGATAATACAAAGCTGGCCCTAACCCCTTTATTACCCAGTGAGCCACTGCACCAGGGCCCTGGAAGAGTTGGGTTCAGCGCCAGAATATGGCGCTTCAATGAACACACCATTTTCTGGGGCGGCTGCGGGCTGCCATTTGCAGCAAGGGTTGCCCAGAAAGCTTCGGCCTCCCTGCGCTGCGGATTCCGGCCCCAGCTGCCTAGCTGTACCTGGCTGGACATAGAAATAGCGCGGATCCCCACGCATTTTTTTTATTATTTCATGAAATTCATGAAATAATTAAAAAAAGGGGTCTCCCCTATATTGTTGTGTCCGGCCAGGTCCAAATAGGCACCTGGGGGTTGTTGGCAGCCCGTCGCTGCCTGCTGTATCCGGCTGGATACAAAAATACGGCGAAGCCCACGTCAATTTTTTTTCTGAAAAATCCAAAAAACAATATTAATGAAAGGGATTGCATCTTTATTAACCCCTCGACCATGGTCGAGGGGTTAATAAAGATGCAGTCCCTTTTTATAGGCTTGTTTAATGGATTTATCAGAAAAATTTTAACGTGGGCTTCACCGTCTTTTTGTATGCCAGCCGGATACAGCAGGCGGCAACGGGCTGCCACCAACCCCCAGCTGACTATTTGGACCTGCCTGGACACAGAAATATCGGGAAACCCTTATTTTTTATTATTTCATGAATTTCATGAAATCGAAAAAAAATGCATGGGGCTCCATGTGATTTCTATGTCCAGCCAGGTCCAGCTAGGCAGCTGGGGGCTGGAATCCACAGCGCAGGGAGGCCCAAGCCTTCTCGGCACCCCCCGCTGCGAATGGCAGCCTTCAGCCGCCCAGAAAATGGCACGTTCATTGAAGCGCCATGTTCTGGCGCTGAACCGAACTCTTCCAGGGCACTGGTGCGGTGGCTTACTGGGTAATAAAGGGGTTAGGGCCAGCTTTTTGTTATCAGCTGGCTCTAAGTCCGAAATTCAGGGGGTCACGCCAATATTAGACATGACCGCCATGAATTTCTATTAAATTGTTTAAATAAAAACACAACACAGTCAAAAAATATTTTTAGTTGAAAAAAAAAACAAAAACACACTTATGGTACCTTTACACGCCGCCACAACAGGATGGATACCAACGGCAACTTCACGTGCACGAGCACGGCCAAACGGTTACAAACGGTAATCGCATCTCTTTTACACGCCGCCACAAGGTGCGCTACGCTACGCTACATCTACAGCTAGCTACATCGCCGGGTGTCGCAAGTAGCCGTCTGTAGCTCAGCGTACCTCATTTACACACCGCAATAACAAGCTAATATGGGCGGACCTGGGGCAGGAGGGACAGCACATAGGCGTGCCACAATTGTGGATTACGAGACGTCCGTACGCTGATAGGACAAAGCAATAATACCATGATTGGCCAGCCAGCGCAGGAGGCTGATTAATACATGACGCTCGAGCAATTGCGTAGTGTGATTGGTCAGCTTCTTAAATATGCCGCCCTGTGCAGCGACAACCAATCGCAACGAAGGAGCTTCCTCCAATGATCGCTGAAGGGGCGTGGTATCCCGGAGCCTTGGTCACGCCTTAGCAACATTGCAGCTACATCGCCGGGTGTCCAGAGTTCCCTTCTGTTCCTTCTTTACACGCCGATACAGCTCGCTACAATCGGCGATGTTGCCATATGTTTATGGGCAGTGCACGGATACAGAGGTATCTGTAGCCGGCTGTGTCGTCCCGTCTTCAGACGCCGCTACTACGGGCGATATTGGCGCGACAAGCTACATTTGTAGCCTGTAGCGGGTTGTATGCATCCTGTTGTGGCGGCGTGTAAAGGTACCATTAGGGACTCCAACTTTATTTAAAAAAAAATTCTCTTCAATCCGACGTAGTCCAATCCAGGGTTTTTCTTTAGCTCTGCTACATCTCTGGTAGAGAACCTCCACCAGAGATGTATCAGAGCTGTGCACCCTGGCATGGGAAAGTTCATGTGAGTTCATGCAGGCAAGAATGAACTTACATGAACCCTGCCAGCACTGCTACTTCAAATGAACAGCTGACCTGAGTCAGCTGTTCATTTGAAAATCCAGGTGGGAAGGTCAAAAATAGAAAACCGGTTTGAAAACAGGATTGAAAACCGGATTGCCCCGATCCGTGGCAATCCGGGACCATAGAGCCCCATGTTATGGGGCGCCGGATTGCACCGGACCGGTACAATCCAGGAGAATCCGATTTTGAAAACTGGATTCTCCCGGATTGTACCCGTCCGGTGCAATCCGGCGCCCCATAACATGGGGCTATATGGTCCTGGATTGCAGCGGACCGGGGCAATCCGGGAGAATCTGGTTTTGACTTAATGCAGTGATAGCGGCCGTGTTTTGCGGTCCCAGTTCTATGCGGCTGCTGTCGCAACGACAGATAAAAGAAGACGGCAGCCGCGGAGGATGGTGAGTGAAGCAGCCACCTCCCCTCCCCCCCGGCTCCTCAGTTCGGGAGTTCACTGGCCAGCCCCTGCTGACAGAGGGATCCTCTGCTTCCCCGCGACTTCCCCACCCGATCCTAAGTTATGATAGGGTGAGGAGGCGGTGGGGGGAGCGGAGGATCCTGCTGTCAGGCGGCAGGGAAGCTGTCAGCATTGTTTAAAAGCCGGCGGCTTTTTACCGCTGGCTTTTAAACAATGACATGGGGAATTGCAGGTTTTTCCTCTGCTGCAAGACCTCTCTTTATAGGGTCCAGCAGCAGAGGAATTGCATTCCCCATTGATTTACATTGGACTCGTTACTCTGCGAGTAATCGCAAGGATACTCGCAGAGTAACGAGTAGAGCGAGTACCGTACTATTCGGCGAGTACTGAGTAGTAACGAGTAGACTCGCTCATCCCTAGTCCAGAGAAATGCCATTGATATTGTCTATCTGGACATTTCAAAGGTATTTGATACATTGATGGGGTTATTCAATTTAAAAAAATAAAGGCTTAGATGCAATTTTATTACAACAGACAACTATATGAGGTCTAAATAATAGGAGACAACAAAGCGCAATAGGGTCTTATCTCAATGGAAACTGGGCTATTGCTACGATATTGGGTGCTCACTTGGTAACGTTGTGTGCCCCACAACCTGGAGTTACTCACGTATACAGCTGCTGCAGGATCCACATTCCACGTATAAACGGTATCCAACTGAAATCCAAAAAAGAGGGACGAAGTGTACATGATCCGCGCTGCTGAAATGAGGATGCTGACCCAAGAGTTGATGCAATGATGCTCTTTATTCTTTCTCCTACACATTTCGGAGCCTGCTGGGCTCAATACTCAGGGAATAGCAATATCTATTATTATCGATATTGCTATTCCCTGAGGAAGGAGCACAGCAGGCTCCGAAATGCGTAGGAGAAACAATAAAGAGCATCATTGCATCAACCCTTGGGTCAGCATCCTCATTTCAGCAGCGCGGTTCGTGTACTCTTCATCCCTCTTTTTTGGATTTCAACCATATGAGGTGATAGTACAGAGAACTTTCAAAAGATTTTTTTACACCTAGGTCTGCCACAGTGATAAGGAGGCATCATATCCAAGAGGTTTAAGGGAATCTGTCAACAGGTTTTGCTATTTAATCTGAGAGCAGAATAATATAGAGCAAGAAATTCTGATTCCAGGGATGTATTACTTATTAGGCTGCGTGCTGTAGTTTCCATACAATCAGTGTTGTATTAGCTGGAGATTATCACTGCCTAAATTTCTGATGCAGTCCAGTCAGTAATCTGTGTAAACCTGCTCTCACCATTTATTAGCATCTTGCTGACAATGCACAGTGTACACAGGCAGCTACTAATTAGTGGTGTGGATGGGGTTTTGCACAGCTTGGCATTCTGATCCCTGCTACATTTTGTCAGATGTCAGTTGGAGACATGTGACAGCCTTTGGAGCTGTTGATTTTAAATGTGTTTAATTTTTTTTGTGCCAGCAAGGGTTAATGTCAGTTTACCTTGCTGGTGTGGCACCACGGGGTTCAAGTGACACAGTAACACCACCACAAAGGGTTAACAAACCCACACAACCCCCAACCTTTACTTATGGGCTCGGATGACGGTCCGGACCAAGACCGCTGTGATAACCCCCGTGATACCCCGGTCTGGATCCGAGTACCCTGTCCCAGTGGGCTCCACAACTTGGCGTCACGAACAGGATCTACCGTGCCCGGTAAATCGGGCATTGTGTGCTGTAATTTGTGAGAGAAACTGTTTTGAAACTGCCGCCATTACAGAGCGCGCGGTGAACAGAATTTAAACTGCGCCACAAAGACTGTATTTCTTGAACTGCCGCCATTACAAAGCGCGCAACTAAGAAAAGGGGGCATGTCATTGTGGGTGGCATTCTGCAAAGCGCATCCGGCGGGGAAGAGAATCCCTGTCCCACCGCGGAACCTTTAGTAGACATCTGGACGGAAGCGCAAGACCAGGAGGGTCAACATTAGCTAATGGGGCGCAAGATGTCGCAACAAGGAGATGCTGTGGGACCGGACAACAGCAGAGCACTCGGCCATGCTGCAGCGCAAGGAGCAGCACCCATCATACCGCTTCTGATGCCGTACACTCCAGGAGCAATGCGGCTACCACAATACTCAGGTGAGCCCAATACCCTCAATGACTTTGTTACCAAAATGAAAGTGTACTACGTTATGTACCCCCTAACAGAAGCCCAGCGTGTCGGTATGATTATTGGGCAGTTAACCGGCAATGCACAGCGGGAAGTTACATCCTGGCCGGACACAGTCAAAGACACTGTAGAGCATCTTGTGGCTGGACTGAAAGCAGCATTTGAGTCCAGTGCTGACACGGGCTAAAATGAAGTTCTTTGGATGCCAACAAAAGCCTAAAGAGAGCGCAAGAGACTATGCCTTAAACTTGCAGGAAGCGCTCAAAGCACTTAAACTAGCAGAACCTGCCTTAGCCCCGGGAGCTGACAAGATGCTCATAGATCAGTTCATAGAGGGCCTCCTATCCCCTTCTCACAGAGGACAGTTGAGCATGATGACCATCCAGGATCCCAGAATCACTTTTTCCCAGCTAAAAGATAGAGCCATACGTCTCCAGCAGATAGAGGAGAACCGGGATATACATTCTATTCAAGGCCCTAGAGTAGCACCTCAGCAACCAGGAGCATCAGTGACATCTGCCATGTTAGCAACTGCTGCTGAACACAGAGAGCCTATCTCTAATGAGGCCCTCAACCAAAAGCTAGATGCCCTGACGGACACTGTTGTTTCCATGGCTTAAGTCATCAAGGAGCTGCGTGGATCCAAGCCTTCACCCAAGATCGAGTTGGAGACCAGGAAGGAGGATGTCCCATAGATGAGGCCCAGGAAGTACCAAGCAACGACAGAATGACTCAGCGACCGCTATCAGCTGGATGGACAGCCCATTTGCTGCCGTTGCAAGGAGCCAGGTCACTTTGCCCGGGAATGTGCTTTAAACGAGAATACTCTGGAAAGGCTGGTCGCTCCTCAGGTATGAACTTCCAAGGTCCTTCAGTCTGGTATGACAAGTTCGTGGGAGGATGTCCAGTCATCCCTATCATGTTGGATGGCATTCCCTTCAGCACCTTGTTGGATACCGGGATCCAGATAACATCAATTCCACATGTTCTCTACAGAAGGTACTGGGCTGATTCAGACATTAGCAGTGGTCCATCTAACATTGCATTGAACTTATGGGCTAGTAATGGGGAAATAATACCACAAGTTGGGTTCAGAGAAATGACCATTCAGATTGGGAAAGTAGAATTGAAGAATCACGGTATCATTATTGTAGATGTTGACCGGCGAGAACGTGAACCAGTAATGTTACTAGGAATGAATGTAATTGAAAATTGTTTTTCCAAGGTAATTACTGTCTTACAGCATATCGCCGAGATTGCCAAAACCGGGCAACGCAGATTCCTGCAAAAAGAAATAAAAGCCCTGATGCTGAAACAACAGGTAGAAATATCAGGAGGTGAAATTGGCAGTGTAGGGGTAAATGACCCGATACCCATTATAATACCTCCCAAAACGGAAATGTTGGTCTGGTGTAGAGCCGCAATAGGCATTAAAGAGCGAGACTATCAAGCCCTGGTAGAACCCGTGTACTCACACAGTAGGCCCACTGTACTGACGGCTAGAGGAGTAGTTGAGATACATCGGGGAAGAGTGCCATTATGCCTTCTAAATTGCGGGGAAGATGAGGTCACTGTACCGAAGTATGCTACCATAGCTACATTATTTATGGTTGATAACAATGCCATCACAGCCATCAAGCCCTTGAACCCATCAAGTCAGGTGGATGACAATGGCTCAAGGGAAAAGCTGGAGGATTGGTGCCAAAAACTACACGTGGGTACCAGTTCTACACCTCCCCATCAAAAGCATGGAGTATACCGGGAAGTAAAAGAATATGAGCAGATATTCAGCAAACACCCGTTAGACTTTGGGCAAATTAAAGGGGTAGAGCACACTATACCCACAGGTAATCATCAGCCTAAAAAAGAGAGGTACAGACCATCACAACCTGCTCACTACCAAACCACCAAAGACATGCTCAAAGAGATGAAAACTGCAGGTGTAATAAGAGACAGTTGTAGCCCCTGGGCAGCACCTTTAGTGTTGGTTAGAAAGAAGGACGGGACCATGAGAATGTGTGTAGACTACCGGCAGATCAACCACATTACACACAAGGATACATACCCATAAACCAAGGATTGAGGAGTCATTAGCTGCATTAAAATCTGCTAACTACTTTTCCACCCTAGATCTCACTAGTGGGTATTGGCAAGTTCCTGTGGCAGAGGCTGACAAGGAGAAGACAGTGTTTACTACGCCGATGCGCCTCTGTGAGTTCAATAGTATGCCGTTTGGACTCTGCAATGCACCTGGTACCTTCCAACGCCTGATGGAGAGCTGCCTAGGACATAAGAACTTTGAAACTGTCCTCCTGTACCTGGATGAAGTCATAGTCTACTCCAAATATATGAACAACATCTACAAGATCTGGCAGAAGTGTTGTAAGCCTTGTCCGGATACGGCTTGAAGATCAAACCATCCAAGTGCCACCTTCTCAAGCCAAAGGTGCAGTACCTAGGACATGTCGTGAGTTCAGAGGGAGTAGCACCGGATCCTGATAAAGTTACAGTGATAATGGATTGGCCGAGACCCACCAATGTAAAAGAGGTGAGGCAATTCCTGGCACTGGTGGGCAATTAAAGAAGATTTATCAGAGGGTTCACAAAGTTAGCAGCTCCTCTACAAAACATCCTGGTAGGACAGTCAAAAAGGTCTTCAACCCATAATCCCCCTTTCCAGTGGAGTGATGAGAGCGAAGAGTCCTTCAAAAAGCTAAGGTGGGCGCTGACAGGAGAAGAGATCCTGGCGTATCCGGATTACCATCAACCCTTCATTTTGTACATGGATGCCAGCAATGTGGAACTGGGAACAGTACTGTCACAGAAGCAAGGAGGCAAAGAGAGAGTTATTGCCTTTGCAAGCAGGAAACTCCGGCCTACGGAAAGAAACCCTGTGAATTACAGTTCCTTCAAGTTAGAACTACTGGCAGTAGTTTGGACTGTAACAGAGCGTTTCAAACACTACCTGGCAGCTGCAGAATTTTCCATCTACACTGATAACAACCCGTTGACCCACCTGGACTCAGCAAAATTAGGTGCGCTGGAGCAGCGATGGATAGCCCGGCTATCTAACTACAATTTTGTCATCAAATATAGGGCAGGCCGCAAGAACGGAAATGCAGATGCCTTATCCCGGATGCCACACCTGAAAGACGTTGAAGAGGAACCGGAGGAGCTGGAAGAAATCGAGCTACCGGCCTTTCACCGTTTTAAGGTAGAACAGTATCAACCCGGCATCTACCAAAAACAACAGGAGGCAAATATCAACCCGTTGGTGCACCATGGATGGGCTGACACCCAGGATAGCGATCCAGCTGTGAAGCTACTGAAAGAACTGCTTACACAACAAGGTGCATACCCTAATCAGAGCGCTCCAGCTGAGACCCAACAACTCTGGAAAGAAAGAAGCAAGTTGTTTCTATATCAAGGGAAGCTCTGCAGAAGGCACACCAACCCTGAAACACATGAGTTGGTCTGGCAGATTATCGTACCCAAGAGAGACGTCAAAATGGTCCTAGAAGCCTACCACGATACTGCAGGTCATTTTGGATGGAAGAAGTTAGAAGTGCTCCTAAGAGAGAGATTCTACTGGGTTGGCATGAGAAAATCAATTGAAGATTGGGGTAGAAAATGTGGGCCGTGCAACCTCAGAAGCAAGGATCAACAGAGTCAGAGAGCCCCACTCCAGTCCATAGTAACCAAGCAACCACTTGAGTTAGTTGCACTAGACCACGTCAAGTTGTCACCAAGCCGGTCAGCCAATGTCTATGCCTTAACCATCGTGGACCATTACTTTCGCTTCTTAGTGGTCGTACCTGTCAAGGACCTGACAGCATAGACAGCTGCAAGAGTATTTCAGACACATTTCTGTAGACCTCATGGCTACCTGGAACAAGTCCTTGCAGATCAAGGTCCATCTTTTGAGTCAGAGATTTTCCAGGAATTGTGCAACATGTACGGCTGTAAGAAGATCCGTACGACAGCCTACCATCCCCAAACCAATGGCTTATGTGAAAAGATGAACCATATTGTGATTGACCTGTTGAAAACCTTACCAGAGTCAGAGTCAGAGAGAAATCAATGGCCAGAGAAATCACCTGACGTGGTAGACTTGTATAACCATGTCCCGGTGAATTCTACAAACTGCACCCCAGCCTACCTTATGCGAGCAAGGCCCAGTAAGCTGCCAATTGATTTAGATATGGGAATTCTGAAGCCAGATGCAGAAGCTGAAGAATCCAATTGGGATACCCTACGTCAACAGCAGTATCGCCAAGTACAAGAGCGCGTAGAGAAAAGTCTCCAGCAAGCTAGAGAAAGACAAGAGAGAACCTTTAACTAACAGCAACTAGCAACCCCATTACAACCTGGTGAGCAAGTTCTCAAGAGAATGAGACGCACCAACAAATTGGATAATCAGTGGGAAACCACCCCATATACAGTCTTACCATACAATTTAAACAATGCTAAAATGTGTCTAATAAGCAAGGACGAAGGAAGAACATCAGCAGTTGTGTCAAGAGACCATCTTAAACCGTGTCCTGAAATCCTGAAGACACCAGAAGTAACCGTACCCGTACAGGTCCAACCTGTCAGGAAAGAAGAGGATGTGTTCCATACCGTCTTAGGAGATTTCCCCAAAACATGGCCAAATTACTATGGAACAGTTGTAGTCCCCATGATTGCTTTCCCTCCAATGGTAGAACCAACGCCAGAACCCGTACCACAAGAAGTCCCAAGACATGAAGAACTGGAAGTTGAGCCTGAAGAGAAAGAACCAATTCCTGGTCCCAGTGAGCTTGCCAGTCCTACTGTCAGATCTCCATCCTCAATAGTAACAGAAACTCTCAATCGGTACACGTCCACCCACACCTATAGGCTAAGTACACCCAGTACACCAGCATTGCGCAGATCACAACGTAGTACCCAGGGTCAGATACCGGCTAGGTACAAGGAATAAAGTATGGAATCAAATGTAAAATGTAAATATGTTTGTTATAAAGTTAAATAGAACCCGGTAAAGTGTAAATGTAAAAAAAGCGTGAAAGTAGCATGGTGTTAGGTGGCAGCCACGGAGAGTAAGAACTTGGCCTCTTATGTGGTGACCCGAGGGCTTAGGAGCCTACTGCACTTAAACCAGAGACACCCATAGAGATTTGTTAATATTTGTTGCAACGTTAAAAGCCCAGTGCCTACAGAGACTATACTGTATGAACTTTTTACATATTGTTGAACATTTTCTTCTTTTTATTAACTACGGACCATACTTACCACGGAACGGGTTGTGGTAAAGACTAATTGTATATAGTTACCAGCCCCAGAGGCAATAGACTAAACCCCCAGAAGGACTGATTTGTTTTGAACTTTTTGGACTCTTTTTGAATTTCAGTGGTTTGTATATTTTTATTTTTAAGACTCTGTAAATATTAATTGTTTGTTATATTTGTTTTTCCACAGTCCCGGAGTACTGTTCTTTACTAAGGGGGAATGTGGCATCCCAGGGTTCAAGTGCCACAGTAACACCACCACAAAGTGTTAACTCCCCACACAACCCCCAACTTTTACTTGTGGGCTCGGGACACGGTCCGGACCAAGACCGCCGTGATAACCCCTGTGATACCCCGGTCCAGAACCGAGTAACCCATCCAGTGGGTTCCACACTGGCAGCTCCAGAATACCTCAGATTGAATTCATGCTGTGGACCACCCTCACTTCCCTTTAAAATATCACATGATACAACATATGATGCTGGTTATTGGAAATCCATTCTAAAGCTTATATTGGTGGAATGAAGAGGTCTCTAGTGGCTGCTGGAGTTTATGCTGCTGGGTTCTGCTGTTGGAGCAGTGCCAGCTTCAAACCTGGGTGTTTAGGCAGCAGCATTCCAGTTGGTGAATCCTCTTTGTCTTGTTCCCCCAGCCTGTCTACCTCACCTGTGTGTGGATTACATCAGAGGTGTTGTCTAGTAAACACACCATCCTAGGCACTTGCCAGGGATAGTTGAGGGGACAGCTAGGGACAAGGAGTGTGATGGCAGCCAGGGGAAGGACCCTCATAGGGACAACAGGGCAGCTAGGGACAGTCACAGGCAAGTGGCCGGAGATATCTTATCCCTTGCTCCCTACCATCAGGGCCTTTCTTCTTCTATTTTATCTCATGGTAACCTTTGCGCTGTGTTGTGTGCTGGACATCCCGTAGTCCAGTGTGACACATTTGCAACAAAGAAAATAGGTATTCTGTCAAATCCAAGCAGTCCAGTAAGCAATACTTATTCTATGTAATCTCTCAGATTACATAGAATAAACCTGTTAACAGATTCCCTTTAATCATAATCAAAGAAGACAATTATTTACTGTAAGAACAGTGAGACTATAGAATTCTCTGCCACATGATGCTGTAATGGTTGATTTACTGCAAAAGTTTAAGGAGACTCTAGTTGCTTTTTTTGAAAATGTGCTATTAAAGGTTATGGTCATTAGATTCTGAAATAGGGCATTGATCCAGGGAATTAACCTGATTGCTGTTTGTAGATTCAGGAAGGATTTTTTCCCGAATATGGGGAATTATCATGTGTCTCATGGGGCTTTTTGCCTTCCTACAGGTTGAACTGAATACACTTATGTCTCTCTTCAACCTTAAAAACCATGAAAAATAAAATAAAAGTGACAGAAGAAGAAAGAAATAAGTTTCAAACGGCAAACAACAAGAAAATAAAAAGTTTCTTAGGCGTTAAATAGCTAAAAATATAGCTCAATAATACAGTAATAGTAGTATGTTTCATGAGAGATGGCTATTAAAGGGATCCTGTCAGCTCGATTTAGCCACCTAACATATCACTACCTGTCCCTGTACCTTGCTAGCATATCCCTAACTATCCCTGTCTTAGCTAAAACTGAACTATAATGTTTGTAATAAAAAGACTTAGTAACTTACATATTTCCATGGTAATGAAGCATCTAGTCTACGCCTGTAGACTGACATGGGTGGTCTGCAGGGCCCTGTCTCCCCCCTCCCTGCTGTTATCACGCCCCGCTGGGCATGATCATTGATTTCCCTGGCATACTCCCAGCTTTTGGAATCCTATCTCCCCCTCTGTGTGTATGATGCAGCTCTGGCATCATTTCCACATCTGAGCATTGGAACATCTTCCTGGGTGCACTGAGCGGCTTCATTATGCTCAGTGCGCATACCCAGAAGGCCATAGCCATCGAGCAGGACTGCTGAGTATGCGCACTGTGCATTATGAAGACACTGAGTGCACCCCGGAAGGCTTCACAAGGTGCAGGTGCGGAAACGACATCATGCACACAGAGGGGGGATATTTGATTCCACATGCCGGCAGTGCAACAGGGAAATCAATGATCATTCCCAGCGGGGCGTGATAACTTCAGGGAGGAAGGAGATAGAGCCCTGCAGACCGCCCATGCCTCATTACCATGGAAATATGTAAGCTACTAAGTCTTTTTTTTACAAATATTATATTGCAGTTTTAACTCAGAGAGGGATGGTTGGGGATGTGCTAGCAAGGTGCAGGGACAGGTAGTGAAAGGTTAGGGGGCTAAATCGAGCTAACAGGTTCCCTTTAAGTAAGCCATGCTTAACGTTACTTACTATTTTTATCATCATTGGTCTCCCCTGATTCTTCTATGTCAGCGGTACTTGAAATCATATCTTGAGTAACTGTGATAGAGCCGTTGTGTGGCTCTGGAATGACACCCAAGAGTTTGCACATGAGGGGGTATATGTGAATGCTATCAAATGGTTCTGAAATGTAATTCTTTTTAAAATCAGGCCCAAAGGCGCGAAATATCATCTTCATGTCCATTTCATTGTTGTCAAATCCATGATCTCCCTTATTAACATAAAATATATATCTCTGAAAATAAAACAGTAAGGGTGTTATAAAAAAAAATGGGGAAGGATAGACATGACAATTTAGGAGTAGATGCAATACAAACAATATGTATGGAAATACAGGATAACACTAAAGATATAACACAAGTCAAATGGATATTGTCAACTGTATTAAAATAAGCAGCTGATCTCTTAAAAGTTTGTTTCATAAGAATAAACTGTGTTTGTCCTACATACACTTAACACCCCTCTCCGACCCCAAGCCCAAAGGGATAGTTGCTACCGTATATAAGAATATGTTGCATGCAGAGCTGTAGCTAAACTATCCTTCACCTGGGTCAAATATATTCTACCCTCCACTGTATCTAAATATTTGATCTTAAAAAAAGTGACTAGTTGGCAATATATAACTCCTAGCACTGGTATAAATGTAAATACGAAAAAGACTGTGGCACTCATCCTATGTGTACTGGTTCTCGCTGTAACACTTTACAATGTAACCAAAAACCAGCTGCACTCGATACTAAGTGTGGTAATTTGAATCTATAAATGCATTACAGCTAGTGAACTATGAAAAATGGAGACCCTTAGCTAGTTCTTATGGCCATGTGTACAACCACTCAGTAGCTATGTCAAGGTGTGTGCCATAATCCAGCATTGAGTTCAATGGTGCAGGTTTATTGACTTCAATGGTGCCAGTTAATCAGGTAATCTGGCACCATTGAAATCAATAATCCAGTAATCCTGTACCATTGAACTCAATGCTGGATTACTGGAATTGAGTTTTGAGTTCACCTGAGGTGAGTTCATGGATTTCCATGAGTTCATCTGAGGTCACAGCTGGGGTACCGTGAGAACCACCACCTGTGACCTCAGGTGAACTCACTGACATCATCGCTCTCACATCTGTGACACCATCAGTCTGTTCCTGGGGCTGCATTGCCCAGTCACGTTTTTTAATATGTACATGCACTGTGACCTCAGGATGTAGTTGACCTGGGTTTGTTGTGGGACGTCATTTGTAAGGATTATGTCGGACCTGCAGGGGTGTTTTGGGGGTTAATAAATTTGAGAAATTGTGTTTTTTTTTTTTTATTTTGTTTTTTAAAATTGATTTTTCTCTGTGTTTTGTGTTTATTTATTTTTTCTTACAGGATTAGTAATTGGGGGGTCTCATAGATACCTTTTCCATCATGGTTTCTGACATCTGTGATTTTTTTGACAAATCGCAGCTCTCATTAACCCTTTATATTTCTCCAATTGTCTCCGCACCAGGGCAATCAGGATAACCCAATAACACGCCAGGATTGGCACATGTAATGGATGGACCAATTCTGGGGTGGCTGCTGACTGCTATTTTTAAGATGGGTAGGGCTTTATAGCCATGAGTCACAACAGCTTGAGAACACCAGCCCCCAGCTGTCTGATTTATCTTGGATGGGTATCAAAATTGGGGGACCCACACCGTTTTATTAAATTATTTAAATAATTAATAAAAATGTGTAGTATCCACCATATTTTGATACCCACCCAATATAAAACACACAGCTGTAGCTGTAGCTTACAGCTGTCTGCTTTATCTACACTGTGTATAAAAATACATAGTACCCCATACCATTTTTTAATTATTTATTTTTACACTAGTGTGTAGGACAACCAATCACAGACGCTGGCACAGAGGGTGGTGGCTTGACATAGGAAAAACAAGTCCAAAACGTGTTGCCTGTAGATGCCTGTCCTCTTCTGCCATACCAACCGACATGTTGTTTATGCATTTTGCTGTGGATTTGGGAAGATTCTGAACCTTTATTAAAGAGATTTTTTGCAATTACTGAACGGAAGCTGGGCCACTTTCTTCATTACTATTGTGGCTTTCCAGGACACTGGCATGCTGTGTCTGACGGGGTGAGCTGAATAAACTCTTTCCTCACTACACAGAGGGTGGAGGTACAATCTGACTGCAGCCAATCATAGACGCTGTCACAGAAGGTGGGCTTAGAAATCCTGGAATATGCATAAGGCTTAATGAGCGGACCTGTAAACAGTGTGTCAGAGGTGCAGAAAGTTGGTAATTATAAATGTCGGGTTTTAAACTCCGTTTTGCTTCATTTTGTAGTCCCTTAGCCCTTACTATTATCATTTTATAGCACTAAAGTTTGGATTCCCCATAGACTTATATGGGGATTCAGGATCCGGTCTCAAGTTCGGGTCAAGTCCGATTCAGAACAGGACTTTTTCTTTTAAGCCTGGCCAAACATCTGCAGGTCCCCCATATCTAAATAGTGAAATAAATGTGAATAAAAGTCAGATATATCTTTTATCGGGGAAATATTAAAAAGGTGTGGAATTTAATAGAAGGTGAAATGGAGAGAAAAGGAAAAAAAAGATTTTTCCATAAAAAAATATATATATTCAATTTAGACATAGTCAAATCCCAACTAAAATCTATCTTCCACGACAACAAATGCTTCCTAAGTAAAACATTTAAAAAAAAAAAGTAGATGCAAATGGGGAGTTACACTACAAAAGTGGTCATTATCACTATGCTAAAATAGCTTCTAAAAGTACCTTACAACCAGTTCAAAAGAAAAAGGAAAAACTACACAATACAGTCATGGCCAAAAGTTTTGAGAATGATAAAAAAATTAATTTTAACAAAGTCTACTGCTTCAGTTTTTCTAATGGCAATTTGCATATACTCCAGAATGTCATAAAGAGTGATCAGCTTAACAGCAATTACTTGCTGAGTCAATATTTGCCTAGAAAATGAACTTTAACCCCGAAAACACATTTCAACATCATTGCAGTCCTGCCTTAAAAGGAGCAGCTAACATCGTTTTAGTGATTGTTCCATTAACACAGGTGTGGGTGTTGATGAGGACAGGGCTGGCGAACAATCAGTCATGATTAAGTAAGAATGACACCACTGGACACTTTAAAAGGAGGCTGGTGCTTGGTATCATTGTTTCTCTTCAGTTAACCATGGTTATCTCTAAAGAAACACGTGCAGCCATCATTGCACTGCACAAAAATGGCCTAACAGGGAAGAGTATCGCAGCTAGAAAGATTGCACCTCAGTCAACAATCTATCGCATCATCAAGAACTTCAAGGAGAGAGCTTCCATTGTTGTCAAAAAGGCTCCAGGGCGCCCAAGAAAGACCAGCAAGCGCCAGGACCTTATCTTAAAACTGTTTCAGCTGAGGGATTGGACTACCAGCAGTGCTGAGCTTGCTCAGGAATGGCAGCAGGCTGGTGTGAGTGCTTCTGCATGCACTGTGAGGCGGAGACTCTTTGAGCAAGGCCTGGTTTCAAGGAGGGCAGCAAGGAAGCCACTTCTCTCCAGAAAAAATATCAGGGACAGACTGATATTCTGCAAAAGGTACAGGGAGTGGACTGCTGAGGACTGGGGTAAAGTCATTTTCTCTGATGAATCCCCTTTTCGATTGTTTGGGACATCTGGAAAACAGCTTATTTGGAGAAAAGAGGTGAGCGCTACCACCAATCTTGTCCATGCCAACTGTAAAGCATCCTGAAACCATTCATGTTGGGGTTTCTTCTCAGTCAAGGGAATCGGCTCACTCACAAGTCTTGCCTAAAAACACAGCCATGAATAAAGAATGGTACCAGAATGTCCTCCAAGAGCAACTCCTCACAACCGTCCAAGAGCAGTTTGGGCCCAACAATGCCTTTTCCAGCATGATGGAGCACCTTGCCATAAAGCAAAGGTGATAATTAAATGGCTCAGGGAACAAAACATAGAAATTTTGGGTCCATGGCCTGGAAACTCCCCAGATCTTAATCCCATTGAGAACTTGTGGTCAATCATCAAGAGACGGGTGGACAAACAAAAACAACAAATTCTGCCAAAATGCAAGCATTGATTATGCAAGAATGGACTGCTATCAGTCAGGATTTGGTCCAGAAGTTGATTGAGAGCAAGCCAGGGAGAATTGCAGAGGTCCTGAAGAAGAAGGGTCAACACTGCAAATATTGACTTGCTGCATTAACTCATTCTAACTGTCAATATAACCTTTTGGTACTCATAATATGATTGCAATTATATTTCTGTAAGTGATATAAACATCAGACAAACACAAATAAAAACCAGAGGGCAGCAGATCATGTGAAAATATAATTTTGGTGTCATTCTCAAAACTTGTGGCCATGACTGTAGAAGATTTCTTTTGACCAAGCCTCTATTTCATGCTCTAGATTCCGTGAACACAGTTACCTTAATAAACTTATAGACATTGTTGTTCAGAACACTCAGGACCCGTTCATACGATGCATATTTTGCTGCATATTTGGTGTGTATCCCAGCGGATCTGCAACAAATCTGCAGCAGCATGTTTTCCCAGCATAGCAAGACCTATGGGTTTTGCTAAATCCTGCCCGCATGGTGCCACTAAAATGACCTCACGATATGCTGCGTAATTTTAGTGTGGATAAATCTGCATCATGTCAATTCTTCCTGCAAGTTTATCCGTGCCAAATACAGCAATTCCTCGACCCCGCCTCAGAAACAAGGCTGTGCCCTATGTTTACTGGTTTTAATTGTCATTAAAGGGAACTTGTCATGTGGATTTAGGCTTAAACCTATGGCTACCTGTCCCTGCAGCTTGCAAACATATCCCTAACCATCCCTGTGTGAGCCAACAGTGTGCTATATTTGGTTTCTAAATTGAGTTTGATACTTTGTTTTTTCATTGTGTCCAAGTATCCCGTCCCGCTGCGTGGAGACTGAGTGGGCGGTCTTCTGTCCTCCGGGTCCCCTCCTGCTTTTGTTATGGATGCCCTGCTGGGCATGCAAACATATCTCCCTTGCATGCTACAGTCTGCAATGTGCGCTCGCGCCTTGGGCTGGTCGTGGCTGCGGGGCAGTCAGTTCGGCATATGCGCATTCCTAACATGAGAAGGTGCCGCCTTTGTGAATGACGCGGTCGCCGCTGCGTCAATGCCGCAACTGCTCACTGCGCAGACATCCCGACCTGCGCTTGGCTCGCCCTCGTGGATGATGCGGGCGGATTCCCCCGTGACATAATATCAGAGTCTGCGCAGTGCGCAGACGTGCAAATGACGCGGCAGCGACTGCGTCATTCACAAAGGTGGCACCTTCACAGTTAGGAATGCGCAAATGCGTATATGCGGAACTGACTGCTCGGCGGCCGCGACCGGCACAATGGCGGGTGCACACATTGCAGACAGGAGCATGCCATGGAGATGTGTTTGCACACCCAGCAGGGCATCCATAACAAAGCCAGGAGGGGACCCGGAGGACAGAAGACCGCCCACTCAGTCTCCACACAGCGGCGACGGGATGCTGGACACCAAGGTATCAAAGTCATTTTACAAAACTAATATAGCACACTGTTAGCTCACACAGGATGGTTAGGGATGTTTTTGCAAGCTGCAGTGACAGGTAGCCATAGGTTTAAACCCTAAATCCACTGACAGGTTCCCTTTAAACTCTATTGTGAGCATGTATCTGTATTGTGGGGACCTGGTGAGCAGCTGCATTAATGTTTTATAACTACTACTTAATTATAAACACTCTGAAGTCTCATCGGCTTTTGCAAGCAGAGCGGGGACTTCTCTGCAGATCCTGCGTAATTTGCGTAGGAGCGCATGCTATGCCTATTCTTGAATGTTCTCTATCCACTGAACTGTCAAAATGTGGTGTAGATATCTACAGTGTTGGCCAAAAGTATTGACACCCCTGCAATTCTGTCAGATAATACTCAGTTTCTTCCTGAAAATGATTGCAATCAACAAATTCTTTGGTATTATTATCTTCATTTAATTTGTCTTCAATGAAAAAACAAAAAGAGAATGAAGCAAAAAGCAAAACATTAATCATTTTACACCAAACTCCAAAAATGGGCCAGACAAAAGTATTGGCAACCTCAGCCTAATACTTGGTTGCACAACCTTTAGCCAAAATAACTGCGATCAACCGCTTCCGGTAACCATCAATGAATTTCTTACAATGCTCTGCTGGAATTTTAGACCATTCTTCTTCGGCAAACTGCTCCAGGTCCCTGATATTTGAAGAGTGCCTTCTCCTAACTGCCATTTTTAGATCTCTCCACAGGTGTTCTATGGGATTCAGGTCTGGACTCATTGCTGGCCACCTTAGAAGTCTCCAGTGCTTTCTCTCAAACCATTTTCTAGTGCTTTTTGAAGTGTGTTTTGGGTCATTGTCCTGCTGGAAGACCCATGACCTCTGAGGGAGACCCAGCTTTCTCACACTGGGCTCTACATTATACTGCAAAATATGATGGTAGTCTTCACATTTCATAAGGCCATGCACACGGTCAAGCAGTCCAGTGCCAGAGGCAGCAAAGCAACCCCAAAACATCAGGGAACCTCCGCCATGTTTGACTGTAGGGACCGTGTTCTTTTCTTTGAATGCCTCTTTTTTTCTCCTGTAAACTCTATGTTGATGCCTTTGCCCAAAAAGAAAGAGCATTCTTCCAAAACGTTTTAGGCTTTCTCAGGTAAGTTTTGGCAAACTCCAGCCTGGCTTTTTTATGTCTCGGGGTAAGAAGTGGTGTCTTCCTGGGTCTCCTACCATACAGTCCCTTTTCATTCAGATGCCGATGGATAGTACGGGTTGACACTGCTGTACCCTCGGACTGCAGGGCAGCTTGAACTTGTTTGGATGTTAGTCAAGGTTCTTTACCCACCATCCGCACAATCTTGCGTTGAAATCTCTTGTCAATTTTTCTTTTCCGTCCACATCTAGGGAGATTAGCCACAGTGCCATGGGCTTAAATGTCTTGATGACACTGCGCACGGTAGACACAGGAACATTCAGGTCTTTGGAGATGGACTTGTAGCCTTGAGATTGCTCATGTTTCCTCACAATTTGGTTTCTCAAGCCCTCAGACAGTTCTTTGGCTGCAAGTGTGATTTAGTTATTGCCAACACCTGTTAGGTGCCACAGGTAAGTTACAGGTGCTGTTAATTACACAAATTAGAGAAGCATCACATGATTTTTCTAACAGTGCCAATATTTTTGTCCACCCCCTTTTTTATGTTTGGTGAGGAATTATATCGAATTTGGCTTTAGGACAATTCTTTTTGTGTTTTTTTTCACTGAAAACAAATTAAATGAAGATAATAATACCAAAGAATTTGTGATTGCAATCATTTTCAGGAAGAAACTGAGTATTATCTGACAGAATTGCAGGGGTGACAATACTTTTGGCCAACACTGTACGTCGTATTTTGACAGTTCAGTGCATACAGTACTTTCAAGAATAGGCATAGCATGCGCTCCTATGCAGATGTCATGCCAGGGTGCGTTTTTTCTTGCCTGTGAGTGCTGTGCAAGGGTGCTTTTTCTTTTAGGTGAAACAAAAACACACACTCGCATTACATACTGTACATGCTCGGTGAAAATAATGCATGACACTCTCCTACTTTTTTGAGAACCTGTGTTTTGTATACGTACACTTTCTAAACCTAAGGGTGTCTTCAGCTGTTACTCCCCTAAATGTTTTTGTTGCATGTCCATTTGTCAAAAAAAAAAAAATTAACTCCCCTTCTAACAAGTGGGGAATTTTTTCCTATTAAAATTTTTTCAACATGTCAATTAAGTTTTGTTATTTACATGACTGAATGCCCTTCGGCTAATAATATATAGACAGAACAATGCAACCACTTCACAACAGAATTAACCCACATAGACACCATATTCTCAATGATTCTCTACTACATGGTCTTTCAAAACTTGACATTTTTCATAATAAAAGTTCTCTCTCCCATTGAACACATTTCACCTAGTACACCCAATTGCAACAAAGTAAATGAAAAAGTTTTTTGGGATATATAAGTTCATTACATTAAACCACATTGCTTGAATGAAGTTGTGGATCTGTTCTACTAAAAAAAATATACCATATAAACACAGTTTTTTACTTAGTCTTTTTAATGTTTTCATCTATACATTTATTTTATTATTTATTCTAATTTTTAGGATCACTTTAAAATATTTTAGCAAATAAAATATAATATTTTTTATCTAGTAAAAATATTTTTTCTAGAGACTCAAAAGTAGATGCGACCTCAGTGGTTGTGGGGTCTAGAATAAGGGGAGACAGGAGAAAATGTGCGCAGATTTAAGCATAGAGGGTGTTAAAATTACAATAATAATAAAGGGGTTTTTGTTCACCTTTACGGTGTCTTTCTGTGCTGGGTATAGGTCCACTTAAGGGTATGTGTTCATGTATTTTGGTCATGTCTGGAATGCAGCTTCGCTCCAGATCAATCAGGCCTCTCAACCAGTCAGCCCATCACCAATGGTTTTGGAAAATGATATCCGGAGGTGCTTCATAAAGTTCCCAAAATCAATTAGAAGTTGGTGTTTGTGTTAACAACTTATTGTATACTAGCTGTGAGCCCGATGCAAATGCATCGGGATTCTAGAACGTGGCAATATTATTTGCATTAATAGCATTATTATTACCATTAATAGCATAATTATTAGCATTAACAGTATTATTATTAGCATTAATAGCATTATTAATAGCAATAATAGTACTAATAATAGTATTGTTATTAGTATTAATAGCATTATTACCATAAATAGCATTAATAATAGCGTTAATAGCATTATTATGAGGAGTAATGGCATTATTAGCATTATTAAATTATTAATAGCATTAATAGAATTAAAAATAGCATTAATAGCATTATTAATAGGATTAATAGCATGATTATTAGCCTTAATAGCATTAATAGCATTAATATTAGCATGAATAGCATTATTAATAACATTAATAGCATTATTAATAGCATTAATAGCCTAAATAATAGAATTAATAGCATAAATAATCGCATTAATAGCATGAGTATTAGCATAAAGAGCATTAATAGCAATATTATTAGCATTAATAGAATTTTGAATAGCATAAATAGCATGATTATTAGCCTTAATAGCATTATTAATAGCGTTAATATGATTATTAGAATTATTAGCATTAATATTAGCATTAATAGCATAATTATTAGCATTAATAGCATTATTATTAGCAGTAATAGCATTATTATTTGCAGTAATAGCATTATTAATAGCATTAATAGCATTAATAATACAATTAATAGCATTAATATTAGCATTAATAGCATTAATATTATTATTAATAGCATGAATAGCATTATTAATAGCATTAATAGCATTAATAGCATTATTAATAGCATTAATAGCATAAATAATAGAATTAATAGCCTAAATAATCGCATTAATAGCATTACTATGAGCATAAAGAGCATTAATAGCAATATTATTAGCATTAATAGCATTTTGAATATCATAAATAGCATGATTATTAGCCTTAATAGCATTATTAATAGCGTTAATATGATTATTATTAGCATTATTAGCATTAATATTAGCATTAATAGCATAATTATTAGCATTAATAGCATTATTATTAGCAGTAATAGCATTATTATTAGCATTAATAGCATTATTAATAGCATTAATAGCATTAATAATACAATTAATAGCATTAATATTAGCATTAATAGCATGAATAGTATTATTAATAGCATGAATAGCATTATTAATAGCATTAATAGCATTATTAATAGCATAAATAATAGAATGAATAGCATAAATAATCGTATTAATAGCATTACTATTAGCATAAAGAGCATTAATAGCAATATTATTAGCATTAATAGCATTTTGAATAGCATAAATAGCATGATTATTAGCCTTAATAGCATTTTTAATAGCGTTAATATGATTATTATTAGCATTATTAGCATTAATATTAGCATTAATAGCATAATTATTAGCATTAATAGCATAATTATTAGCATTAATAGCATTATTATTAGCAGTAATTGTTATCTTTTAATTTTTTTTAAATTTTTTTTTAAATTTTTATTTTTGTATTTGTTATTTTTAAATTTTTTTTAAGATTTTCGCGGCCGCACTTGCCGCAAGTGCAAAACCGCACTTGCTGCACCTGCCGCAAGTCCTCCTATACTTTCTATGGAGATTACCGCAACCGCGCCGCAAGTGTAACCGCATCTGCCGCGTTTGCCGCATAAGTGTTACACTTGCGGCGCGGTTGCGGTAATCCCCATAGAAAGTATAGGGGGACTTGCGGCAGGTGCGGCGGCTTAGGCAGCGACTCGCAATGGCCTCGCGGCCATTGCTCGCGCTACATGAGCGGTAAATCGCTAACTTGGCCAGCGACTCGCAATGGATCCCCATAGAAAGTATAGGGGGACTTGCGGCAGGTGCGGCGGCTCAGGCAGCGACTCGCAATGGCCTCGCGGCCATTGCTCGCGCTACATGAGCGGTAAATCGCTAACTTTGTGGCCGAGCCTCTGGTTCGATTTTTGGCCAGCGACTCGCAATGGACGCTTCGCGGCCATTGCTCGCACGTGGTGACGTCACAGAGTGACAAAGCCACGGTCTTTTTCGGGGTCCGACACGGAAGTGCCTACGGCAATTATATAGTAGATTAAAGTTAATAATTCATAAGGTACAATCGATGTGGAAAGACAACGCGTTTCGGTTACAGAAAAATAGCCTTCCTCAGGCACTGTCCAAAAAGTCAAAGTATTCGATTTATAGAGACCAAGTGTAGCTTCAATTAAGCTCATCAGGAACTCCCTCTAATTAGTTAGAAGGGTCCACCCAGCTAAGGCTGCCTTCACATCACGATTTTGCTGCATCTGTGTGTATCCGTTTCAAAACGGATACACACGGATCAGATTTTGCCTCCCATGTATCCCTATGGGCAACGGATCGGATCGGATGTGTCCCTATTGGCATCCGATTTTAGCACCATCCGTTGCTGTCCAATTTAGTCATGGAGCCAAAACCGTAGCCTTGTACTATTTTGATCTTCGTTACTCAAATTGGACACCTATATAATAAAGAGGACAAGAGTGGATCATGTGCAATTGTAGAGTTTATTTCCGCCCACTGGCTATGAGGCTTAGTGGATAAAGAATCTCTTATGAAGCTGGTGGTGCAGAGGACAATCACCCCCCTGATCCACAATAGTAATTCACAAATAACACTTAGGACAACATAGACAGTAAGCTTTACAATGCCCTAAACTCACAATGGAGATTACATCAAGAAGTAGAGACATTTGTAACACATCAACCAATACATTGTCTAACATTCAGTTTCTATGAAGAAAGTGCAAGAAAGTACCAGATGATCACAAATGACCCCATATCACATTATATAGGGTATCAACAGCACTGCCTGCCGCCTAAGTGCAATATATCCCCAAAGGGAATTATAGCATACCAAGTGTGGAGAAAGGGAGAATGTCCCTGGTGGATGGATCCCCCGGGTCCGGACCCCTACGTACGTTTCAAATAAGTGTGGTAACAATCTTCATCAGGGGGTAGTGTGCCTACCGTTCCTGACAGTTTATATAGCTGTGTCACAGCTGTAACCGCTTGTGGCTCCATCTCCACGCGCGTCCGGGCATTTCCGGTCCGCGCCGTCCCACCGGAAGTGCGTCAGCGTCACCGTAAAATGACGCGCACGTCCGGGAAGCCAAGTCAGGTTGCTATGGCTCCCGAGCATGCGCGTCACGGTATAGACGCTGCGCCTACCGGCCAGGCAAGGACGATAGAAAATCACACAAGCGGCATGTAAGCATAATACTCCATCTATTAATCCACATATTGCCTGCATCTCAGAACCACAACTACGGTACAAAAACGAGGAACACTGGGTATAAGCAACATTTACAATAATAATACAGTGAAATTCTTGCGCAGCGATGGTGGAAATTTCCAGGGTCATGATAACACAGGACAACACCGGTCTCTGGCTGAAAGATGGAGCAGATGCAACCAGGAAAAGGAAGGCACACTAAAAAAACTGTAAAGGATAAACACAAATTAGTATATAAAGTATGAGATGCCAAACTGAGACCTCAAAGAGGAGGACAATCACAGAAATGGAGCAAAACTGACACTTGGTATGCTATAATTCCCTTTGGGGATATATTGCACTTAGGCGGCAGGCAGTGCTGTTGATACCCTATATAATGTGATATGGGGTCATTTGTGATCATCTGGTACTTTCTTGCACTTTCTTCATAGAAACTGAATGTTAGACAATGTATTGGTTGATGTGTTACAAATGTCTCTACTTCTTGATGTAATCTCCATTGTGAGTTTAGGGCATTGTAAAGCTTACTGTCTATGTTGTCCTAAGTGTTATTTGTGAATTACTATTGTGGATCAGGGGGGTGATTGTCCTCTGCACCACCAGCTTCATAAGAGATTCTTTATCCACTAAGCCTCATAGCCAGTGGGCGGAAATAAACTCTACAATTGCACATGATCCACTCTTGTCCTCTTTATTATATATTTGTCTCCAGAGTTGTACACAGATAGGTGGTGATACTTTCACTCACCTTCTGTGTTTATGGGTTACATGGAATTATTTGCATTAATTATTACTGTGGTTTCCACAGGTGTTCCGTGGAGTGCGATGGATTTCCGGGCTCGTGATGATGCATGGCAGTCACAGCTCGATTTGGCTGTGGATGGAGCAGATGGTGCACCGGTGGATGTAGGGGAGGGCGATACAGCCTTGGAGCTAACGAGGTGTTATAAGGAACTCCTTAAAAAGAGAACCAAAGTGTGGTGGAATAGGGCCTTTCTCTGCAAGTATATTGAGAAGGAACTTATACCGAGAGGATTACGGATTCAAGTTTTTCCTTCTTTTCCAATCAATGAGTCCTTTAAGGATAGATGGGAGGAGGTGGCCAATGAGTGCTCATGTGGATTTTTGACATTGTTGAGCTTAACACAGAATCACTTAAGGAGATGGAAGTTGAGATGGAGGATCTGGCGGTGAGGATCAAGGACCTTTTACCGGGGGAAGCTTTTTCAAAGTTTAAAGAGGAGATTGAAGGAGAACTGGCTAAATTGGAGAAAGAAGTAAAGGCTTATAAGCTTAAAAAATTCCAACGTGACCTCACTGATGCTAAGATGAATCGGGTATATAGGTGGAAAAACGAGAGAAAGGGACGCCCAAAACCTCGTCCCAATCCTCGACCCCGAAAACCATCAGGGGGAGGAGTTCCCCCGAAAGACACAGGCGGGGATGAAACCCCGTCTGGAACAGATGAATCAGATTCAGATTTATCTAGTATTGGAGTGGTCACTAGATTTAGATCTAAGGTCCCGCCATTAACGACTCTACCCAAATCTGCCTCTAAAAAATCTGATAAGTCACCCCAGGTAATTAACCTATCGAAAATTCTTTTATCAGAGGTTCAGATAGATGTACTGACTAGAGGTCTTTCTTTCTCACCGTCTAATCCATTCCATCTCTTTACAGCAGTAAAAGACTTATATTTGTTCTCCCGGAAGCTGGTGTATAGGAAGCTGCATAATAAGAAATCGCTTGCCCCTGATAGTGTTGTCCCGTGTGAAGCGGAAGCTCTGGAGAATCTTGAAGATCTCGCCGTTGGAGAGACCTCTACTCCAGCAGGTGAGTTCCCTCCTCATATCAGACCCAGATCGGTCAAGTTTCCCCCCTTGTCCACATGTCCAGCAATTGATATTTTTACTAAACTTGTTGTTGATGACTTTAGACGTTTATCTCCGGTTAGATCATGTGATAATCTAACCTGTGCACAGAGAACAGCTTTAAAATACTTGGAGAACCTAAAGGAGATCGTTGTAAAGCCTGCGGACAAGGGGGGAAACATAGTGATCTGGCCCACAGATATGTACGAGCGGGAGGCTTTACGCCAACTGAGAGATCATGACACGTACTTGAGGCTTGATTCAAACCCAGTGACCTCTTTCACGGAACAAGTTCAGTCTATCTTGGCGGATGCATGTGAGCGGGGGATCATCAGCAAACAAGTAGTTGAAGGGTTGACGGTTCGGTACCCGAAAATTTCTACTTTCTATCTTTTACCTAAGATACACAAGGATCCCTTGACCCCGCCGGGACGTCCTATTGTGGCCGGCATAGGAGGTTTATGTGAGCCAATATGTAAATTTATTGACTATTATTTAAAACCGATGGTTGAGACACTTCCCTCCTATGTCCGGGACACAACGGACGTCCTGGCGCGGGTCGACGGTATCCATGTGGAATCTGATGTCTTATTAGTGACAGCTGATATCGAGTCCCTATACACATGCATCCGCCATACTGATGGTCTGGAAGCAGTAAAGTTTTACCTGAATGAGACCGGTAGGGATCCCTCGATGAGGGAGTTAATACTTGAGCTGCTCCGTTTTGCCCTGACCCACAATTTTTTTTTTTTGTATTCAAAGATGTATTTTATTTGCAGAAGCGGGGCACTGCCATGGGTGCGGCCTGCGCACCCTCATACGCCAACCTTTTCCTGGGTTACTGGGAGAGGTGGCTTTTTGGCGGTGAGGGTGCGGCGGACTGCACCCATGTGCAGTGCTGGTACCGCTATATCGACGATTTATTCTTTTTGTGGAAGGGCAATGCGGAGCAGCTTGACTATTTCATGGGCAGACTGGGCCTTAACCCATTTAATATCCGTTTTACCTACAAATGTCATCCTATGAGGGTTGAATTTTTGGATATTATGATTGAAGTGGGATCAGATCGAATGATATCGACTGATGTTTTTAGAAAACCCACGGCGGTTAATGCCCTGTTACATGCTACGTCGGCCCATGATTCTTCCACAATTCGGGCGATCCCTACCGGTCAATTTCTGCGGATAAGACGCATCTGCTCCTCCGATGATGTTTTTGAGGAGCAGGCAGATGAGCTCAAAAAGCGGTTCCGTGAGAGAGGTTACAGTAACCGTAGCATCAAGAGAGCGTATCTCAGAGCTAAGAATACGAACAGGGCTGACCTTCTTTGCACGGGGCGGACGGTCCGGGGTGAGCAAAATAATGCAGTAAGGTACATTTCCACATTTAATCAGCACTGGGGAACAATGCGGTCTATAATGCAGCACCATTGGCCTATCCTCCTATCTGATCCATATTTGAGGGACTCGTTGTTAGATTATCCTCAAATGACGCCACGCAGAGCACCTAATGCGTAATATGCTTGTTAAGATTCATTATGTGCCCTATATACCACCCCTCTTTGGGGCTAGTCGACCTCTAAAAGGATGTTTCCAATGTGGGCACTGTCTCGCCTGCGGCAATGTCGTTCGCGAGCGTTCCTTCTCGTCTTCTGATGGTACAAAAACTTATGAGATCCGGTCATACATCAATTGCGGTACCCGCTATGTGGTGTATTACGCCACGTGCGGGTGCGGATTGATTTATGTTGGGCTCACATCAAGGGAGTTAAGAAGGCGAGTAAGGGAGCACGTGAACGAGATTGCCGCGGCAGCGAGAGCCCAGGATCTTACAACGTTGAAAACGTTGCCCCGCCATTTCCGTTTGCACCATGGATGTGACCCGGTCTCCCTGAAAGTTAGGGGGATCGATGTCATACACGTGGGCATCCGGGCGGGAAATGTAAAAAAGATCCTGGCCCAACACGAGACCAGATGGATTATGACCTTGGGGACGATGGTCCCTAAGGGTCTTAATGAATCCCTCAGTTTTGCTCCATTTCTGTGATTGTCCTCCTCTTTGAGGTCTCAGTTTGGCATCTCATACTTTATATACTAATTTGTGTTTATCCTTTACAGTTTTTTTAGTGTGCCTTCCTTTTCCTGGTTGCATCTGCTCCATCTTTCAGCCAGAGACCGGTGTTGTCCTGTGTTATCATGACCCTGGAAATTTCCACCATCGCTGCGCAAGAATTTCACTGTATTATTATTGTAAATGTTGCTTATACCCAGTGTTCCTCGTTTTTGTACCGTAGTTGTGGTTCTGAGATGCAGGCAATATGTGGATTAATAGATGGAGTATTATGCTTACATGCCGCTTGTGTGATTTTCTATCGTCCTTGCCTGGCCGGTAGGCGCAGCGTCTATACCGTGACGCGCATGCTCGGGAGCCATAGCAACCTGACTTGGCTTCCCGGACGTGCGCGTCATTTTACGGTGACGCTGACGCACTTCCGGTGGGACGGCGCGGACCGGAAATGCCCGGACGCGCGTGGAGATGGAGCCACAAGCGGTTTACAGCTGTGACACAGCTATATAAACTGTCAGGAACGGTAGGCACACTACCCCCTGATGAAGATTGTTACCACACTTATTTGAAACGTACGTAGGGGTCCGGACCCGGGGGATCCATCCACCAGGGACATTCTCCCTTTCTCCACACTTGGTATGCTATAATTCCCTTTGGGGATATATTGCACTTAGGCGGCAGGCAGTGCTGTTGATACCCTATATAATGTGATATGGGGTCATTTGTGATCATCTGGTACTTTCTTGCACTTTCTTCATAGAAACTGAATGTTAGACAATGTATTGGTTGATGTGTTACAAATGTCTCTACTTCTTGATGTAATCTCCATTGTGAGTTTAGGGCATTGTAAAGCTTACTGTCTATGTTGTCCTAAGTGTTATTTGTGAATTACTATTGTGGATCAGGGGGGTGATTGTCCTCTGCACCACCAGCTTCATAAGAGATTCTTTATCCACTAAGCCTCATAGCCAGTGGGCGGAAATAAACTCTACAATTGCACATGATCCACTCTTGTCCTCTTTATTATATATTTGTCTCCAGAGTTGTACACAGATAGGTGGTGATACTTTCACTCACCTTCTGTGTTTATGGGTTACATGGAATTATTTGCATCAAATTGGACACCACAGATCCATAACGGATCAGTTGCGTTCTACGTTACATGACATGGGAGTCTATGTGTCTCGGATCCGTCAAAAAATCAAATCCGTAAAACAGATTCGATTTGCTGTACTGTGCATACTCAGAAGCAAGGTACAGCCCTATCACTGCTAACTGATGACGGATCCGTGGAAATCCGTGGGCATCAGTGGCATCGTGCCTGTCTGTGTGATCCTTGAAATTCAAATTTTTTTTGTTATCGCAGTTAGTCAAATTTTTTTTCTCTTATTGATGTTGATATACTGGTCATTTCTAATTTGTACTACCTTCCCATACTAAGACAATTCTTTAAACTATTTGTATTTATAAAATAAGTTTTCTATATTGTGTACTATATTAAAGGCATAATTTAAAAAAAAAATTTTTCAAAGAAAAAATCTTTTTTTTCCATTTATTTACGTGTATTTAGTTTTCCATATATGTAACAATTGCATTATGTCACTATATTAAAAATATTCATTTTTAAGATCGCATTTAAAATTTATTTATCGAGATCAAAATAAGTTTTACATAAAATTTTTCATAAAAATGTTTTCATGAATAAAACGTGTAGGTACCTGTTGGTTGTAGTAATTTAATTAGTCCTCTAGTTGTATGTATCATAGACATTTTTTTCACATTATTCCCCTCTCTTTATTATGCTAATAAATGGTTGTATTAAAACCTGGGTGGAAAAAGATCTAGATATGCATATCTGTTATAAAGGAACTACTGCAAATTATTTATTTATTCCTTCGATAGATTGATATTTGAAGGAAAAAGAATTCAGGGCGATAATCTTCCTTATGTTATTCTCGAACTCGCGTTTATTTCTGTTCTATTCTGCCAGAGATACACATTCACTTTCCCTTCATCCAGCTATTACTCTCAATTCCTGCAACGGGGATACAGAGCTTTCTTCCAAGCTGCTGATAAGGTCCTAATGTCGGTATATGTTGGTGAGCTGTGTCTTCCAGACCCGGCAGCTTAATCCAACACTGGCTGCACAGCAAGAATGCAGGGAAGAAAGAGCCTCACAAAACCGCGCCAATAAACCCAATCCCTGGTTGCACACATAGGACTCCACAGCACCAGGCGCCCAGTTTCTGAAATGTACACATTTTCTAGTTTGTCATTGAGGCTGTCAGGATTAGAGATGAGCAATGTTCGATTCGAAATGTTTGCCAATCTCAAATTCGAGCTGTTCTGAGCGGGGTTCGAGTCATTTGACGAATGCAAACAATTAGCTACAAATTCGGCAGTTCGAGGTTATGTTCGATAACAGTTAATTCACCAAAAGTACCCTATAAAGTGGTCTGGGGGCAGAGGAAAAGGTTAAAATGGGGGCATGATTATTTAAAAGCCGGCGGTAAAAAGCCGCCGGCTTTTAAACAATCATTCAGCCTGACTGTCTGCCCCTGGCAGCCTTCTATCCTGATCCTCCGCTCCCCCCGCCACCTTCCATCCCGATCCTAAGTTAGGACCGGGAGGGGAGAGCAGCACCAGGGAGCGGGGAGCGAAAGACCAGGACGCGGAAGTCGGCAGCGGTGAGAGGACTTCATGGTCGGCTTTCTTGCTCTGTGCTGCGCTCCCCGCTCCCTGGATCTGCTCCCCTCGACCAATCCTAACTTACGATCCGGCGGTGAGGCTACGGTGGGAGCGATGAGGGGGCATCAGGGAACGGGGAGCGCGGCACACAGCTGAAAAGCTGGTGGTGAAGTCTCACCACTGGCTTTCCCGCCGGTTATTTTAAATGATCAGCTGATGTCAGGAAAACGATTATGTGAGTTCATGCAGCATGAATTCACATGAACTTTCCCATGCCCAGAACCTGGGTCCCTTTCCCAAATAAGGGGCAAATGGGCACTACTCACCAGAACCCATCTTCATTAAGGCGCAACATATATCAATTGGCAGTACTCAACATGTTACCAACAGCATCCAGTCACCTTGGGGAGACACTGTCCTGTTTGTAGAAGAAGTGCCTCGGGGTGGGGGAACCCATCAAGAGCAAGATGTATATGACACAGTCCATTTCGATGGTGCTTCATCTGCGATGGCCAGATGCCCTCTGAGTAGGGATGAGCGAGTACTGAAATGTTCGGACTCGCTATACTCATAATGAGTAGGTCCCGATACTTGGGTACTCGTTACAAGTATAGCAAGCCCAATGTACCTCAATGGGTAACGCAATTACATTCAGAGTGTATCTATATATACACTGCCAAAGTAAAAAAAAAAGTTTATAACAGTTGTTAAAAATAAAAAATAACATACTCACCCATCCGACGGCTGTACCGAGACCCAAAAAGATTACATCCGTTGTACTTGCAAGACCTGGCAATCTGGCCAATCAGATGACGTCACATACCACCTGTCACTACCAGCCATCTGATTGACCAGATCACTACCAACCATCTGACTGGCCAGATTGCAAGGTCCTGTTCGGGTCCCGATGCAGACATCAGATGGGTGAGTATGTTATTTTTTGTTATTTTTAACAACTTTTATTAAATTTTATTTCACTTTCGCAGTGTATATATAGATACACTGCGAAATTGAATGGACTAGTCGCTACTCCTAATGAGTAATCACAAGAAACTAGTGGAGTAGCGAGTAGCCTGAATATCGTTACCTTTCGGCAAGTACCGAATAGTAACAAGTATACTCGCTCATCCCTACTTCTGAGGCTTTGGTGTTAAGGGGAAGCTGTCTTCCTCATGACCTCTTCTTCGTTCGTTGCTTTTTGCGTTGCGCAGTATTTTTTCCATTTCTTTTTCTGCATCGCTTGCCAATTTGTAGATGAGGTTATCACCGTCATTTTGAAAAATCCATAGTGTCGCCGGGTATTGTAGTGCAATACTTTTCTTTGCTTGATAGAGTGCTGCACATATTTTACTAAAGGCTCTCTTCTGTGTTTTGCCACCTCTGCAGAATAATCTTCAAATAATAGGACTTTCATTCATCTGAATGTCACTGACTGGGAACCTCTTCTATATGCTCTCATTATGTCAAACTTCTCATTATAGTCCAGAAATTTCATGATTACTTGACGTGGTCTGGATGTCCGTTCATCAGATCCTTGATTGTGAGATTGTAGATCTGGCCCAAATCTGTGAACCCTTTCGATCCTACAACCGTGATTAATTCACATGGTCATTGGTAGGTGTCTTTCGCAAAGTCTTTGCTGTTCAGCTGCAGGGACTGACTCAGGGGAGCCCCACTAGCCTTAGGTTGTTGCACCTTGACCTGTTTTCCAGGTCCTCGACCTTCTCAGACAGGCGGTTTGTTTCTGCAGTTGTCTTAAGTCCCCTGGAACCGCTCCCCAGCTCACTTATCCTGTGTCGGCATCCCCTGCTCCTCTGCCGACCAGGCATTCGGCGTCCAGGCGTACTGTGTTTCGGAGCCACTGCCGGGTCCCCTTCTTGTCTGCTGACCACCCAGCTCACGCACCAGCACGCTGCAGGGGTCAGGTTTCATGAGTGTCATGAGCAGTGCACTAGGTACGGTCGCGCCCTTTTCCTGTGACTCTTGGGGCCGGCCCAACCCAGCCTGACACTCCCCTTGACCAATAGCTACCTGGTCTCTGGTATATCAGGCCACCTCCACTGATGGGAGGTGCCTGATTATTAAGTTAGTTTGCTTCTGCCTTGCTGACTGTTGGTCAGGCCTTCCTTGTACTCTCGTCCAGTAGAGCCATTCCTGCTCTCCCAGCCTCGGGCTCTGTACCTTTGTTTCCTACCTTACTATACCGTAGTATAGGCTAACCCTACGAGCCGCCCCCCTGTTACTAGCAGCTGCGGTATTTAGACCCCTGGGCTTGCCCCTGACAATCCCTGTATAGGGGTTGGTTAAACTAGGACCAGCTCACCCAGGGGAGTCCGTTTCCACGGCCCAGTGGGTCCACTCCAGGGCGCCTTCCCCTGGAAGAGTGACAGAATTAATCAGGCCATGAACCCCGCTGGTACCTCGTTTTCAGCGCAAAAGGAGCTGGCTTATCTTCGGGAAAGTCGGAACCATATCGGCTTGTTTTCAGTCCATGGATACCCGGTTAGCCTCCCTTCAGACCTCTGACCCAGCATCTGCCACTCAGCCTACGAGCCTGCAGCAGGAGCTGTCTTACATGTCCATGGATGATTGTCTGGTCTCCATGTCTCCATCTCCATCTGCAACAACAGCCTCGGCTCAGGCCGCATCCTATGACCGATCCCCAGGTGGCATCCTGAACCCTCCGCCTCGACCTTGGGAGACCACCTAGATACAGAGGTGACCCCAAGATGTGCTGCGGCTTCCTCACCCAGTGTTGCCTACACTTTGAACTGCTGCCACAGTAGTATCCCACCGATCGGGCCAGGGTGGCCTTTGTGGTGTCCCACCTGGAGGGCGAGGCTCTGGCGTGGGTTAACCCCCTACAGGAGCGTGATGACCCTGCGGTCTCCCACTTGTCAACCTTTCTGGAGATATTCTGGAGGGTCTTCGATGAACCCAGTCAGGTTGCATCTGTTAAAGAGTCACTCTTCAACCTCTGTCAAGGGACACTCACCATTGGGCAGTACGCCATTTGCTTCCGCGTCCTCTCTATCCGAGTTGAGATGTAATAACGAAGCGCTGACTGGAGCCTTCTGGCGTGGCCTGTCCGGCAGGATAAAGGACAAATTCGACGGTCGGGATATCCCAGCCGAGCTGGAGGACTTGATTTCACTAGCCACTCGCATCAACTTGCATTTCCAGGAGCGCTCCGGTGAAACGCCAGGTAGAGGGGATCCGTCCAGTTGCTCCCCTCTGCATGCAGTCAGCCCAGTACACAGACCGTGGTGCCTGCCACCGCCCCCTTTTCCAACCCTATGCAGGTGGATTTGGTCAGGATGGCGAAGCAACGCTGAGTAGAGAGGCTGGCTCGCGGCCTATGCCTGTATTGCGGGGATGCCTCCCATCGGTGCCGGTGTTGTCCTGAAAGAGCGGGAAAACCCATCCGCCTAGATCAAGTAAGAGAGGCTGTCCTAGATGAGAGCGATGCCTCTCAACCCCTCACCCTGCCCATGCAGGTTATATGTCCGCAGAGACGCTTCACTGAGCTGGCCTACGTGGATTCTGGGGCAGCAGGAAACTTCATTCGGCAAGAGGCGGTGACTCGGCTTGGAATTCCCGTAATACCACTGGTGACGCCTCGCGTGATTGCATCGGTGGATGGCAGACCGCTGCAGGCAATCGTCACCAAGGTGACAGAGGAGGTGGGGGGTGCAGATCGGAGCTCTACACCGTGAAGATTGCCTTCTACGTCCTGCCTGGTTTCTCCCATGCCCTGCTCCTCGGGCTTCCCTGGCTTTGGGTTCATGAACCTGTCCTGGAATGGCGCTCAGGGGAAATGCTGTGGTGGGGCCCTCTCTGCCACGAGAGATGCCTGAAGTCCGTTCTGCCACCCCGTTCCCCTCAACTGGCTTCTGTTCTTCCTGGTTTACCAGATGCCTATTGGCAGTACGCGGATGTCTTCAACAAAACGGAGGCAGAGATCCTCCCGCCTCATCGGCCGTATGATTGCCCTATTGATCTGGTTCCTGGTGCTACACCACCCAGGGGACAAATCTACCCGTTGTATTTAGCCGAGTCGCAAGCCATGTCTGAGTACATCACAAACTATTTGGCTAGGGGCTTCATTCGAAAACCCATGTCCCCTGCTGGTGCTGGGTTTTTCTTTGTGAAGAAGAAGGAGGGGACCCTTCGAACCTGTATAGATTACAGAGGCTTGAATGCCATCACCATCAAGATCAAATACCCCCTGCCGCTGATTCCAGAGCTCTTTGACAGGCTCAAAGGAGCTTGCATCTTTACGAAATTGGACCTTCAAGGTGCGTACAACCTGGTTCGCATACATGCCGGAGAACACCAGGGACGGCCATTATGAGTATTTAGTCATGCCATACGGGTTGTGTAACGCCCCCGCGGTGTTTCAAGAGTTTGTCAATGACGTCTTCTGTGATCTGTTGTACACATTTGTGGAGGTTTACTTGGACGACATCCTTATCTTCTCCCCGGACTTTCCTTCTCACAGACGGGACGTGCGGCAAGTCCTCCTGCGACTGAGGAGGAATCGGTTGTACGCCAAGATGGAGAAATGTGTCTTTGAGCAGACCTCTCTGCCCTTTCTCGGATACATCATCTCTGATTCTGAATTACAGATGGAACCTGAGAAGCTCTCTGCTGTTCTGAAGTGGCCCCGTCCTGTGTGTACTAAGGCTATCCAGCGGTTCCTCACCTTTGCAAATTATTACAGGCAATTCATTCCCCATTTCTCTTCTTTGATCAAACCCATCACGGCTCTCATCTGTAAGGGAGCAAAGTCCTGCAACTGGACCCCGGAGGCCGAAAAAGCCTTTTCCACCTTAAAGCGCTCCTTCTCCAAGGCTCCTACCTTGCACCGCCCAGAAGTAAACAGACAGTTCATCGTAGAGGTAGACCCCTCTTCCATAGGAACAAGGCTGTCTTCTCCCAGAAATCCTCTTCGGGTTGGTTAGTCACCTGCGGGTTTTTCTTCAAAGCATTTACCTCATCAGAGCGCAACTACTCTGTCGGATATCGTGAATTGCTGGCCATCAAATTGGCGACACCTCCTCAAGGGTGCCATTCATCCGTTCATTATCTTCACCGACCACAAGAACCTGGCTTATCTCTAGTCAGCCAAAAGGCTCAACCTCGGCAGTTCTTTGCCCGTTTCAACTTCAAACTGCATTTCCGGCCTGGCAGTAAAAACGTCAAGGCTGATGCTCTGTCGAGGTCCTTCCAGCAGTCGGATGTGGACATGGAGCCCTTCCATATCATCAACCCTACCAAGATAATCACCGTGGCTCCCTTACGTGTAGCTGAACTTCCGCCGGGTAAGACCTTCGTAGCACAGGATCAGAGGAAGGCGGTCCTGACATGGAGACACTCGTCGAGAATTGCCGGTCACGTAGGAGTTAAAAAGTCTCTCTCTTTGATCTCTCGTCACTATTGGTGGCTTACTATCTGTCAAGACGTCCATGACTTTGTTGCTTCATGTCCGTCCTGTGCTGGAAATAAGGTTTCCAGAGAGTTACCAGCTGGACGTCTACTGCCTCTCCCGGTCCCATTGGCTCCTTGGCAACACATAGCTATGGATTTCATTACAGCTCTACCCTGCTCCTCCGGCTGTACGGTCATATGGGTATTTGTGGATCACTTCTCCAAAATAGCTCACTTCGTTCCTTTGCCCGGTCTACCGTCCGTTCCTGAATTGGCCAACATATTCATCAAATACTTCTTCCAGCTCCACGGATTTCCTTATCATATCGTGTCCGATAGGGAAGCTCAGTTCACTTCACGGTTCTGGAGGGCACTGTGCAAGCATATGGACATCACGTTGGACCTTTCCTCGGTTTATCATCCTCAGTCGAACGGGCAGGTGGAGGGCATTAACCAAGTCCTCACCACCTACCTTCAGCACTTCGCCAATGCTCATCACAATAACTGGACCAGTCTCCTTCCTTGGGCGGAATTTGCTTACAACAATCACTCCAGTGAGTCATCTGCTAAATCTCATTTTATCGTGGTATTCGGGCAACATCCTGGTTTGCTTCTTCCGATCTCCTCAGCGTCCGTCAACTCGTCGGCTGAAGCATTGTCCATAGAATTCTTCAAGATTTTGAGAGAGACCAGAGACGCCCTTACACAAGCCTCCGGCAGGATGAAGAGGCATGCCCATAAACAACAATTAGATGCACCGTCTTATCTCCCAGGCAATAAAGGGTGGCTTTCTACCAGATTCGTCAGGCGGAAGGTGCCGTCCTACAAGTTAGGGCCGCGTTACATCGGTCCCTTCGACGTCCTGGGACGCATCAACAACGTTGCCTACAAGTTGAGACTGCCTGCCTCGCTTTGCATCCCTAAAGCCTTTCATGTCTCGTTGTTGAAACCAGTGGTGCTTAATCGTTTTCATCTATCTTCTGGCACTATGAGATCAGGGACATCCTTGCCATGAAGAAGAGTAGAGGCAAAACCCTCTTCCTGATTAACTGGGTTGGCTTCGACCTCAGGAGAGGACCTGGGAGCCCCGGAGAACATTGATGCTCCACGCATTCTGGCGAGGTTCTTGGTACGCCTTCGGAGTAGGGTGCGTGAGGGAGGGGGTACTGTTAGGTTCCCTGGCACCGCTCCCCAGCTCACCTCTCATGGGTCAGCATCCCCTGGTCCTCTGCCCACTAGGCATCCAGTGTCTCGGGGCCGTCGCCAGGTCCCCTTCCTGTCTGCTGACCGCCCAGCTCATGCACCAACACGCTGCAGGGGTCAGGTTTCATGAGTGTCAAGAGCGGTGCACTAGGCGCAGCCACACCCTTCCCCTGTGACTCTTGGGGCCGGCCAAACCTGACACTCCCCTTGACCAATAGCTACCCGTCCTTTGGTATATCAGGCAACCTCCACTGATGGGAGGTGCCTGATGATTAAGTTAGTTTGCTTCTGCCTTGCTGACTGTTGGTCAGGCATTCCTTGTATTTTCCTCCAGTAGAGCCATTCCTGCTCTCCCAACCTCGGGCTCTGTACCTGTGTTTCCTACCTTACTATACCGTAGTATAGGCTAAACCTGCGAGCCGCCCCCCTGGTGCTAGAAGCAGAGGTATTTAGACCTCCTGGGCTTGCCCCTGACAATCCCTGTATAGGGGTTGGTTAAACTAGGACCAGCTCACCCAGGGGAGTTCGGTACCACGGCCCAGTGGGACCACTCTAGGGCACCTTTCCCTGGAAGCGTGACAAGTTGTCTCTTTCAGTTGCGAAGAGAGCTGCATGTTAGCACCCTCCAGTTGCGAGACCCTCTGCTCCAGCTCCACAATCCATTCCTTATGTTTGCTCACTTCATCTTGGAGATGCTGGAGGGCCTTCTTGATAGCCTGTTCTAGGTTCTTTTGGATGTATGGCATGATGCCACTTGCCACGTCAGCCGCCAGTTTGTTAAAGACTATTGATATCAATCTTGAAGGGTCTTTCCTGCTGTACTCATTTTGGTCTTCAATGTACTCTTAATTAGTGTTTTCTGTTGTGAGTTTGGGTCCCTGATGACTTCACTGTGGTTCCCACTGCTTGTTTGCCAGGGGCCCTCTGGCTTTTATGAGCTGCGTAACTTGTAGCGATCTATTTGCTGAAGTAGTGATGTAAATGGAGTCAGCGTCAGGTCCCTCTGTTGTCTCCGTTTGGCCTTTCTCCTGAGATTATCAGTTTTTATGTTTCTTGGCAGCTATGGAGATACGTCGTGCTGCAGTACCCAGTAGGCACTTGTAGTTAATTTTTTTGTGTGTGCTTATTTTTTTTGTCCACTAGGTGGCAGCAGAGCTGTTTCATGTCTCAGATCACTATGACGACCGCCAGATGTCACCAGTTTTCCTTTTCAGCTGGCACCAGGAGAAATGACCAGTCACCTGTGCTTAAACCCCCTTCTGGGGCTCTGTGTGTCTTTGCTGAAGAGACGGTTTTCTCTCTGCTTAGTCTGATTGCAGCCCCATTTTTAGGGCCGGGAATCACCGGGAAACCGAGCAGCCCAACAGAATCGGCGACAACCTCTTATAAGTAGATCTCTCAGGTGTTTCTGTAGGGGGAGGGGGGTTCTATGTGCGGCTTGTTTGATTATACCTTTAGATGCAGTGGGTTTTTGCCATGTGAGTAGCAGCCAGTGCAGGCCTTGAGTGCACACGTGGGAAGCAGGCCTCAGGACCCTCCAGGTATCAGGAATGATCTGGGATTGAGGTGACTGACCTTTATAGGTGGTGTGGAGTGGGAACTGATGGTAGCCCACCTTTCTCTTATGTTGGGGTGGTGGATATCTGCAGATTTGTCAGTAGGATTCTTGTGGTGTGGGAGCTGTGCTCAGCAGGTGTTATCTCATCCCAGCCCAGACAGGAAGTCCCCCTACTTCCTTTTTTAAAATACCACTCCAGCATTTTTTTTTTCAGCCCTACAATGGGGCTTGTAATACAGGTCCCTGTCCCCAGTGATATACTCACCCTCCGGTGTTTTAACCTTTATTGACAGTGCTCCAGGTCCGCAATACTATCTTGTGAGTATCAGCAATCTCTGTCTAGAGATGAGTGAAGATATTGGGGGCTGGAGTTTGGAACATTCCAATATCCAAAGTGCTGGAGCATGCAGCGTTGTATTCCTGTATGCTTGGTGCCCAGCCAAGTGTGAGCCACATGCAGAGTTTGATCGGCTCTCACTGGGTAAAATCCAAGTTTTCAGGTGTAGTGTGTTGTGCAAAATAGAAGGAAAATCCCCACCTTCTCACCCCTGGAAGTGTTTTGTTTATGGCTGGCTGTTTGTGAGTGGAGAGACAAACAGCCAATCAGTGACTTCCAATGTGGTTCGGGTAATATTCAGGTCATGAACAGTGTGCAAAAAAAAGCTCGGCAGCACCACCTACACATCCATGGGTTTGCTCACCTCTACTTTGGATTGGCCGGAAGTCAGAAGTTACATTCTAAGCTTTTAATACAAGTGTATGAAAGCCAGAATGAGGTCAGAGCAAGGCTCTCATAGATGTGCACTGGAATGGTGCTTTAAATTTTCATCTAAACCCAGAAACAAATGGGTGTCTTTTATGCAATTATTAGTTTTGGATTTGTCTACAGATAATATTGTAGGATTTCCAGAATCTAAATCTGATTTATAAGTTTCTACAGAATCTTAGCATATAAATTTGTGTCAGGAAAATTATCTAACATTGGTATAAACTGAATAGGTAATTGTTTAATTTACTGAAGTCTCCATCTTGTCTTGAACTATATGTGGCATCTAAGATGATCATGTCTAGAGACACGTAAGGACATGTCCCTCGCTGGCTTCATCTGGTCAAGATAAATTAAGGGTGTAGGGATAAACGTCCAGTCTGTAGTTTTGGGGACTTTCCGTGTCCCACAGTAACCTCAACCACCCTGCCGGTTCTTGGAGGTATTAGGGATGTCTTATAGTACCAACATGAAGAACCAATCAATATGTAGTAGACAGTTGGGTGTAACCAATGACTTTAAAGTTGTATTCAATTGTATTAACATATGCCTATACTGTAAATAAACCCTATTGGGGTGTCACCCCTTTAGGAATCCCTGACTTTCAACCCAATCTGCTGTCTGTCATATTCCTCTGTGAAAGTATAATCTGGCAGATTGCCGTAACATCTGCGTTTGTTATAAACTTTGTTAATTCTACTCTTTAACTTTTTAGGATTAATATGCAAAGTTTAAAAGTACCGTACAATTAAGCTATGACTCTACACTTTTAAAATGCAATTGGTTTAAAATTTGGATAGAAGAGATTATAAAATGTTATTATTTGATATACAAAAATAATTGCAACATTTACCAAATAGCAATGAATTGTAATGGAAGTCTTTAGTGAGTTAATTTGCTTTCTACAGTATCAGAAGAGTTGTGCTGACTGCTCAAGTAGAACTGTACATCTCATGTCTAATAGAATAAGTTTATTTTCCTGAATAACTTGTCTTCTGCTGACAATAAGCAGTCTTTGTCTGTTCTGTGGCATTTTATTAATTCCCTCATCTGCTTGCTGTAGACTGAGGTTTTTTTTCTGCAAATTCATGAATTGTTAATGTAAAATAGACACATTTGTACTTCCTTTAGACTAATTGCAAAATTATGCAACTGATGCTAAGATACAATTTTATCATCCTTTTTTAATCAAAGTGATCTTGCTTTGTGGAGCCATTAGAGTGACTGTGATAATAAGGCAAAAATGATCTCTATTGTACACAACATATTGGCACTTCAGCACTGTATAACAGCTGTACCTTTTCTTTATTTGTTGGCAATCCTCGTGATATTAGCACTTTTTATAATAACCAATGAATGATTATATTTATCATTTTTATATTTATAAGATCTAACAATTTTATCATTTAACATTTTTTCTTTGGTTAAAATTTGTGGACTTAGCTTTTGAAAAAGTTGTAAAAATAATTTTACTAGTGTTTGCCTTTGTCAAAATGTAATATAATAAATTTTTTTATTTTAGGGTAATTGGATAAGAGCTTGATTTATAGAATGGTTGCTGGGTGGTATAATTTTACTTTATTTTCTAGAATTATTACTCCTATTTGGTTAACTTTATGGTCTGTCATAAAAAAATAATATGAAAGGGGTTTGCCACTACTCGAACAACCACTTTGCAATCAGTATGTTTCCTACTTGTAAAATAATAGCTCTTATACTGACCTCTGTTGCCAGCACCGTTCCAGGTGTGTCAGCACTTGCTCTCCTGGGGCTCCCAGGACAATGCTCTGTCATGCGATCCCTGTGGACAATTACCGGCTACTTCACTGTCCCTACTGGGTGTCTGTATTTTTTGGCTGTTTGTGAAACAAATTGACTTCACAACGACAGCACACAAACAAATATTATTCAATTGGCAGTTGTTTCACATAGAGTGAATGTCTTCTTAAAGGGATCCTGTCACCCCCAAAACACCTCTAAACCTATTAAAACCTGTCCCTAGAGCATATTAACACTTTCCCTACACTCCTTTTACCTCCTAAATGCAGCAAGTGACATTGAAGAAAAACGTTTTTATAGTACCTCATTAGTGATGATAATGAGTGACTATGCTATTCATAGTCACTCATCCAGGCTGCCCATCTTCTTCATATCACGCCTGAATAGGCGTGATCTACAGCACTGATTCAAATTCGCGCCTCCCCGCTGTGCCCTGTGTCGTCCGAGGCTGCAGTGTGGCTGGGTGACGCGATCCGCGTCATTCCCGGCGCCGGGTGACGTATTTACACCGGCGCCGCGCTGTCAGCTTCAAAATGCGCACTGCGAACTGTGAAGTGGTTAGCCTCTTTCATGTTTTGGATAATATGTACCTATTCACATCTATGGACATGCAAAAAAACATAGCATCTCAGATGGACCATCCATATTGCATCCAATTTTTAAGTATATATTGCAATTCTCAGCATAGGATTTGTTCTTGTATACTTTACTTACTGCTGATGTATAAAAACATGCCACATGGATGCCTTATTGCTGTATAATATGGATCACAAGAATACAGAATACAGATACCAAAATGAATGAAATATTATCCATTATTTCTGGACTAAGATCAGACCTTTATTTACTTGTTATCTACTTATATTTATAATTGTAATTGGACTGTGCTGCCCAATCACATGAACACCATTACTGTTAGATAACACTCACAGTTTATTGAAGGAGCTAGCACCTCCTGCTGCGGTTACGCTGATACCAGTGTTCCTGGGGGGCCCCCTGGAGTCAGAACTTCTTTCCTCCTTGATGCACATGCTGCCTGGCCTCCTGTAAGTAGCACAACGTCACTTCCAGTTTCAATATCAAGTAGGAGCCGCACACAGGATTCTTTTTGCAGCCTTTATTTTTTCTTGTGTGGTCTTACAAAGTGGAGGGTGCGGGAGGGAGGAAGGGGAACAGCCTATACTATGGCTGTTTCGCACCATAGTATACCGTAGTACCGTAGTTTCGCACCGTTGTAGATTGTACCCGTAGAAGCACGACTGACGGTGCGAAACAGCCGTAGTATAGATTGCTCCCCTGTCCTCCCTCCCGCATCCTCCACTTTGTAAGACCCCACAAGAAAAAATAAAGGCTACAAAAAGAATCCTGTGTGCAGTTCCTACTTGACATTGAAACTGGAAGTGCCATTACTGTTAGAGGCAGCAAAACTTTAGCTGCCTTTAATCCATGCACATGGCATATTCAGCACTGTGTATCTAAGAAAACAGAAGTAATGAAAACCACTTCTGTCTTTCCTCCTATATCCCCAGCAATCTCTGACAGGGAGGGGACCCAACATCACTCAGACAGCTGACCTAAACCTGCACCGTATATATGCAATATGTGGATTTTAAGGACCCGGATTGCTGAGTTTAACTAGTTAAATGAGTTTTCCTGAGCATGTCACTGAAAGATACTTTCATGGCACCTTATCTGCCTGCATTTTCTATCACCACATTCAGTTAAATTAAAGTTTTTTTTTATGTCCAGTGACATGAGCTGGAAAAACAAGAAAATCAGTTACTCACTCTTTGCAGGCCCACAATACTTCCCTTTCGCCGCCCCAATTCTTTGTGGACAGGATGATTTAGTGAGGCCACTTGTATAGTTCACATGATTTCTATAGAAAACCACTTGGCTCAGCAGCTTGTCCTGTCTAAATAGTTGTATATTTATGGCTCAGATAAAGGAGTCCAGTGGTGATGTAATGTCACTAGATGCTAAGCCCACTGATTAGCCACAGCAGTCATGTGCTCTGTACTCATAACATTGCATCTGCAGCTTGTGAACAAAGACCAAGGGCGGCAGCAGGGAAAAGGCGTCACTAGACTGTGAAAGTTGAGGAAATGTGATTTTTATTTTTTGCCCTTCCGCAACCTTATGAAATAAATAATTTCAAATTAAAAACCCCTTTAAGCTTGTCATACACATACAAAACCTATTGCCCAACTATTCCTCCAAATTGCCTCAAACAAAACTCATGCATGCCTTCTTCAGTCATTCATTAAGCTACTGATAAACCCTTCTGGTGGTTCTTCTTCCTTTTAGAGCAAAATGTTGAAATTCAATAGTCCTATACTTTTCCCCACAACATCGTGTCTAGTGGGCTTCTCTGTCATGTGTATGGGAACATTTCCTTACATCCACTACATGACCAAAAAATTGCATCTGTCTACTAATTAGTGAGCCATTTGATCTACATCCACTTTAACAGGTTCTTAAGGCAAAAATTAATGTGAAGCACTGATGTTAGTTTAACGTAATACTTACTCCATTCACACTGTAGCCCAGATCTCCGTAAAGCAAAATCGGCAAAATCCTTTCATGCTTTGCATAATGGAGACGGTCCGGAAATTCCTGCTTCCTATATACCTTCAAATGATCGTGTGCAGTTATAAGTTTCTGATAAACCTCTTCTTCCTTGCCTTCTTTTGGTACAATCATTCCAAAGCCACCATAGTCTAGCATATCAAACTTAACCAAGTCTTTGAAGGAAATATAATTTGACAGCTGAATTTCATTTACAGCAGGTTCTTTTTTCACTGTGGTCATGCCATGGTCAGATGTAATAATTACATTCAATTTATCTTTAAGATTGCTTCTTTCAATTGCTTCTAAAAGATATCCAATAGTTCTATCTATTTGTTTAATAATTGTTTTTCTCTGTTCAGTTTCTGGGCCATATATGTGTCCACTCTTATCAGGTTCTCCATAGTAGAGGGTAACAAAGTCCAAGCCATCTTCATTGAACCATTTCATGACAATATCTATGTTATCTCTCCACTCATTCTCGTCACTGTCTGGGTGGTCAGATGTTTCTGCCAGTGCTTTATTAACTGTTTTACCACTGTAGTTAGCATTTCCTCCTGGGTAGTGAAAAGAACCAGCTTTAAAGCCCTGAAAAGACCAAAAAAATAAATAAAGCCATCTGTTTTACAAAGTAACTAGTTTTGTTTCACTACTATACATTTCAGTGATTTTCAAACAAATCATATACTTTCTTGTATGTGGATTATGACAAGAATATATGCAGTTGAGGTTGTCCAGCCATATAAAGATTCTGAAACCAGTTTTAAATACAAGAGGGGTGGGGGACAAGAGGCGCAGTAGTGCCCTATCACTAGAGATACTCCAAGATACTAAGGTGGTGATATGGACCCACTCACCTTATACAGTTGTGATCCCCACAACTGGTTTAAAGAGCATCAGTACTCCAAGCTGCCGCAGGACCTCCACCGACCACTCACATGTGGTAAATCCAGAAAGATGATGGGAAAAAAGGTGTGTCACGGTCCGCGCTGCTCCAGTCCAAAAATACTCACAAGAGAGTCAGAGTTTCATCAAGCAGATTCTGATTCTTTATTCTCCTACACCAACGCGTTTCAGCGCCCCACCTGGCACCTTCCTCAGGGAATATCCCTGAGGAAGGTGCCAGGTGGGGCGCCGAAACGCATTGGAGTAGGAGAATAAAGAATCAGAATCTGCTTGATGAAACTCTGACTCTCTTGTGAGTATTTTTGGACTGGAGCAGCGCGGACCGTGACACACCTTTTTTCCCATCATCTTTCTGAAACCAGTTTAGAGTGTTACTAGTGATGGGCGAATCCTAAATTACTCGGAATCGCTTGACTCTAGCGAGTCCGAGCACAGGACTTGCTACTCGTTGCGAGTCTAGCGAGTCCAATGTTAATGAATGGGGAAGCGAGTAATAGCGAGTAGTGTGAGATTTACAAATCGCAGATGTGTCTCGGAAGCTTCAGCCTGAAGCAATCCTAGTTTTGTCATTTATTTGCATTGGACTCGTTTACTTTGTAAGTAATCGCTGGGAAACTCGCACAGATAAGAGTCCTGTCTGCTCAGTGTGCTGGCTGCCAGCTCCAGGGTCCTAGAGCCCGCCTGCTGCCTGATGTAGCAGAGCTGAGATTGTTCTCAGTCTGCTCATTCCCTGTGTACAGACATGAATGTCTCTGCACAGAGATGATGTAGCAGAGCTGAGATTGTTCTCAGTCTGCTCATTCCCTGTGCATAGACATCTATATCTATGCACAGGGGATGTAGCAGAGAGGACATCGCGTTTTGGACTACGTCGGACGGAAGAGGATTTTTTTAATTAAAGATGGAGTCCCTAATGGCTTTTTTTTTATTTCTAATAAAAAATTTTCTTTGTGTTGTGTTTTTTTTAAAACAATTTAATAGAAATTCATGGCGGTCATGTCTAATATTGGCATGACCGCCATAAATTTCGGGCTTAGGGCCAGCTGATAATACAAAGCTGGCCCTAACCTCTTTATTACCCAGCGTGCCAACGCTACCAGGGCCGCTGGAAGAGCGGGGTTCAGCGCCAGAGGATGGCGCTTCAATGAACGTGCCATCTTCTGGGGCGGCTGCGGGCTGCAATTTGCAGCGGGGGGTGCCCAGAAAGCTTGGGCATCCCTGCGCTGCGGATTCCAGCCCCCAGCTGCTTAGCTGTACCTGGCTAGACATAGAAATTGCGCGGAGCCCCACGCATTTTTTTAAAATTATTTAATGAAATTCTGAGATTCTGACTCTGACTCTGAGACTCTGACTCTGAGACTCTGACTCTGAAATTCATGAAATAATAAAAAAAAAATGCGTGGGGCTCTGCGCAATTTCTATGTCTAGCCAGGTACAGCTAAGCAGCTGGGGGCTGGAATCCGCAGCGCAGGGATGCTCAAGCTTTCTGGGCACCCCCCCCGCTGCAAATTGCAGCCCGCAGCCGCCCCAGAAGATGGCGCGTTCATTGAAGCGCCATCCTCTGGCGCTGAACCCCGCTCTTCCAGCGGCCCTGGTGGCGGTAGCACGCTGGGTAATAAAGGGGTTAATACCAGCTTTGTTATACAAGCTGGTATTAAGCCCGAGATTCTTAATGTCAGGCCACGTTTGACCCAGCCACTAAGAATCTCCAATAAAGGGTTAAAAAAACACAACACAGAGAAAATTTTTTATTTGAAATAAAAAAAAAAAGCCATTAGGGACTCCATCTTTAATTAAAAAAATCCTCTTCCGTCCGACGTAGTCCAAAACGCGATGTCCTCTCTGCTACATCCCCTGTGCATAGATATAGATGTCTATGCACAGGGAATGAGCAGACTGAGAACAATCTCAGCACTGCTACATCATTTCTGTGAGCAGGCGGGCTCTAGGACCCTGGAGCTGCACAGAGAAGACAGCTGGACTCAGCTCGCAATGTAACAGCAGTTATTTGCGAGTTTCCCTGCTATCACTGGCACAGTAGCTGAGTCTAATGCAAACAATGGCAATCCTAGTTTTGTCAGCGTTTCTGACAAAACTAGGATTGATATTGATTTGCATTGGACTCGTGCGAGTAATCACTGGGAAACTCGCAGAGTACCGAGTCCTGCGAGTCCCTTACTACTCGCCGAGTAACGAGTCCTAGCGAGTAGATTCAGCCATCCCTAAGTGTTACAAAATAATAGTTTGTACTTCTCTGCAAGGACTATATGCTGTCTAGATGCAGTCAACCACTGATTAATGACAAAAGCCATGTGATGGCATCTGATTAGACGCAGACAAGTGCAGAAACTACATGTGCAATCTAGCCATGTGACCAGTGTAGCAAATCAAAGATTTCCAGAGCACTGTAAGTAATCTTAATCTTAAAGGATCGATACTATGGGTAGAAGATCAATAAGGGAGGTATTGTTATTTGTTTTCCAGTATTTATTTACCAGTCCCGGTGCTGGTGCTGACTCCATTATCAGTGATGAAAGTGGAGGAGGCTGCAGTGACATCATTGCTGGGAGGTGACTGTACAACCTGTAGTTCATCTGACTCCCAATAGTCTCCCCTCCCATTGGGTAACATGTATGCCTCACTGCCAAACCTAACTAAACCCCCTGTGTAGGAGGAGAGATTCCCTTCCTGCTGGGTGGACTGTTTGATATCTCTTTTGCCTTCTATCTCTGACTGACTCTCTTGGTGTAACCCTGGCTATTCCATTGACCTTGCCTTTGACTTTGACTTTGTGTCTGTCTGGTACTGACCTGGCTTGCAAACCAGTCTATACCTCTACTTGCTCCACCGGCCAGCAGCTACTCAATGAGTACAACCCAGATGCCTCTTCAGTGAATCCAGATATGGCCAGTGTAAAGCAGAGTATCAATGGGACATGCTAGTCAGAGTGGCCGGCCATGAAAAACTGTTTGAATTGATGTTTTGTAACAAGTTTGCCATTTTTTATTTGATTACATTTTAAGCTGGTTTCAGAACTGCTATGGCATTTAAGGCTTACACTTGTGTAAATGTATAACATCTACATCTTAATATTCCCCCAGATCATTTGTTACTTGTGTTGAAAAAAGATTTGTATGCCTTTAAACGCAATATTTGTAGAAGGACTATTCTACAGCGTATGTCCCGCAGATACATGAGAAAGAAGCCAGTGTATTCATATTGTAGATATGCCACGTGTGTGCCTCCTACTCTAAAATATTGCCTGTGACATTTTTAATAACTGATTCTCAGTAAACTGAAAAGGCAACTCCTCAAAATATTCAATTTACTGCTCTTTGACTATTTTGCAGATTATTATACCTAAAGTCACATACAGTATATGCTGACATGTACAATCAGCACCAATAAGGTAATAAATACTTACAAATATAGGGCATAAAGTAATATGTGATATGCTACTAATAAAATTTGCTTTGTTTAACATCTATGTTTTATAAGAGAATTAGTATCAATATCAATGTATGTCTTCCCACAATGCCGATAAGAAACTAAAGGCCCCATCACACGCTACGATATCGTTGAAACGTCACAGGTTGTGAGACGTTCAAACAACGTCGTAACGACGTCGTTGAGTGTGACACGTCAATACCAGCGATAAATCGGCAGATCATTGATCGCAGATTTATGATCCGGACCATAAATGACTTGTTGATCATCCGTCAAACCTGCAGCATCAATGTGTGTGACACCTTGTTAACGATGTTGTTAACAATCTCGCCTATTCAGAACTGAAGGACCAAACAACCGCAAGTATCGTTCGCTTGTCGCGGAATCATTGCTGCGTCGTTCACGAAATCTGTATGTGTGACACCTCACCAGAGATCATTGAACGTCGTTCAAGCGATCCAGGTCAAGTCGAATCGTTGGTCAGATCGCCAACACATTGAAGCGTGTAACGGGCCCTTTAGAAATATCCTCACTATCATGTTACTGTAAGATCCCTGGGTGCAGAAGAAGCTGCACTGTCTGCTGTAGGGCAAATGATTGATAAACCGTACCACTTCCTTGGTTAATGAAGGGTTTCAGTTGCCCATTAGACAAACATGTATATCATCATCATCCAGGAATTACCTGCATTGTTTGTCGTGGGTTTCCTTTGACTGTTTCAGACCAATGCAAAAAGGCAATACTACATTGTGCAATCTTAAACAGTGAATGTTGTATAGTGATCAGTGGCTGCATTTTTTTGCAGAATATTTTATTAGCAATGTTATTATGATAAATACTAATACTTGCATCTTAAAAAGGTACATTGTGTGCTGCACTACAGACTCCAAGCAAACTGCTCATCTGTGTGCTTGACACCTTATATTTCGGGGTATATGATTTCAGCTTAATGGGAGCCTGTCACCCAAAATGAGATTTAAACTACATATAAAGCTCTATAGGGAGCTTGGCCTCTACCTTAACTCATACTTGCAGTATACAGTAGGTTTTAATTCTTCAGCTGGACAAAAAACTGTTCTCTCCCACATGTAATTAAAGGCCTCCTCAGTGTACCCTTAGCAACGCCATGGGCTTTGTGCCCTTTAAAGGGAATCTGTCAGCAGGTTGTTCTACTCCATTTAAGAGCAGAATAATGTAGGAGATTCTGAATCCAAAGATATTTAACTTAGGACAATTTTACACAGGCATTTGAGTGCATTGTATTGGCATGCGCCTCAGTGTGTCAGCCTACAGATCCACCTTGCATCCCTATATTTAACATGGTGATGCAGGGTGCATGCGCAGACATCTGTTTGAATGCACTTGTATCCTGACGCATTTTGCTATGTGACCACGGGACGCAACATGCTGCGATTCTGGGGCACATCAGGCTGCATGAAATATACACATTAATCCTGAACTGCCTAAACAAGACATGGAGTTCAATTGTGGCGCATCACCATCCAGATGGCTGCGGGAGGAGACGGATGCCACAATATGTAAAAATTCTCAGTCTCTCTCTCCCTCTCCGATCATAATTTGTTGGTTTTCTATGGGGATTTTCATGCATGTGGGTCTTCATGAAAATATGCAGCGCTGACATCCATCTGTATCCATTCAGGCATCTGTCTGTGTCTCTGCACACAGGCAGATGCGTCTGAAACGCTGGTGTAAAACTAGCCTCAGATTAGTGGGTGCAGACATTCTTACACATTCAAATAATTGTGTTTTAGCCATACAGCAGAGCTAGGAGAGCTTTCCGTGCCCACACCAGGTTCTCAATAGAGATTTAAACATAAGAAAGAGAAAACGAGAATTGTAAGCCCATTATAGTGAAAATACCAATTATAGGTCACACTTTAAAGTATAAAGAATGAAAAAACTTTATTCAAAATGCAAATACAAAGTGACACGTGCAGTCCTTATAATGGGTTTCTTACAATACAAAATTACAAATGTTGGTCAGTAGTAATGGGTATTTCTGGAGGTGTTTCCCCTTTCAAAAAGGGAACAAACCGGCTTTCCCAAATAGTACGGATAACAAAGGGTTCGAGAAAATATGTACGGTGACAAGCAGACAGATATACTGGGTCAAAGTCCCCCGAGGAAGCAGCCATCGAAATGCATAGGGGCTCCCTCTTCCCCCTGAAGGGACACCGACCTCCCTGTACAAAACTACTATGGGTGAGCATGCCTAATATATTGATAGCAGCTATGTGACAATTGGGTTGGTTGCGTGTTTGAGTGGTCTGTGGGGTGGCTTAACAATGTAGTCAGAACTGAGTATCCGATGGTGATTGACCCACTGGGGTACAGACTATCCACATATGCCCAATTTCTCCCCCACCAGGCTTTTGCTTGTTGTAGAGGTTTGTAAGTCATACTTGATTTGATTACACCCATGTAGTTATGACTTTGACCTTGTATTAAGTGAGTGGATTTACACAGTGTCAGTGCAGGAGCTCTCTCATCCCTTTCTGTCTGTTGCTCCGACTCTCTGCATATATGATAGCGATAAGAGCACTGGTTATAAGCCCTCAACTCCTACAGCGTCAGTATGGCTATGCACGGCGAGTGCTGTCAAGCTATGGGAAGGTGTGCGACATGTTGATTGAGGGTGTGCAATGGTTCACTTTGGACCTTGGCCATGCCAAGGGTGCACCAAGGAGTCCTCCCCTAATTAGGAAATAGAACTCTTTTCCTGCCAAATAAAGAAGTAAAATCTATCGTATGAATTATATGTTCTCATCATACTTGCATACTTATGCTTCCTCGGGGGACTTTGACCCGGTATATCTGTATGCTTTAAATGCAATTTATGGATGACAGACTCCCCTAAATAACTAGAATATACACTATTTAAACCTGATTCTGTGCCGTGATCCACAGTGGAAGCACTCCGTTGTCCCACCATTCTGACATATTTTGGGTTACTTTGTAAGTAAACTTCTGAAGGGTTTCAGCATTAAACATCATATTGTGGATAACACCATGATCTTCTATCCATCGGCCTGGAAAAATCGTAAAATCCATGTTAGATGATGATACAGAAGGCAACTTTCAGAAACAGTAAAAAAAAACTTCCAAAACAAGTAGCTGCTTGCACAGTTCTACATAGAACATAATTAAATAGTATTATATTTTTAAAGCTTGGAAATTGCATTGGGATATAATTTACTGTAATGGAAATGTGTAATTTGCTTTGGGGGAATTACCAATTATGAATTTCACGAATAACAAATTCAACAAAAGAAATTATCTGCAGTGTGATCAGCAGATTTAATGTGGAGAAAACTGAATGCATCTGCCTGAGGTTATTTGGTAGCAGCAGGAAACTGAATGAAAAACTATGAGACAGATATGGGGACGGTGTTTAGTAGGAAATATGGTCTGATTGGTTTTGTTTATGAAAGCATTTCTTAATGCAGCTCGTGTTAAAGGGGTGTTCCATGGAATATGTTTTTTTTTTCTTTTAAATCCTCCAAAATCCTTTAACATTGTAAAAGTAACGATACCCTTCTCTTTTTCCTGTTTTCCTCTTGGTCCTATTTGAGCACACAGCTGCTACTCACTGGTCTTTGCTTCTTGGTCCTGCACTTAACACACAGGATATAGGCAGAATGGGCAGGAATATCCGTCTAACAATTCAGCTCACTTTGTATGTGTACAGCGTGGGCCATTTATTTGGATGCACCTAAATAAAATGGGAATGAATGGTGATATCAACTTCCTGTTTGTAGCACATTAGTATATGGGAGGGTGAAAACTTTTCCAGATGGGTGATGACCATGGCGGCCATTTATAAGTCAGCCATTTTGGATCCAACTTTATTTTTTTCAATGTGAAGAGATTCATATGACACATCAAACTTATTGAGAATTTCATAAGAAGTTAACAAACAAAACCAGCGTTATTGGTCTGACACTAACCCACAGTGGGTAGATCCCTCCAAGACTGTTGGAACACAGAAATTGATGGCATGTTGTGGTATATGGAATAAAAAGATAGTAGGGCTATTCTTCATCAATGGAAACTCAATGCCACTGGATATCTGAAATTGCTTCAAGATTCAGATATCCAGGACATTGAGGTTTCCATTGATGAAGAATGGCCCCACTACCTTTGTACACCATATACCATACCATACCATCAATTTTTGTTTTCCAACAGTCTTGGAGGGATCTATCCACTGTGGTTTAGTGTCAGACCAATAGCGCTGGTTTTGTTTGTTAAGTTCACCTTTCACAAAAATGTTTGCCTCATCACTCATCTGAAGGCAATTGAATATCCTGTGAAGATACGAGATGTGAAGCATCTGAAACAACGGATACTGGAAGCCTGTGCTAGCATTTCTTCTATGGTGTTGCTATCAGTGCGTCAAGAGTGGGAGAAGAGGATTGTATTGACAATCCAACACAATGGGCAGCACTTTGAACACATTTATATGTGGTCATAAACTTGTAAATAACTCATGAAAGAATAAAGCTACGTTAAAACCAAGGACACCATTGTTTTTCTTATGAAATTCTCAATAAGTTTGATGTGTCACATGACCATCTTCCCATTGAAAAAAATAAAGTTGGATCCAAAATCACCTACTTTAAAATGGCTGCCATGGTCACCACCCATTTGGAAAAGTTTTCCCCCTCCCATATACTAATGTGCCACAAACTGGAAGTTGATATCACCAACCATTCCCATTTTATTTAGGTGCATCCATATAAATGGCCCACCCTGTATATTGCAGACTGTGCTAAAATAGGACTTGCTGCACCCATGCTTCAATGTATTGTTCAAATATATATACATTGGTGTGAAAAAGTGTTTCCCACTTTCCTGATTTCTTGTTCTTTTGCATTTTTGCCATACTTAATTATTTCAGATCACCAGTCAAATTTAAATATTAGACAAAGATAACACAAGTACACATAAAATAGTTTATACATTAAGACTTGTATTATTAAAGAAAAAAGAAATACAAACCTACAGGGCCCTGTGTGTAAAGGTGATTGTTCCCTGAAACTCATAACTGGTTGGGCCACCCTCAGCAACAACAACTGCAATCAAGTGATTAATTAATGTGATAAATGGCAATGAGTCTTTTACAACATTCTGGAGGAATTTTGGCCACTCATCTTTGCAGAATTGTTGTAATTCAGCTACATTAGAGGGTTTCTGAGCATGAAATGCCTTTAAACGGTCATGCCACAGCATCTCAGATTAAGGTCAGGACTTTGATGAGGCCACTTCAAAGTTTTAATTTTCTTTTTCTTAAGCCATTTAGAGGTGGACTTGCTGGTGTGTTTTGGATCATTGTCCTGCTGCATAAATCAGGTGCGCTTTAGCTTGAAGTCATGAACAAATGGCCGGAAATTCTCCTTTAAAATTTTTTGGTAGACAGCAGAATTCATGGTTCCATTAACCATATCAAGTCTACCAAGTCCTGAAGCAGTAAAACAGCCCCAAACCATCACACTATCACGATCATATTTTACTGTTGTTAGGATGTTCCCTTTCTGAAATGCTGTGTTACTCCTACGTCTGATGTAACGGGACATACACTTTCCAAAAAGTTCAAATTTTGTCTCGTCAATCCACTTAATATTCTTGCAAAATTCTTGGGAATCATCCAGATGTTTCCTGGCAAAACTGAGACGAGCCTTTATGTTCTTTTTGCTCATCAGTGGTTTTTGTCTTGGAACTCTGCCATGTGGCCATTTTTGCTCAGTCTCTTTCTTATGGTGGAATCAGGAACACCGACCATAACTGAAGCAAGTTAGTTCTGCGGTTCTTTTGATGTTGTTGTGGGGTCTTTTGTTACCCTTTGGAGTCGTCGCTGCGCTCTTGGGGAAATTTTTGTCAGCCTGCAACTTATAGGAAGATTCACTATTGTTCCATGTTTTTATTGTTTGTGGATAATGGCTCTCACTGTGGTTTTCTGGAGTTCCAAAGCTTTAGAAATCACTTTATAACATTTCTAGACTGTTAGAGCTCAATTAATTTGTTTCTCATTTGTTCCTGAATTTCTATGGATCGCGGCATGATGTCTAGTTGTTGAGGATCTTTTTGTCTACTTCACTTTGTCAGGCAGGTCCTATTTAAGTGATTTCTTGATTGAGAACAGGTGTGGCAGTCAGTAATCAGGCCTGGGTGTGGATAGGGAAATTGAACTCAGATTCCCAAATATGTGATAAACCACATTTAATTTAAGAGGAAAAGTGTCCGGTAAGCAAGAATACTTTACTTCTTGGATCTTGTTTTTGGTGTGGCCTGGACTAGGTTACTTTCGAGTTGAAACAAATGGTGACCTAAAGATTTTTCCATTTTTAAATTTGCTTTGCTTACAGTTAACTTAAGTTTTAAGAGGGAGAGGCAATCACTTTTTTTTACATAGGACCCCATAGGTTTGGTTTGGATTTTTTTCCTCTAAATAATAAAAACCTTCATTTAAAAACAACACTTTTTGTTTACTTGTGTTATTTTTTCTAATATTTCAATTCATTTGGTCATTTGAAACATTTAAAGTGTAACCGCCATTTACATTTTTTATATAATAATAATGTAGAGCAAGTGATTATAATAATCTTTCAAATATACTTCATAAGTGAAATCTTGAAGAAAACCTTTCAAAAATCTTTCAGAAGATGTCCCCCTATTCTAAACCTGACATATAAGAGTGGGGGCTGGAACCTAAATGGCTTATTTGGAACAGCTGATTAGAGCCTCAGGTTACCTCAGGCTGTCAGCACACAGGCTCCTCTCATCTTATCTTATCTCTTCTGCTTTATCTGCTCCTTGTAATCAGCTGAGAAGCTATGTGGTGTGATGGCCATCAGCTGATAACACAGCTAAGGCTGGCTTCACACTACGGTTTTGTTCCTGTCCATGGGATCCTGTCTTTTGTAGGACCACATGGACAGGTCCGGATTGTAAACTCCGGATGTCATTTCTGTGTCCAGATCAGGGATTTTGAGGGATCTGGACACAGAAAGAGCTGGGGAGAGCCAAGACAGGCAAGTGGTGTCGGCGCTGTTACTTTCACTTTAGCAATGTATCTACATAAACTGCTAAAGTGAAATAAAAGAAAGGAATGGTTAAAAATAAAAAATAAATGTTCACCTCTCCACTGAGTGTCCTGTGATGGGAAGCATCCACCTCCAATGGCTGCAGGACCTTAATCAGCTGACCGGGAAGGGGCGACAACCCGATCTGCTAATGTGTCACATGACCCCATCAGCTGAGCGGTTTAAATCACCTGCCAAAGCTGATCAGTGTTTATTGATTCACTAGGGAAAACCAAAAACAATGGTTTTCTTTACCTGGTAGTCCCATTCACAATTAATGAAGCAGATATTGAGCATTGTGCATCTCTGTTCTATACGAGATAGAGCTTTGTAGAGCTAGTTTCTCAGGTGCAAAGTCCTCTTCTTGTTATTGCTGAGGATCTTATGAATAGGGAAAAACCTACTATCTTGGGAATAGCCCTTTAAATTGAAGGGGTTGTCCACAACACAGTAAACTACTTCTCAATTACAACATTCCACCACGTATAGTAGAGATCTTATACTCACCTCCAATGCGGAGCCTGTATCATTGAAGACATTGATGGGTCTACCGGGGCTCACGCAATGTTGATGTGTCACATGATTCCTGCAGCCAATCACGGCTGCTTCACTCTGCTGAGAAAACTGACATCTGAAGGAAGCCAGAGCAGCAATAGCTCTCTTTTCTTCTGTTTATATATTTTGTTCAAGAGAATCCCAAACCTCTACCATTATGTCACATGTTATTTATGTAATTTTATGTCTGTGATGTATCTAATAAAATTGTAGTTTTCATTTTTTCAACTCCTTTGTTCTCCCTGTTTTAATTTTTTCAAAAGATGTGAGAGTGAAACAAACCTAGATTAGCTGCAGGGCATGAAATATCAACACCAAGCCATAGGAGTCCCTTTACAGATATGGTGCGTGTAAAGTGTAATTAAGAAGGGGTTGGCCAACTGGTGAACAACCCATTAATGCAATTGTAGATACAAAAGCTGTTTTTTAAATTTTCTGTATCTTAGGGCCCTTTCACATCAGCGTTTTTCGTAATTCGCGGCAGATGCGGTGAAAAAACCGCATCTGCCGCGTTTGCCGCATAACCGTTCCACTTGCGGCGCGGTTGCGGTTTTTTCTATGCAAAGTATAGGCGTACTTGCGGCAGGTGCGGCAAGTGCGGTTTTGCACTTGTGGCAGGTGCGGCCGCGAAAAAAAACGCGGCTTACTGCGTTTTTTTTCGCGGCCGCACCTGCCACAAGTGCAAAACCGCACTTGCCGCACCTGCCGCAAGTATGCCTATACTTTGCATAGAAAAAACCGCAACCGCGCCGCAAGTGGAACGGTTATGCGGCAAACGCGGCAGATGCGTTTTTTCACCGCATCTGCCGCGAATTACGAAAAACGCTGATGTGAAAGGGCCCTTAGACAGGGTTCAAACATGGGTATGATTTTCATTCAGGAAAAATGGACAATTTTCATCTCCATTTTCATCTATATACAATCCGTTTGCCACCGGTGTGTCATCCTATATCAGCTTTTTACATCTGTAGGGTATCCGTTTATATACATCAGCAGCTAAAAAAGTTTACAAGATCGAATCCGATAAAGACTGGTGCATGCTGTGATTTCATTCACATGCACACTCAATTCGTAGGAAAAACTGCCACCTGAACAGTCCTATTGAATAATACTGGTCAGATAACTGTCAGTGTGCTATGTGATTGTAACACAGATAGCACCAGTGCTCAAAATACAATATGGTTACGGTTAGTGTGGCTAAATAATGGTAAAATGACCATACCTTTATATATTGTTACGTCATACATAAGGCCCTTTCACATCAGCGTTTTTTCTAAATTGCGGTAGAACCGGCAGATTTGCTGCATCAGCCGCCTAACGGTCGCACTTGCAGCACACTTGCAGCAAGCCCCATGCATTGTCTATAGGGTTTGCGGCAGGTGTGGCAACTGCGGTATTGCCGCGGTCAGCAGAGTTTTTTTTCGCGGCCGCAACTGCCGCAAGTGCCGTAACCGTGGCAACACCACACCTGCCGCACACCATATAGACAATGCATGGGGCTTGCTGCAAGTGTGCTGCAAGTGCGACCGTTAGGCAGCAAATGTGGTAAATCTGCCGCAATTTGGAAAAAACGCTGATGTGAAATGGTCCTTACATCTGCTAAGGTACAGGTGCATCTCAATGAATTAGAATGTCATCAAAAAGTTAATTTATGTCAGTAATTCAATACATAAAGTGAAACACATATCTACTATATAATTGTCTAAGGGTTTTTGAATGTGTCTGTCGCTAAAATCACGCGCCAGACACAGGCAGCTCAATGGCGCAGACCTATGCAAATATGCGCGAGAATTCAAAGTTCGATTCTTGCGCCAATTTTCAGCCCGGCCGACGGTGACATGCCTGCGCTCCATACTCCGCTCCTCTGCCCTGCGCGCACTTCCTCCCCCCCGCTTCTCCTGCCCTGCCCGCGCTCCATACCTCAGTACCCCGCTCCTCTGCCCTGTCCGCGCTTTCCCCCCTCCTCCTGTCCTGCCCGTGCTCCCGCTCCCCGCGGCCCACCTGCTCCTTAGTGATTTAATTTCGCAGTGCACTATACACTGCGAAATCAAATATAAAATAAAAGCAAATGTATTAAAAATAATAAAGATTCTTATACTTACCTATCCGCCGAGTGACCGGTAACCGGGAGTAGTAGCAGGCTCTGCCTGCTAGGACCTTGCATGATGTCAGAATGACATTGGCGTTCAGCACTGTGATTGGCCCGCTCGCGGTCATGTGATATGCGGGCTCCATCCTGCTCTGATCGCTCCATCCTGCCCTCCCAGCTCCAGCCTGCCCCCTCCAGCTTCATCCTGCTCCCCCCCTTCCTCCATGCTTCCCCCCGCCTCCATCCTGCCCCCCGGCTCCATCCTGCCCCGCTCACTCCATCCTGCCCACCCCCCTGGCTCCATCCTGGCCACCCCCCCAGCTCCATCCTGTCCCCCCCCTCGGCTCCATCCTGGCCCCGCCAGCTCCATCCTGCCCCGCCAGGTCCAACCTGCCCCCTTGACACCATCCTGCCCCTACGCCACCATCCTGTCCTGCCCCCCTGGCTCCATCTTGCCCCCCCCGCCGGTCTCCATACTACTCTGATCGCTCCATCCTGCCCCCCCCCCTGCCTCCATCCTGCTCCCCCGGCTCATCCTGCTCCCCCGGCTCCATCCTACCCGCCCACATCTATCCTGGCCCCCCTACATCTGTCCTGGCCCCCCCCGGCTCCATCCTGCACCCTGGCTCCATCCTGTCCCCCCCTCGGCTCCATCCTGTCCCCCCCGACTCCATCCTGCCCCGCTCGCTCAATCCTGCTCCGCTCGCTCCATGCTGCTTGGCTTGCTCCATGCTGTCCGGCTCGCTCCGTGCTGCCCGGCTTGCTCCATGCTGCCCGGCTCGCTCTATGCTGCCCGGCTCCCTCTATCCTGTCCCCCCGCCACCATCCTGCCCCCCCCGTCACCATCCTGCCCCGCTCGCTCCATCCTGCCCCGCTCACTCCATGCTGATCCACTCGCTCCATGCTGCCCGGCTCATCCATGCTGCCCGGCTCGCTCCATGCTGCCCGGCTCCTTCCATCCTGTCAGCCCCCCTACCACCATCCTGCCCCCCTGCTCAATCCTGCCCCCCTGCTCCATCCTGCCACTGCGGCAGTTAGCGGTCATGTGACCGATCAGCTGATCGGTTTCCCAGGCAACGACAGGTCCTAAAGGCCTGTAGGCTGTAGTACCTAGAAGACGGAGGTGGAGAAGCCAGGAAAGGCAGGGGGCCGCAGGGAGTGGAGTATCGCCATATACCATAGTGCTGCTATACATGTACTGCAATGTACCGCCATATACCATAGCGCTGCTATACATGTGCTGTAATGTACCACCATATACTATAGTGCTGCTATTATACATATACTGTAATGTACCGTCATATACCATAGCGCTGCTATACATGTGCTGTAATGTACCGCCATATACTATAGTGCTACTATATATGTACTGTAATGTACCGCCATATACTATAGTGCTGCTATATATGTGCTGTAATGTACCGCCATATACCATAGCGCTGCTATACATGTACTGTAATGAACCACCATATACTATAGTGCTGCTATACATGTGGTGTAATGTACCGCCATTTACTATAGTGCTGCTGTACATGTATTGTAATGTACCACCATATACTATAGTGTTGCTATACATGTGCTGTAATGTACCACCATATACCATAGCGCTGCTATATATAAATATATATATACTAGATGGCGGCCCGATTCTAAAGAATCGGGTAGTCTAGAATCCATATATAGTTTATTTACTAATAGTTACGGGAGTGCGGTGAAATGAATTGTGTGTATACAGGAGGCTCTGTGGGTAGCACAGTATACGGTGGCTCAGTGGTTAGCAGTGAGTGCGGTGGCTCAGTGGTTAGCAGTGAGTGCGGTGGCTCAGTGGTTAGCAGTGAGTGCGGTGGCTCAGTGGTTAGCAGTGAGTGCGGTGGCTCAGTGGTTAGCAGTGAGTGCGGTGGCTCAGTGGTTAGCAGTGAGTGCGGTGGCTCAGTGGTTAACAGTGAGTGCGGTGAGATTGGTCAGCGCAGCGGCGTGGGCAGAGTGGTCAGCGCAGCGGCGTGGGCAGAGGACAGGGGGCAGAGGACAGGGGGCAGAGGACGCAGAGGACAGGGGGCAGAGGACAGGGGGCAGAGGACGCAGAGGACAGGGGGCAGAGGACGCAGAGGACAGGGGGCAGAGGACGCAGAGGACAGGGGGCAGAGGACGCAGAGGGGGCAGAGGACAGGGGGCAGAGGACAGGGGGCAGAGGACACAGAGGGGGCAGAGGACAGGGGGCAGAGGACGCAGAGGACAGGGGGCAGAGGACGCAGAGGACAGGGGGCAGAGGACGCAGAGGACAGGGGGCAGAGGACAGGGGGCAGAGGACGCAGAGGACACGGGGCAGAGGGGGCAGAGGACACAGAGGGGGCAGAGGACACAGAGGGGGCAGAGGACACAGAGGGGGCAGAGGACGCAGAGGACAGGGGGCAGAGGACAGGGGGCAGAGGACAGGGGGCAGAGGACGCAGAGGACAGGGGGCAGAGGACGCAGAGGACAGGGGGCAGAGGACGCAGAGGACAGGGGGCAGAGGACACAGAGGGGGCAGAGGACAGGGGGCAGAGGACAGGGGGCAGAGGACACAGAGGGGGCAGAGGACAGGGGGCAGAGGACGCAGAGGACAGGGGGCAGAGGACGCAGAGGACAGGGGGCAGAGGACGCAGAGGACAGGGGCAGAGGACGCAGAGGACAGGGGGCAGAGGACAGGGGGCAGAGGACGCAGAGGACACAGAGGGGGCAGAGGACACAGAGGGGGCAGAGGTCACAGAGGGGGCAGAGGACACAGAGGGGGCAGAGGACGCAGAGGACAGGGGGCAGAGGACAGGGGGCAGAGGACGCAGAAGACGCAGAGGACAGGGGGAAGAGGACACAGAGGGGGCAGAGGACGCAGAGGACAGGGGGCAGAGGACGCAGAGGGGGCAGAGGACAGGGGGCAGAGGACGCAGAGGGGGCAGAGGACGCAGAGGGGGCAGAGGACGCAGAGGGGGCAGAGGACAGGGGGCAGAGGACACAAGGGGGGGCAGAGGACACAGAGGGGGCAGAGGACACAGAGGGGGCAGAGGACACAGAGGGGGCAGAGGACACAGAGGGGGCAGAGGACACAGAGGGGGCAGAGGACGCAGAGGACAGGGGGCAGAGGACACAGAGGGGGCAGAGGACAGGGGGCAGAGGACACAGAGGGGGCAGAGGACAGGGGGCACAGGACACAGAGGGGGCAGAGGACGCAGAGGACCTGTTAATCCCTTGCAGCCCGGCTCTCACCTCTGCGTCCCCTCCCGGTGCTGCTGCCCCTCATGATGTCCCCGGTTCTGAGCGCGGTGTCTCCCGGTGTCAGCAGTGCGGAGCTGTGGAGAAGGCGGGCGTGGAGACTGCGCTGTGCAGCATGATCCCGGGTGTCAGCCTCCAGTGTCAGCCGCCTCCTGTCAGTGCAGCTACCCCCCGGCTGCCATGTGCTGCCGCTGCCACCTCCTCACTGCCCGGGCACCCGGGGAATGTGTGTGCGGAGAGCGGGGAGGAGCCGGCCGCACACACTGGAGGCTCGGCTGTAACCCCTGCACTGCCGGGCGCCTCCTCCTGACAGTGTACTGATGTGTGGAGCAGGGGCTGAGGACATGATACATTAGGGGCGGCCTCTGGGCCGACAGCAATGGCAGAGGGTGGAGGGGAGAGGCTGCAGGGCACACGGAACTTCCGAGGTCGGAACTTCCTGTGCCGCTGCCTGTAGCCGGGGCAGCCCGGCTACAGTGCACTGGATGAGCCTGGGCGAAGGCCATCACGGAAGTAGGCGTGGCCTTTTCCGGATGTGGCCTTCGGGTTTTATATATAAGATATATATATATATATATATATATATATATATATATATATATATATATATATGTAGTTCACTCACGTTGACTGAACAAGTTCTGTCAGTCACAGTATGTCAACTACATACATATTCTAGAATACCCGATGCGTTAGAATCGGGCCACCATCTAGTATTACATATAGTAATTAAAAATAAAGTGATCTATTTCAAGTGTTTATTTCTGTTAATGTTAATGATTATGGCTTACAACCAATGGAAACCCAAAGGTCATTATCTCAGAAAATTAAGGTAGAGAGGATAAAGGGTTAAAAAACACGCTGCCATATTCTAAGAGAACTCAAAGGGTGAATATAATATTGATTTATTTAAAATGAGAGTAGGGAGGATGAATGGTTAAAAACTGCGCTGCCGTATTCCATGAGACATCAAAGGGTGTTTAGACTGTTTCATTTGAAGCATCCAGGTCATCATCATGGCCCATACTATTTAACAAAATATCTTCATACTCATCTGGTAAAATGATGAAATCTGCAAAATCTGGATTCTCAAAGATGTTACTCTTTCGTTATTAATATTATTTACTATTTTGATTGACAGATTTAGAGGCCTATAGACTTTAAAGTTTATTTTATAATAAATAAATGAATTTATTATATATTATTATTACCACTTTGTGAAGATTTTGTGAAGCTCAAGAAAAACAAATCTCTGCGTATTAAATCTTGAGACTTACCAGTGATGGTGGTGAAGTGAGAGGGGGATGTCATTGTTACAAAAGGTGGGCTGACATATCTTGCCTTTACTCCAATTTCTGCCAAGTAGTCCAAGAGTGGAGTATCAACATCTTGATCATAATTCCATCGAAATCCATCAAAGGAGATCACCAGCAGTTTATGCTTTGCTTTTCCATTCCTCAGGATTGGTTTACAAAAAATGATAGTGATAAAAACAAAAAATAATATTACAGTCTTATAGGTTTGCATGGTGATGTAGCGACGGTAAGCTAATGCTGGGATCTGCTGACTGTCACTGATGGATCTCTATGTCCATTTCTTATCAATCACTTATCAGGACAAAGCTCAAATAACTTGGAATCATGGGATAACCATCCCAAGAATTTTACCTTCAACTTGTTATTATCTAGTATTGCTTATCTACATGATAAACACTGTAAAGCTCCAGTAAGAAGTCACTTGTGCCGATAATGGATATTGAAAAGTAAATTTGCCTGAAGTAGTATATTATTCTACTATAGCTGCTTTCACATTGCGATTTTCTTCCATCCGTGGCTGTCCGATGTAAATCGAACAGCCACTGATCCGATTTCGCCCCCATGTTATCCTATGGAGGTCGGATTGGAGCGGATTTGGCCTAATTGCCATCCGATTTTGTGGGATCCAATTTTTGTCCAATTTTTTACTGTACCCAAAATCGGAGACTGCTCCGATTTTGGGCACAGAAAAAATCGGATCCCACAAAATCGGATGGCAATTAGGCCAAATCCGATCCGATCCTCGGGGAAACAGCTGATCGTTCCTCGGACCCGATTTTAGTGTATTGAGCATGATCAGTACACTAAAATTGCTCCTAATCCTCTAATTTCACTTCTGCAATGTATATACATACAATGCAGAAGTGAAATTAAGTAAAAGAAAGAGTTCAAAATAAAAAATCAGTATTCTCACCAATCCGCGATCCACCGCTTCCTCCAGCAAGGTCCGGGTGCTTACAGGACCTGCGGTGATGTCACAACCCGGCAGCGTCATCGAGTCACATGATCACAGTTACCGGGATAACTACGGTCATGTGACCCGATCAGCTGATCGGCTTGTGACAGCACCGCAGGTCCTATGAGCACCCAGACCTTACTGGAGGCAGTGGTGGATCGCGGATAGGTGAGAATACTGATTTTTTATTTGTAACTCTTTCTTTTACACTATATTTCACTTCCGCAATCTATATTATACATTGCAGAAGTAAAAGTGCCCGCTGTGTCCGGATCCATGATAATCACCCCTTGTGGTGCGCTTTCCTGTCTGTGGGGTCCTACACAAAGTAGGATCCTACGGAGAGGAAAAAATAAGTGATGTGAAACCGGCCTTAGTTATAACGTCCAGAATTTCAACATGCAGAGGTAACAGCTACTATAATAGTGATAATGATAAAAATCAAATGGGCATTACCTAGTCAGTTCCCCACCATTCCAGCCCTCTACCCACCAGTGATGCAAAGACACCTTGTGGCTTTTAATCCAAAGTCACTGGCCTTATTAGTCACACAGTTATGTAAAGCACTGGACCGTTCATCTGGATATGACAAAATACTTGTAGGACTAGCAGAGACCCTGCTGTCATAGTGTGTTAAATAAATAAATAATAAAAAAAATGTGTGGGAATTCACAGCATTTTTTCAGTCCAGTCCAGTGAAAGCAAATAGCTGTAAGCTGCCACCCTTAGCTGCCTAATTTTACCTTGGCTGGTAAAAAAAAAGTGAGTTGGCTCCACCCTATTTTTAATTGCCAGCCAAGGTAAATCTAGGCAGCTGGCATTCTCAGTGGGGTAAAGGCCCATTGTTTTAAGGTCCCCCCATGCTAAAGAACAGAAGCCCGCAGCCACCGCTGAAAATGGCGTATTCATTGTAGCATCATTTCTAAGCGCTTTACCAGGCTCTTCCAGCGGCCTTGGCGGTGGGGGTTCGCAGGGTAATAAGGGGTTAATGTCAGCTTTGTATTGCCAGCTGGTGTTAAGCCCTGAAATTCTTAATGTCAGGCCAAGTTAAGTTCGGCCATTAAAAATCTCAAATAAATGGTTAAAAAAGACACAACACACAGAAAATTCATTTTATTCTAAATAAAAACACAAAGATATTTAGTGACTCCATCTATATTACCCTCTCCCCACCCTCACATCCCTCCATGATCCTCTGCAATGTCTCCTACATTGGATTCTATGGTGAAGAATACAGCATTCTGACACTATTGCCTCCAGTCAATGAATGAATAAGCTGTGAGCTTCATCCATAAGCGGTAACTCGCTGAGGTCACCTGAGGTCACCGTTCAAGTAACCATAGTACCCACTATAATTAGCGTCCACCATGGTTACCTAAACAGTGACCTTCGGTGACCTTAGCAAGTGACTGCACACATGGAACAGAGCTGATGATGATTGACGTGTGCAGCAGCTGATCTGGTCACCATAATAATCAAGTCAGGTGATCAGATCAACTGACACTCTCTGGCCTTGTGACGTGATTGCTATGGTGCTCAGATCAGCAAACCGCACATGTCACTCACCAACAGCGCGGATGCAAAAGTGAGAGGGACGTGGGAAGATGATCTGTGTGTGTCTATCTGTGTTTGGCAGCTTTCGGACACCTTTGAAGGTGTTTTCTATGCATTGAAAGTTACCTGCTATTGATTTTAATCTTGTTTGGCGAACATTCGGCAATCAAGTCGGTGAACACACAGCATTTGGCGAACAAATCTGAATGCGGACACTGTGGTGTTTGCTCATCTCTACCAATGATTGAAAAGTGAAGTGTTAATTATTTCATTATTTTGCCTCATTTCCAACTGTTACCTTTATTTTTTTTTAAAATACTTTATCTATAAGGGTTCCATTACACGCCGCAACTTTTGGCAGCGATCAGAGGCAACCTAACGTGCACATTCACATTTTTCATGGTTGCCTCCGAACGGCGAAGACAAATTTACACACCGCAATTTCGCCCTCAACCTAAGGCGATGTGTCGTCGCGGAAGTTCCCACACCTACAGTGGGAAACCTCCGGTTGACTCCCGACGCCGCTTCACATGCTGCAATCCCCAAAGGAATGTGGGCGTACATGTTCAGCGCCGCAAGAACATAGGCATGACAGACTTGTGTATTCCGCGCCCCAAACACGCTGATTAGACAACGCAATAGCGTCATGATTGGCCAGCCAGGAAGGCTGGCTAATACATGACGCCATTGCAATTGTGTAGTGTGAATGGACAGCTCTTCAAATATGTCGCCCTGTGAAGGGACAGCCAATGGAAACACAGTAGCCACCACCAATCATCGCTTGGGGGGGCCGTTTTCCAACACGCTGTGGCACGCCTCCGGGAAATCAGTAGGCAATGCTGATTCCATCCCTATCGCCCCTTCACACGCCAAAAGCAGGGAATTTCCCCTTCATGGTTGCCTCTGGTTTTGGAGCAGTGCAGTGAAATTGGAACCAGGTGCAACTTTGAAAATCACCACCGGGTTCCCCAGTTACACGCCGCAATTTCGTAGCATTTTCACGGCGACGGTGACGGGGCTTCGGATTGCCTCTCAGTTTTCACACCGCAGTTGCGGCGTGTAATGGTACCCTTAAGAATTTTGTTTATACAACACTAAGTGATTGATCCCTGAGAAGGAAATTCCAGTGTTCAGTAATTAAGAATTTAGGACATTGTAATTTAGACAAGTTTTCTTTTTTTCTAGAGACAGCCAGAGAGGCAAGTTAATAATTGTCTCTCATACAGGCAAAGAGGTAGATCAGCAATTTATCAGATTTAATACATAGGACATAGTTTATATGGTCTTCACTTGCATCATATTTTAAAGGCATAAAAAGTGCCAGTTATATGTAACAATTAAGATGCTTGGCTGACCACAGAACAAAACATATTTCTTTGGCATTAGAAGTTACTGGGCACTATACGGTTTATAATTGGCTCAGCCCTCTTCTAGTGGCCACACCAGGACCCGTGGAAGCAGTAGTTACCGCGAAACGGCAGGCCGTCATCCGCCATCTCCTCTCCCCCTCCCCCGCTCAATATCGCATTGAAATGCACATGGACGTGTGAATAAACATTTAAAGATCATCTCCGGTGAGTGCCGCATTTTTCTTCTACCTGTGGATATCAAAATATATTTCTGTTGTCATTCCTGATTCTGGTTGGGTTTTTACTTACAGAGAATTTTAGCTAGAAGCTTGACCAGTCCACATGACTAATTTGCATGCACATATGTGCAAATTAGCCATGTGGTGTTGAAATCCAGACTTTTATACCTTGCGATATGCTGATGGGCAGAAATTAATTTACTAGGTTTCTGGCACTCCTTAGTGAAGCAGAATGGTGCGCCATGGTCAAAAAAAAGTGTGGCAACCCAGTGGTCTGGTTGCCATAGTGGCATTGCCTCTCTCAAAGGGGGTGATGTCATGCCTGGAAGCAGGAGGAAGTCCCCACGCTTGGTAACATTCAGCATCCAACACCAGACCTGACTCCAAGCCAGAAGGGTGAGCTCTGCACCTGAGTTCAGGGGAGCTGCCCCGATTCTGGCAAGGAGGAGAGGTTAGGTTTAGAAAGTCAGTAAGTCTGAGGAAAGGGAAAGGAGAGGACGTGTAGAGGAGAGCTTTGGGAAGTGGAGCTGCGAGTGAGCTCACCCTAGAGAGAGGTGCTAGAGGGGATGCCAGAGTCCTTAGGTGCATGGGTACTGTACGTCCCAGCACTCTAATCTGGAGGGCAGGAAGCTGCAAGTCTCCTGGGCACATCGAAGACCCAGCAGCACCACAGCGGATTGAGAGCCCGGAGCTGCCATCAGCAAGGCAGTGTCCATAAAAGGCTCGTGCTGCCTGCCATACGGGATAGGAACGTTGGTTCAACACTCAGGAAGATGGCCGCAGCATAGCTACAAGCAGCAGGGACCCAAAAGGGAAAGCGCAGCAGGAAGGCCTCTGAACCCACCTGGCGAGGTGGATCCCCAAATGCTTCCAGGCTGATTGGACCTATTTACAATTTGGTAACCAGTACCCTGGACTGCATCATCATCTGCCAAGTATAGGTAAAGGAAACTACACCCTTCTGTGTCCTTGGATTATTTTCCGCTCCCTCTGTCCTGCATCGCAATGACCATTACCATCAACCCCATAGATTGTCAACCTGTCCCTGGGGCTACGCTCCAAGTGTGGGGAGCGATATCATCCCAGCTGCCGCACCATCTAACCCAGAGGCCCAAACCAGCAGCATCAGCCATCCCTGGCTGAAAACCACAAATGGCATCACAAAATAGACTTCTAAATAGCCTGTAAATACAACTCTTCACTGCACGGCCAGGGCCACAGAGCTGGGCCACAGCCACCGTGACCTCCCTAAGACAGTCAACCGGCCTGACTACCGAGTACCCCCGGCCCTTGTGGCCTTTGCAGAAGCATGTGTGGATCCCACTGGGACAGGGTACTCGGTACCGGATCGGGTTATCACAGGGGTTATCACGGCAGTCTTGGTCCGGACCGTGTCCCGAGCCCACAAGTAAAGAGGTTATTTAAAGGGATTGTCATGACACCACCCACGGGTTGTGGTCAATGGGGACCACCGCTGCTGCTTGCTTCTGCCAGGAGGATGAATGGTGCTGCAGCCGGATGGATGAGCCCGCCGTGGGTATATAACAGTTTAACATGCAGGAAAGCACACACTGGAGACACTGGCAGGGTTCACCAGGTTTTACTTAAGTTCTTCACCCTTCTTCAGTACAGTTCACAAAGTTGTTTCACAAAGTTAACTCCACATTTGCAATTAACCCTACTGCAGCCAGGTCCCTGCCTTAGACCCTTCTCCTTGATTCATATAAGGCCCTTCTAAACTGCTCTTTTCCTTGTGTGCTGTATGGTAGGTCGCTCGGGTCCTTGTTGGATTAACCCTGTGTATGGGTATGTCTAAGCTCTGGAGCCCTATGTGCAACTGTACCTCCTGCACTTGTGGTAGAAGCTCTGACATGGAATCAGAGTTCCCCGCCGGGATGTCTGTGATCCGGCTTGTAGCTGTGGTCACCTCAGAGCCGGCTCTCTGGTCCCGGCCTAGCCTTCCAGTGTCCCTTTGTTTCAGGGGATCACCAGGCTCTTTCCTACCTGTGTGACTACGGCGTACATAGGGGATCCTTCCCTCTGGTCGTCCTCTGGCACCGCTGCTGTTTTCCTCCGGGTCCAGATGCACTGGTCTGGTGTCAGTTCTCCTCAGTTTTTACTGCTCGGCACCCTCTGGCCTACTACCTAACACTTCCTGGTTTTCCCCTTATGTACCCGGTCCGTCACCTTGCCTAAGTCCCACCCACTGTGACTGGCCCTACCACCCCTTGCCCGCCTAGAGTCCCAGGCTCCGGGTTGGGTCTTGTGTATGTGGGTGTGTTTATGAAGGTGTTTGTGCAAAACTGTCTCCACCTTCCTGGCTGCAGTTCTTACCAGTGGCCACCCTGGTCGCAGGGGCGCCACACATGCACTCTGTAAATCCAACTTTCATATTTCTACAATTAATGTGAGATGCTGCATCTGCCTTGGAGTGTTTGTGCTTAGCAGACAAATTATTCTGAGTCTGTATTTTGGAGGGAAAAACAAGCTCAACGTTGCTTGTTTGCATGGTCATAAAACTAACATTCCTTCAAGTCATAAATGGGCATTCTTTGTCAAGGGAAGGGGGAGTGAAAGTGAAAGAGCTGCATGTGTTACAAAAAAATCCACAAGGAGGAGTGGATTGTCGGCTCTTGGGAAGTGAAGAACATATTTTAGAGTATTTTTATGATAAGAGTGAAGAGTGACCTGAGTCCCAAAATGGAGACACAGCAATGGGAAGCAATATAAATGGTCAGCTAAGTGAAGGGTGGGTGGGACACTCCCTATCTTCATACTAAACCCAAGGGACTGAAAAAAACACAAAAAACTGAGCCGAAGCAGCCATCAGTGTTCAATCAACCATCAAACAGACAAAACCCGAGAAAAAACTATATGCAAAACTGAAAAAAAAAACCTGCCATAAATAAATAAGTACTAGCAAGTGCTAATAAAAAACAGTGTACATGGTATATATGTTTTTGCAAAATGTTAATAAGCCATCCCACCACAACAAGGTGTACCCATTTCGGGATGGTACATAATTCTATCTAGGAGGGGGTGCACAGGGTGGGAGAGACAGCACACAGGGGGAGAGACAGCAATGTGGGAGAGAGAGCACACAGAGGGGGAGAGAGTGCTCAGGCGGAAGAAGCTTATACTCACCTCTGTTGCTATCGCAGTTCCAGCGATGTTAGAAGTTCCGTTCCCAGGGCACATGGGACATTATGACTAGGGATGAGCGAGTACCTTATTATTCGTGCTCGCTATACTCGCAATGAGTAGGGAGCGGTACTCGCTACTCGTTGCGAATATAGCGAGTATGAATATTTTCACAGTGTATCTATAGATACACTGTGAAAGTAGCCTAAAAGTGAATAAAAGATGTTAAAAAACAATGAACTTACATACTCACCTGTCTGGCGCCTGCACCGTGTCCGGAAAACCTCACCTCCGCTCGCTGGACAAGGACCTTTCACTACAATCCAATCAGATGGCCGGTAGCGATCTGGCCAAACAGATGGCGCCACGTCACAACTACGTCATCGCTAGCGGCCACCTGATTGGCCAGTTTGCAAGGTCCTGACAGTACATCTAGGACCTTGCAAATTGGCCAATCAGGTGGCTGCTAGCGATCATGTGGTGTGATGTGGCGCCATCTGTTTGGCCAGATCGCTACTGGCCATCTGATTGGATTGTAGTGAAAGGTCCTTGTCCAGCGAGCGGAGGTGAGGTTTTCCGGTCCGGTGCAGGCGTCGGACAGGTGAGTATGTAAGTTTATTGTTTTTTAACATCTTTTATTCACTTTTGGGCTACTTTTGCAGTGTATCTATAGATACACTGCGAAAGTATTAGGACTACTCGCTACTCCCGAGTACACATAAGTACTCGGAGAGTAGCGAGTAGCCCGAATACCGCTACTATTCGGCGAATACCGAATAGTAGCGAGTATATTCGCTCATCCCTAATTATGCCATGTGAGCCACGCTACCAATCACAGCCGGCTTCCTATTCTCTGCCTTCGGACACAGGTTTACTCATAAAGAAGTGGGCGGCCATGAGTGATGGGCGAATCCTAAATTACTCGGAATCGCTTGACTCTAGCGAGTCCGAGCCCGGGACTCGCTACTCGTTGCGAGTCTAGCGAGTCCAATGTTAATGAATGGGGAAGCGAGTAATAGCGAGTAGTGTGTGATTTACAAATCGCAGATGTGTCTCGGAAGCTTCAGCCTGAAGCAATCCTAGTTTTGCCATTGATTTGCATTGGACTCGTTTAGTTTGCAAGTAATTGCTGGGAAACTTGCACAGATAAGAGTCATGTCTGCTCTGTGTGCAGGCTGCAGCAGCTCCAGGGTCCTAGAGCCTGCCTGCTGCCTGATGTAGCAGAGCTGAGATTGTTCTCAGTCTGTTCATTCCCTGTGCATAGACATCTATATCTATGCATAGGGATGAGCAGAGAGGACATCGCGTTTTGGACTGCGTCGGACGGAAGAGGATTTTTTTAATTAAAGATGGAGTCCCTAATGGCTTTTTTTTTATTTCTAATAAAAAATTTTCTCTGTGTTGTGTTTTTTTTAAAACAATTTAATAGAAATTCATGGCGGTCATGTCTAATATTGGCGTGACCGCCATAAATTTCGGGCTTAGGGCCAGCTGACAATACAAAGATGGCCCTAACCTCTTTATTACCCAGCGTGCCACCGCCACCAGGGCCGCTGGAAGAGCGGGGTTCAGCGCCAGAGGATGGCGCTTCAATTTACGCGCCATCTTCTGGGGCGGCTGCGGGCTGCAATTTGCAGCGGGGGTGCCCAGAAAGCTTGGGCATCCCTGCGCTGCGGATTCCAGCCCCCAGCTGCTTAGCTGTACCTGGCTAGACATAGAAATTGCGCGGAGCCCCATGCATTTATTTTAAATTATTTCATGAAAATCTGAGACTCTGACTCTGAGACTCTGACTCTGAGACTCTGACTCTGAGACTCTGACTCTGAGACTCTGACTCTGAGACTCAGACTCTGAGACTCAGACTCTGACTCTGAGACTCTGACTCTGACTCTGAGACTCTGACTCTGAGGGTGAGACTCTGAGGGTGAGACTCTGAATATGAGACTCTGACTCTGAGACTCTGACTCTGACTCTGACTCTGACTCTGAGACTCTGACTCTGAGACTCTGAGACTCTGAGGGTGAGACTCTGAATATGAGACTCTGACTCTGAGACTCTGACTCTGACTCTGACCCTGACTCTGACCCTGACTCTGACCCTGAGACTCTGACTCTGACCCTGAGACTCTGACTCTGACCCTGAGACTCTGACTCTGAGACTCTGAAATTCATGAAATAATAAAAAAAAATGCATGGGGCTCCGCGCAATTTCTATGTCTAGCCAGGTACAGCTAAGCAGCTGGGGGCTGGAATTCGCAGCGCAGGGATGCCCAAGCTTTCTGGGCACCCCCCGCTGCAAATTGCAGCCCGCAGCCGCCCCAGAAGATGGCGTGTTCATTGAAGCACCATCCTCTGGCGCTGAACCCCGCTCTTCCAGCGGCCCTGGTGGCGGTGGCACGCTGGGTAATAAAGGGGTTAATACCACCTTTTTATACAAGCTGGTATTAAGCCCGAGATTCTTAATGTCAGGCCACGTTTGACCCAGCCACTAAGAATCTCCAATAAAGGGTTAAAAAAACAACACAGAGAAATTTTTTTATTAGAAATAAAAAAAAAAGCCATTAGGGACTCCATCTTTAATTAAAAAAATCCTCTTCCGTCCGACGTAGTCCAAAACGCAATGTCCTCTCTGCTACATCCCCTGTGCATAGATATAGATGTCTATGCACAGAGAATGAGCAGACTGAGAACAATCTCAGCTCTGCTACATCATGTCTGTGAGCAGGCGGGCTCTAGGACCCTGGAGCTGCACAGAGAAGACAGCTGGACTCGAGTTTCCCTGCTATCACTGGCACAGTAGCCGAGTCTAATGCAAGACAATGGCAATCCTAGTTTTGTCAGCGTTTGCCATTGATTTGCATTGGACTCGTGCGAGTAAACGGTGGGAAACTCGCAGAGTACCGAGTCCTGCGAGTCCCTTACTACTCGCCGAGTAACGAGTCCTAGCGAGTAGATTCGCCCATCCCTAGCGGCCAGCTGTCCCCTCACCATAACTCAAACCTACAAAGTTCAAACAGTTCAGTAGGAGCTAAAGCTTTGAATCACATACACTGATGATGTTTCAGGGAGAATTTTGCATTCTTGAAGCTTCATTGCAATCTCTGGCAGATTATACTGATACATAGAGATACATTGTGCATAACACATGAACATATTTGCTGTGCTTCCTAATCGTAAGAACCCACATAACACAAGTAATCACATTATTTCTGGGGATCTTTAAATGGTGTAAAAACTGCTGTGATTGAATACTTTTTTCTATTAAATACATAAAAAATTAAATAAAAGTGTAACACTGTAGAACATATCTAGAGTCCGGCCCTTTCTCACCATGGAAACAACAAAAACCCTTACCATGGCCCTAATCCACTCCCACCTTGATTACTGCAATTCTCTATTAATTGACCTCCCCTCTCTAAACTTTCCCCTCTCCACTCCATCCTTAATGCAGCAGCCAGGATCACCTACCTGGCCAATCGTTACTCAGATGCCTCTGCTCTGTGCCAGTCACTGCACTGGCTGCCCATAGACTACAGGATCAGGTTCAAATTGCTTGTTCTCACCCACAAAGCTCTTCACAATGCAGCCCCCCACTACATCTCCTCCCTCATCTCTATCTATCACCCCACCCGCTCTCTACGTTCTACAAATGACCTTCGACTAACATCTGCACTAATCCGATCCTCCCACTCCCAGCTCCAACACTTCTCCCGAGCTGCATCAATTCTCTGGAATGCTCTACCCCAAGAAATCAGGACCATCCACAACTTGCATTGCTTCAGACGCTCCCTAAAAATACATCTTTTCAAGGTGTCCTATCATGCTCCCTAACAAAATTCCTTTGTACTGTACATAGCCCTTTCACTATCTCTCTCGACATAATTCTTCCTCAAACTCCACCAAACCCAAAAGCTCTGCACAGATTGTCTGGTGACCATTCATGTAACTTTATTTCTATCCCCCATTTCCTCAAGGTCCATCAGTGTAATAAGCCCCTGTACTTTGTGTAACCCCTATTTCGTTGTAAATTCTAAGCTCTTTTGAGCAGGGTCACCTTTATTTTTGCTTTATCTATTGGTATTTATTACATTTATCTATGGTATTTTTTACATTGATTCTATGCTTATTGTATTGTATCCAATTATTGTATTGTATTCTCTCTCTACTGGAATTACTTACTGTATTGTGTATTTTTCGCTTATTAACCACTCTATTGTAAAGCGGTGCGGAATATGTTGGCGCTATATAAATAAGGATTTATTATTATTCTTATTATTAACACTGAGGCTATGTTCAGACATAGTGTAAATAATGCATATTTTTCTCCAATGAAAATCTTCTCTAATTATTGCGTGTTTGCTGCATTGTTTTATGCGCCCTTATTTGAAGAGTTTTTAGTGCCGATGTGAATCTACATTTGCAATGCTTTTTTTATACTACAGTAAAGCTTTGATTTTGCATTTAGAAATGCAATAAAAATTTTTTTTTGCTTGTGTTTGTTTCAGGATCCACATAGAAGCCTATAGAGAAGAAACCCACCGTACTGCTTAGATAAGCTACATCTTTAAATACATAGTGGGCAGAGATTTAATGAAATTACATCCACTTTGCCTACACGTTTAGGCTGCATTCAGACTGCGTTTTTGATCCATTTTTAGCAGTGCACTGCAGAAAACAGATCACTCAAATGACATCTCAGCCAAGTCTGTGGGTTTTCATTTTTGCCATTCTGACAGGGCACTTTGAAAGTGATTGGTTTTTTTCACTTTTGGAGTGCTCCATTTTGGAAAAGGGTCTGTCAATTTGTTTGGGGTTTTTCTCATCTACTTTTCCCATAGGAGCCATTGTCTATGGGTAAAGAAAATGCATCACCCAAAAACGTACCCAAAAATGGATCGGAAACGGATGATCCATTTTTGGGTGGGTTTTTTTTTTGACAGCTCCTGATTTCCAGCTAAAAATGCAGCAGAACAGTAGAAAAAAACACACACTCTGAATATAGCCTTGAAGGGAATCTGTCTGGTCAAAAATCCATATATAACTGCTATCATTTTTTAATTCCTTTCTCTAAGCTCTCTCTATTTATGTATTTCTTTTATTTATATTTCCCTTCTATTTTCTGTAAACTTCAAATAACGAGATTCATTCCATATGTGAATCACAATGAATGATCCACTTAGTTTTCTGCTGTCCTCTCCCCATAGGATGAATATTCATGCCACATATTCACATCACTGCTCTGCAGATCAGTGTGGGGGGCTGTATCCTCCTCTCTGATCTCTGTGTTTGCAGCAACACAAGATTTCAAATACAACACAGAATCTGTCACAGCACAGCAGGATACCTGCTTGGAGAAACAAATGGAGTCTAGATCTGGTAAGGCAAACCTGAAATAGCTCTCTCCTTCCGTGTCCTCAATAGAAGGTCCTGAAAGTGAAATCTGATATAGAGCAAAGGGTGGAGGTAGGAAAGGGCTGCTGAGAAGGCGTGCATAATAAATAAACAAATCATTTGTGCTTATAATGGATAGGACTAATGCAAGAGCTCCCTGCAGGGTCTGAAAATGCTTATAACAAGGAAACTACAAAGGGTAGACTAATGAGTTTGCATGTTTTTAACAGGGCTACCCAGGCACTATTCAAGGGTTAGTATCGTACTGAAAAATGACCTGACAGTGTCCCTTTAAGGCCGTGTTTTGCAGAGACATTTTGCAGTGTTCAAGTGTCCAAAGAAAATAGATGTGATTTTATGAAAACTGTGCATATAAAGATGGTGCTTTTTTCTATAGAGGCTTCTAAGTGGAGCCTAAAAAACACATAGGAAAACACTGTAGTTCCTTTTTGTAAAGTGCAGAATCCTCACTTTTCTGTGCTATAAAACACACCTAAAAATTTTGGCTTCACATCGCCACCAAAAATGCATCAATAAGTCAGAAAAAGCATAAAATGCAGCAAAAATAAATTAATAAGGGAAGAGTTTGTTGTGTAGTGTGGTACGGACACCAGCAGAAAACAAAAAGCACAGCATTTATGCAACATGGGAAGACAGCCTTATGGCCACTTTACACACAGCAACTTATCTGTCCAACTTCTGACCAACTTACTGATTGCAGTGAAATCATGGACACATTGTTCCATTTGTACACAGCCACAAAATGGAGCAATGTGTCCATGATTTCACTGCAACCAGTAAGTTGGTCAAAAGTTGGACAGATAAGTTGCTGTGTGTAAAGTGGCCCTGACATAAAAAGGCCAGATATCAAATAGTGAAGCTACATCAAGATGAGAAAGTTCTGACTACTAAAACTATAAATGAATGTACAGTCCTGGGCATCTTCTGAATGTCCCCCTCTGCCAAATGAATGCGGCTTGGGGAGTGGGTAGGGGCATGGTCAAAGTTAATAAATTGACCTCCACCTTCTTCTGCTCCTTTCCTTCCTCTACATGCTGTTGGAAGTTAGGCTATGTTCACATATTCAGTTCTTGGCCGTTTTACATAGGGAGCATGAGTTATTGTGCCCAAATGTATTACAGCCAGAATTACCCTGCATTGTCATTTACAGCAGTGCTCAGTTGCAATTGACAGGAAGAAATACACTGTGAAATTTGCTGTCTTATGTAGAGGAATATACTCTGCTATATGGCTATAGATGTCCAAGTTCAGAAACAGCTTGTGAATATAAGAATTAAAAGACTGAGAGCAGGGAGTGAATGGGCTGTTGTACCATGTTGCTGTTGTGGGTGGGTTCTTGTACACTGTAGAGGGTGCAGAAGTGATGTAGGAGGAGGTGGAAAAGTGCCACTTGCCGATGAAGCCTCTACAATTGGGCACCATCTAGCTTCAACTCCAGACCTTGTTATGATCTTGCATTGCCACCACTCAAATCATTGGCCAAGGGGTCATTAAAATACAGGTTAAGGTGCTGTCCTATGTGCTTACCATGAGGTGATATAGAGAAGCATGTAAGTGAAGGCTGCTGCATTTCCATGGGCTGCATAAATTGGGCAAATAGGTCAGAAGGAAAAAAATGTGTATTAACCTGTGTTGTCATCAAGGTGATGAAGTCATGCGGTAATACCATTGCCCGTTTATTACATCTATGTGTTTCGAAGTCTCCGTCTTCTAGAAATGTGAACATATATATAAGGCCACGTGCACACGCTGAGTATTTGATGAGTTTTTTACCTCAGGATTTGTAGCCAAAACCAGGAGTGGATAATTAAAAACAGAAGTGGTGCAGGTGTTTCTATTAGACTTTTCCTCTGATTGTTCCACTCCTGGTTTTGGCTACAAATCCTGAGGTAAAAAACTCATCAAATATTCAGTGTGTGCACGTGGCCTTAATGTGTAAATTCCGATGAAGAAGTCAGAGACTTAATAAATGACCAATCTTGACATCTGCGCAGCCTACTACATGTTTTTTCCATTCCGACTTACAGTTTAACATATGGTATACAGCCTGTCATGTTTTATTTTATTTTATTGCAATAAACTATTGTGAAAATAAGCGACTTTGAACTGGAGATAACACTGTCACTTGGTTACCTATGCGCCATAGCAGTAATGAATGCTACATGATGGCTAATCACTAACTTTCTAGATAGGGTCATTCCATGTCAAGTGATCCAAAAATGAATATTTTTTTTCCCTGACGTCCTCAGATTTTTTAAATTTTTTTTCTATATGAAGAACAACTTTAGTTAATTACAAAAAAAAAGTTTTGAATTTTTTTCTTTATCAGTTAATTTTTTACAGATTTTTAAAGTTTTAAAAAAGTGCGAATTTTGGCCTGGTATGGCTTTACATTTTCTATCATATCTCGGGCTAGAAATAAGATAGAGAAACAAAATAAACACCAATCTACTCAGAACTGTGCAGGCTTTCACCAGATATGTCACAAGAGGATCCTTGTTAATATTTTACCCATGTGATCGCAAGCGCAAAACTTTAAAATGCATTTCCGAAAAATCGGCGCGCTTTAAATATTTCAAAAACTGCCCATGTGTCTCCTATGCTCTTAGCCACATCTGTACCAAATTTTAAGTTGGGATCGCGATGGGATCATATTTTAAAATATTTTAATATTAATTGCGTCAATGGGTCATTCTATATCAAGTGATCTAAATATGAATATTTTTTTTTACCTGACGTCTTTAGATTTTTTTTTATTCTTTTTCTTTATGAAGTACAACTTTAGTTAATTACAAATTAAAAGTTTAGAATTTTTTTCTTCATCAGTTAATTTTTTACAGATTTTTTAAATTTAAAAAAAGGGTGAATTTTGGCCTGGTATGACTGTACATTTTTTTATCTTGGGCTAGAAATAAGATAATGAAGTGGGAGAGGCATCATTTTACTCAGAACGGTAACAGCTTTCATTTGATATGTTACAAGACTATGTTTCTTTATATCAAATTCAAACTATTGACGGGCAATTGTGAAAAAATGACTGATTGTGTTCTTGGTTATATTTGTGCAGAGTAGGGATGGGCGAGTCTACTCGCTAGGACTCGGGACTCGGCGATTCTGAAGGTACTCGCAGGACTCGTTACTCGGCGAATCTCCCAGCTTGGACTCGCACAGTGACGAGTCCAATGGAATTCAATGGCAATAAGCTTGACTCTTCACAGATACCCGCTGTCAGCAGCGAGTCTGAGCGAGTCTACGATTCCGAGTCCTACGAGTCTACGATTCCGAGTCCTGTATACTGTATTCGGGAGTCGGACTCTCGAATACAGAATATGATTATGTTCCGAGTCAGCACAGCGTGCGTGTTAGGTCAGAAAACTTGTGAAGATAGCCAATCATAGTCAGTAATGGCATAGCAAAGTTGGTTGTGTCAGGACTATGATTGGCTGCTGTCCATCGTGATGCCTATGTCATGTATGACAGGCAAGGCAGTATATAAGGCTTGTCCCCGCCATTTTGGCCACATTCCTGAGACGATCTGACCTAGTATAGGGAGAGAGAGATATATGCTGGAGCAGATCAGGGATTGTCAGTGTAGGGAAGATTCCTTATATTAACCCAAAAAGCTCTTCTGAGAGCTAGGAGGAGGACAGAGTAGTGCTGTGTAGGCAGGCAGGCAGGCAGGGAGGGAAGGAAGGAGAAGCCTTACAGTGCACACAGGACGGACCTCATAGCTTAGCTTACTCACTCAGCTTTGCTAACAGCTGCAGTCAGAGGCTTAGCTGAGGTGCTGTTTCCTTTTTGTTTTTGCACCAGATCGATTTTTGTTCCTAATAAGCCATAGAGCGTTATTTTTTCTGTGGCAGACCAGTGCGTTGCTGCTCTCCTACCTTTAAATAGCACGTACACCACCTTAGGGCCCTTTCACATCAGCGTTTTTTTGAAATCGCGGCAGATGCGGTGAAAAAACCGCATCTGCCGCGATTACCGCATACCGGCTGCACTAGCGGCGCTGTTGCGGTTTTTGCCATGCAAAGTATATGCGGACTTGCGGCAGGTGCGGCAAGTGCGGTTTTGCACTTGCGGCAGGTGCGGCCGCGAAAAAAAACCGCGGTCAGCCGCGGTTTTTTTCGCGGCCGCACCTGCCGCAAGTGCAAAACCGCACTTGCCGCACCTGCCGCAAGTCCGCCTATACTTTGCATGGCAAAAACCGCAACCGCGCCGCAAGTGCAGCCGGTATGCGGTAATCGCGGCAGATGCGGTTTTTTCACCGCATCTGCCACGATTTCAAAAAAACGCTGATGTGAAAGGGCCCTTAGGGAGTGTAGTGTGCGGCTTCACTGCCAAGTGTGAGCGCGCACACTTACCCCGCCAGCAAGTGACGCATACAGCAACACCAAACCACATCTCGGTGGCTGTGCGCACTTAAAACCAATTTTTTTAGGGAGTGTAGTGTGCGGTGTGTTTGGACTCGCACACTTTCAGAGACACATCAGCGAGTTGTAAATGTCATTATTCGCTATTACTCGGTTCCCTATTCATTAACATTGGACTCGCTGGACTCGCAACGAGTCCCGAGTCCTTGACTCGGACTCGTTGGGGTCTTGCGATTCCGAGTCTTTTAGGACTCGCCCATCTCTAGTGCAGAGATTCAACTTGGGACCTGTCAAATTTATATATTTTTTATTTTATGGTTGTATGAGTTATCACAACTTATTGAATAAAACATTTATATGCAGCAAAAAAGAAACACAAAAAACAAATCCCATAAGTGCCAGGATAAATATATCTTAATCATCAGTACACAACGCTCAGCATTGTCAACTTGAATGTATTGACAAACCAAAAGAAGAAAGGTGATCATATCCTCAAGTTTGATTAAAGAAGATTAAAAGAACCAAAAATGTTAACCCCTATTTATACATATAAATTTGTTTTCTATTCTATCACTAAACATGTGATTTATGAAGTGTTTAGTACAGTAGTTAAATCATCGTTCTATAAATTATGAACTAATCAAACAATTAATAGTATGTTTTTAAAGTGGCATTTTATCAATTTGTCCCTTCTAGTGGGTGAAATGTAATCTTGTCCATAAACGCTTACTAGCAATCGCCATTTCCTTATGTGTCAAAGAGTATGTCCGGCCTGTCACGGTGTTAGGCTCCGCCTGAGTTAATATCTGATTTTTGTGCACTTTTAAAATGTCTGGCTTTCTTGGATACACAAAGGATGGCGCTGGACCAGAAGGATGCAATAAAGTCAATTCTACTTCTTCATTTTCACAATCTTTGGAGAGTACAGTAGCCAGCCACCAGCACCAATCATATTCATATTTTTTCAAAAGGATTGCAACAGTGTCTATGATAAAATGCTGTTTCTTGAGAAGTAGCAGCCATTGCTGTGTGGGAAAAATACAGTTAATATTAAGTAAGGAAGATAGGTAATAAAAATAAAGATTTACAGTACACTTGAGATAGAACTGTATTACTATAAAGTGAGTTTTAGGGCTAGCGCGCACAGTTTTTTCTGTCTGCAGTTTTGGCAGCTTGTTTTTCTACCAAGTTTTTACCACATATGCGTTAGTTTTTTTAACCGCTAGTGAAAAAAATGGCAGCTTTTTTTATTTAAATGATAAATGCTGCGTTTATTGCAGCGATTAAAAAGTAGTTCAAGCAGTGATTTACTCACTCTTGAGTGTTTCCAAAAGCACTGCATGTGATGAACCCCATAGAAATCAATGGGGCTGTTTTTCTGAATGATGATCCCTAAGAATAGCACTGTGTATATTGGCGCTTAATAATAAAAGCATTAAACTATTAATATATTTACTCACCCATATTTTAGTACACAGCCTTGATGGCTTTGTACAGCCTATTGTTTGTTCAGGAGTGAAGATGTCCAGACATGTCAGGACATGAAAGGTCTGAACGGGCTGTCTTACTTCCTGAATGCAGTGGGTAGACACTTAACATGATTGACAGAGCTGCTGGCCTATCATCTGCTCTGCATTCACTGTCTATCCCTGTGCTTTCTCAGGTTGAGCCCTAACAAAGCTTCTTCCTATATGTCCTCTCCTGCTTCTAAGCTGTAACATATCAAAATAATACAGTAATGTCTAAAAATAATGGATTTGATAAATATAGACCCCACGCTTTTAGACCGCAGGTTGAACAGATCTGAATTCAAGATTTTTGAATTGACACTATAATAGTTAAATATGTTAAAATATGATCCTATCACGATCCCAACTTGAAATTTGGTACAGATGTGGGTAAGAGCATAAAAGACACATGGGCAGTTTTGGAAAAATTTTATTAATACGTTTTTTTGGAAATGCGTTTCAAAATGCGTTTGCGTTCACATGGGTAAAAAATAAAAATTAACAAATATACTCTTGTGACATATCTGGTGAAAGCCTGGAGAGTTCTGAGTAGAATGGTGTTTATTTTGTTTCTCTATCTTATTTCTAGCCCAAGATAAAAAAATGTAGAGTCATACCAGGCCAAAATTCACACTTTTTTTAAACTTTAAAAATCTGTAAAAAATTAACTGATGAAGAAAAAAAATTCTAAACTTTTAATTTGTAATTAACTAAAGTAGTACTTCATAAAGGAAAAAAAATAAAAAAAATCTAAAGACGTCAGGTAAAAAAAAGTATTCATATTTAGATCACTTGATATGGAATGACCCATTGACGCTATTAATAGTAAAATATATTAAAATATGATCCCATCGTGATCCCAACTTGAAATTTGGTACAGATGTGGCTAAGAGCAAAGCAGACACATGGGCAGTTTTTGAAATATTTAAAGTGCGCCGATTTTTCGGAAATGCATTTTAAAGTTTTGCGCTTGCGATCACAAGGGTAAAATATAAACAAAGATCCTCTTGTGACATATCTGGTGAAAGCCTGTATAGTTCTGAGTAAAATGGTGTTTATTTTGTCTCTCTATCTTATTCCTAGCCTTAGTTATGAGGAGAAACGTAAAGGCAGGCAACAGCGAAATTCGCACTTTTTCCAAACTTTGAAAATCATTTTAAAAAAAAATACATTTTTAAAAAAAATTTTCTCTTCACATTTTGCATTGTCTGACATGCTATTATCAAATAACAAAATCTCAAAAGAATTAAAAATATAGAGGTAATAATCATTGGTTCACTTGACATGGAATGACCCGATAGTAATCATATGTGCAACTAGTTTATCCAACTGTCATTCTATTTTCTGATAACAATAAGATAATTTGTATTCCTCCTGATAAATAAATGATTTTGAATACAAAGTTCATTTTTATTGTCTTATAAACCCTTACAACTGTTGATATCTACATTATTTTCCACAGTTATCACATGAACAGAATGAGATTTTCATACAATTAGTTTTGTTTGGTATTGCTAACAAGCTGTTTTGAAGTGAAATGAGCTGTAGATATGATTGAGTCAATTTGCTATGAATAAACAATGAACTGACTTTAATCAAATGCACAGGTCCTGGAAAATTAAAAAAAATATGTGGTTTGATTTTTACAAATTGTTAACAAAAAGTGGGCACTGTTTCACACAAATATTGTACCAGCCAGAGTGAGGTCTCACAGGAGGTACGGCACACGGGCTTCTTCATAGCGTCTTAAGGCCCAGTTACACACAGAAACTTTCCAGCGATTCCACCAGCGATCCGACCTGGCTGGGATCACTGGAAAGTCTCTCTGTCAAACAGACAGACTCACCAGCGACTAAGCAGCCGTGAGATTGCTGGTAACCATGGTAAACACCGGGTATCTAGGCAGTGCGCGCTGCTTAGTTACCCAGCGTTTATCATGGTTACCAGCCTGTGAGGTCGCTGGATCGCTGGTCTCTTGCGGTCACACGTGTGCATGCGTGCTGACCAGCGGGAGACCAAGGACCAAAAAATGGTCCTGAGTGACGTGCAGCTACCAGTGACCTCACAGCAGGGGCCAGGTCGCTGGTGCGTGTCACACACTGCGATATCGCTGGAGAGGTCGCTGTTACGTCACAAAACCTGAGGCGTTGCAGCAACATCGCTAGCGATGTTGCAGTGTGTGAAGCACCCCTTAGAGCAGCACAGCCAATTTGGAGATATTATCACATGCACTATAAAAGATTAAGCAGGGAAAGCAGCAGCCACTTTCAGGTTTACAACACAGGCAAAGGAGGTCAGAGTGCACCGTTCACCATTAGGGTATGGAGACAAAGGGAAAGGACTAAACCAATAGAGATCTACTGTAAACAGAGTGTGGTGTACTAATGAAGAACATAGAAGTAATCAATCATGAATTGATTGATTTGTGATATTCTCCATTTTCTTGCTGGATGTGTACTTTCTTAGGTTGGGGTCACAGTTGGCATGAGATTTTTAGTGATTTAACAAAACTCATGCGTTTTTTCATGTCAGCATGAGTTTTTTAAGGTGTGTGATGGCTCCCTGCGTTTTTGGCTGCGTTTTAAAAACCGCACCCAAAAATAATGCATGTATTATTTTTTGGTGCGTTTTTATAACATGGGCCCCTATGGAAAACGCATGCAAAAACGCATGTACAATTAGTACCATTTAGTGCCATTCAAAAACGCATGCGTTTTCCATAGGAACCCATGTTAAAAAACACATGCGTTTTCTAAAACGCTTGCGTTTTTTTAACATGGGCTCCTATGGAAAACGCATGCGTTTTTGAATGGTACTAATCGTACATGCGTTTTTGCATGCGTTCCCCATAAGGCCCCATATTAAAAAACGCATGCGTTTTTGGAAATGCACCAAAAACGCATGGTACTGTCACACATGCTTTTTTGCTATTAGGGCATGCGTTTTTTAACATGGGGGCCTATGGGTGCGTTTTATACATGCGTTTTTGAAAACGCAGGTCTCCAAAAACGCTTGTGAAAAATGCAACTGTGACCCTAGCCTTACATCATTTATATTTAATTCTTGAACTTCTAGAAACAAGGATAGGCTGGGGTCACACATAGAAGTCCGTTTTTGGAAGTGATTTTCATCACCAATCCGTTTTTTATAGGGTGCTTTTTGAGCCTCCTGCACCCCTGAACGTTTTTGGGCTTAGTCATTTTTTCATTAAAAACGCACATGCGTTAACGCATGCGTTAACGCAGGTGCCTATATGTGCCATGCGTTAACGCATGCGTTTCCCATAGGGCCCCATGTTAAAAAAACGCATGCGTTTTTTAACTGATGCCAAAAACGTTGCTAGCAACGTTTTTGGCTCAAAAACGGACAGAGCAATGTTTTGAGGTCCAGAAAAAACGGACAGGGTGTTTATTACATGCAATCCATTTTTCTATCAGTTTTTGGACTTAGAAAAAAAAAAAGACAAAAATGAAGCCAAAAACGGACCAAGGGCTTATGTGTAACCCTAGCCATACTGAGACCAAGGTTAGACTGCAAAAGTGTGGCTTTGGGGACTGACACGGCATTTTTTCAACCCCTTCCCGTCCATTTGTCCATTTTTGTGCTTTTAGTTTTCTTCCCCTTATTCCAAAAGCTATATCTTTTTTAATTTTCCATTAACATAAGCATGTTAAGGCTTGTTTTTTTTGTAGGACGAGTTGTCATTTTGAATAGCACCATCCATTTTATCATGTGATATACTGGAAAGCTGGCAAAAAAGTCCAAGTGCAGCGAAAAATCAAAAAATTAGAAGTCCGCAATTGTTTTTTTTTTATTTACATCATTTCCTTTTATGGTAAGAATGACAATGACATGTGATTCTCCCTCTCTATCATTCTACAGATACCAAACGTGTAGTTTTTTGGGAAGGCATGAAACGGCAGCTCCACTTCAGATAGAATAAAACTTGCTTTATTCAGAACTATTTAGAAGCACAATATAATGCGTGTTCAGTGGTTTTCTGTATTTTTAAAAATGTTCTAAACAAAGCAAGTATTATTTTATCTGGATTGGAGCTGCCATTTCAAGTCTTCTCAGGCTTCTATATGTTTCTCTGCAATTGTCCACCAGTGACATTGGGCACCCACCAGAAAATACTCTGGCATCCTTGCTATGAATCACGTAGTGAGCATACCTTTCCCTGATCTTCTTATACTATGTATAGATTTTGTTTTATGTCAGTGGTGAAAAAAAAACAGAAATTTGTAAAAAAAATGTTCACTTGTGTTGCATTTACCAAAAGGTGTAATGGTTTCAATTTTCGAGATGTGGAGGCTTCTTTTTTGTGCCCTGAGTTCTTATTGATATCACTTTGGGGTTTTCACTTTATAGGAGGGGAAGATAGTGTAAATAGTGACTTAGGTATAAGTAATGAAATTGGGGGTGACACAGGAAGGGGTTAGGAAAGTCAATACAGAAAGAAGGAATAGAGGTACAGAGAAATGCAAACTGTGAATGTGCACTAATGCCAGGGGCCTCACTAACAAGATGGAGGAATTAGAATATTGTTGAAAAAAATTATGATATGGTGGGGATAGGGGATATCGGAGACATGGCTGGATGCGAGCTATGACTGGGCTGTTTATTTACAGGGCTATAGTCTGTTCAAGAATGACCGTACAAATAAGCGAGGAGGAGGGTGTGTTTACATGTAAAATCATCCCTAAAACCCAATGTGTGATAATACATGTGAGGCTTATGAAAATGTAGCAAACGAATTTACCTCTTCTTAGTTTGCCGTGCCTTTCTGTTTCAGGTACCCTCACCAAAACTTGCTTACTGAAAGTATGTTATTACTGATTTGAACTTGAAGCCTTTTTTTCTGTCTTGTCTTGCCCTAGGCCATCAGATTCATAAGATATCCACATAAGTGTTAGAGTGGCCTCAGGGTACACATGCGGATTTTGATGTAGATACTCAAAATCTATGTCAAAAACGCCTCAAACAATGCACCATGGGCACAGGTCCTAAGAGTGTCTAGGGAGAACTGCAATTGTGGTGAAAGGGTTTGAGGATTCTTCTTGTCCCCTCCCTCCACAGAGCCTTCTAGGGCAAGGGTGGCCAACTACTGTTCTCAAGGTCTGAAAACAGTGCAAGTGTTCAGAATTTCCTTAGCATTGCACAGGTGCTAATTTAATCACCTGCAGAGGTGATGATTCGGACACCTTATGCAATGCTAAGTAAGTCATGAAAACACTATTTGCGGCCCTTGAGGACTGCACTTGTCCAGCCCTCTTCTACAGGAGTGTGTGTAGTTTCTTTAACTTCCATACTTCAGGCCATCAGGCCAGAGGCCTGCGGCTTGCTCGCCAGTCTCTGTAGTATTAAAACACCTGTTAGCAGGAAATGTCCAGCACAAAAGGATTGACTATAATGAGTCTCAAACACACATATATCAATATGCCAGTACTTATAAGGAAATTCCCACAAGAATTAGCAGCCACGCTTATTGAAGAACTTAACAACTGAATAAAGTTCATCACTAGATAAAATGCCAACTAAAGGATGGGTTTGCATCCAAACAACATGCCTTTATTAGAGAAGTTCACTTTAATGGAGTAAAAACTCTCACAACTTTCTCAGTGCTGCCCAGGATGAAGGTCACCATTCCTCATGGTACTCTGCTGCTGGACGGTCTCGGGCATTGCCAGGGCTACTCCTCCAGGGGCATTCTCTGCCACCACTGGCCCCCCAGCAAATCCCATCATGGCCACCACTGGAGAAGAGGATAGAGGAGTTAGGGAATGACCTCCCTTTCTAGGAGAGACAGGAGCCACTTGGGCAACACCTTTAGGCCCTTTAGGATCAATGGCCCTTGTGGGTTTGGGTGCAGCTGGCTGGCTAACGAAGAAAGGCCTGGACTACATTTGACATGTCATTCTCTTCAGGTCGGCCTCCTGCTACCACTTTTAAAACTCATCGGGAGTTGCAACCTGATTTACACCAACTGCAAACCAGCCCTTGATGCCAATCACCTTCATAAAAGTGATCTCCTCCCCAAAACAGGGTGTGCAAAGTCTTTTGGGAAGATGGTCATTAAGGAGATTGTACCCGTTGATGTAGCACCAATGACCAGTTCCTTCTTTGGCTATGAAGCAAAACCCCCACTGTTGGAAGCTACCATCTTGCCTCGGGGACATTGGTCATCAAAGTCATTGGCCTTAGACTCATGCAACAACTATTGGGTGATGGCCTCTTCTACCTCCTCCTCTTCCCCGTCCTCCTCATTATGCTCCTGGCCCCTTATTTGCTGATGTTGTTGCACCTCTTGAGTGTGACATCCGCTGTTCCCAGCTGGCATGTGAAATGGCTTACCTGCTGACTTTGAGCTCCTCAGGTAATCCTCTAGCATCTGAGACCAGCACTGGATCCTGACCTAGCTGTATATGATGCCCAATGCGAGTAGTGCAGTGGAAACCAAGGTAATGTATGTGTATTGTGTGGGATGCTCCAGTTCTGGGGAAGCACCCTCTGCCCCTGGGGTGGTGAGGAAGATGAAAGCTTCCAGAGCTGGCATGTCTTTTGGTGGATCCATAATTAATGTCATTCATTGGCTGCGTAATGCAGGCACACGGTAGCAAAGTGTAGCACAGTGTAGCTATTTTGTACTGTCAAGGTAGTGCGGTGCTCCACAGTGATTCCTTTTTGCTTTGCCTAAGGGACCAACTCTTCCTGTGCCAGGACATAATCGCTTACAGGATGTTATTCTTTTCACAATTTTGTTGCCTAGCTCCTCATTAACCCCTCCATAGGGTGGGCTGCTAAAGGTACCTGACTTACATTACAAATTCCATTCCCCATCTCACAGGTAACACCTGAGCTTGCAGCTGGGTGGAGTGATTATTGAAGTCTGACATATTTGGAGGAGAAATAGAGAAACAAATAATTTTAATCACTTCACCACCAATTCATCTGGATTGCTGAATAAGGCTAGTGGGCAGCAATGCATAGACAAGTTCAATATTAATGATACATTTAACACACTTGTGCACATGCCAAAAATCAGTATTCCAAATGTATACAAATGAAATTAAATAAAGTGATTGCACATTTTCAATAAGCAATATCTATAGTATGGTGTTTCATGAGTGTGAACAGACGTATAAGACCATGCATGTGAAGCATATATTGGCCATATACTATGGTTCTATGAATTGCTACCATATAAGTGTAGACGAGATGGCATCACATGCTGCTTACTCTCTAAAATAATAAAGGTTTGCTCTAAAAAAAAAAAAAAAAATTAATAAAATTATGATAATAATAAAAATAAGTAATAAAACAAAAAAATATTAAGCTCTTTTACACAGATGTTTTAAGGACATTTTAAGGTTCCTGGACTTCACAGCTGTTACCACATTTAGCACAGTTTTCAAAATTCACACCCTGCAGGTGTAAGAACACCTTAACCTTCTAGGAAGCTTAAAAAAAATATTTTAAAGCTTCAAAAAATTCTGCAGGTTGAAAGAAAATGGTAGACCCAATGGCTGGGAACAATCCTAAAGATATCGTTAGGGTATTCCAGTGATTGTTTAGGCCCCAAACAATCAGGGAAAGTTTTAGGGCCATTTCAAACTTCTTTCCGAACAAAGCTGCATTCACTGATTTTTTGGTAAATTGTTCGGGTTTCCGATCGCGAACAGAATCTACAATGTTCCTGCCAAATTTGAAATTGGCGGACATATTCAGGAAAGTTCGCTCATTTCTATACACAAAGCAAATGGGACATTTTTCTAAGCATACTGAATAGGACTTGTGCAGAATACTCAATATACCCTATGGGAATAAACATTCTAGAAATAGGAGTAAACCACTATGGCTACATAGAGACATAAGGGGCACAATAAATGACAAAATGTAAGCGTTTAGGGAATTAAAGGAAGAGGGAAGTGATGAGGCATTAAATAATTGTACTTATCTTGATGAAGAAAAAAGGCACTCACCCGGTTTTCATTTACCACCAAAGGACGGCTTTATTTCACTCTAAAGTGCAGGGTGCAGGGGAGGGGGTGGAGGAGGTGAGGACAACGGCACCGTTTCGGATCAGATGATCCTTCGGCTGGTCCTAAATGACAACCGGGTGAGTGCCTTTTTTCTTCTTCAAGAGTTAAGTGCACCCCCATTTGGCTGCAGCTGACGCTGCTTCACCGTTTATCTAGATTAACAGTGATCGGTGCCCCGACCTTTCCATAAGAACATTAAATAATTATAGTATTATAAATTATAAATTAACCCCTTAAGGACCAAGCCTCATTTTTGCAAATCTGACCAGTGTCGCTTTCTGAGGTTATAACTCTGGAACGCTTCAGCATATCCTGGTGATTCCAAGATTGATTTTTCATGACATATTGGATTTCATGCTAATAGTAAATTTAGCATGATATTTTCTGCATTTCTTTGACCAAATAGAGTGTTTACATGCAGTAACAGTTCAAAGCCATGACAGGTATAGCCGTTATAGGGCTTTAAAGGGGTTAAGGCAGCAAAAATTGAGATAGAGAGATGCATTGTGTTACTACCATCCATTTCAACAAGCTCAGCTTCTAGTAAGGCAGAACCCCAAGAGTCTCCAATACCCTTTAACCTATATACAGGGATCTGAAATGATAGCAGAGCCCAGGACGTAACTGCCTATGGATGAGCAGAAGACCAGAGACATAAAGGTTGCCAAACAAGGGACGAGCCAGGGGGAAGGCTAGGAACAAAAAACAGATAATAACAAGGTCAGGAAGATGAGTCAAAAAGCAACAGGTACAACATCGCAAAGAAGTGTCCAAAAAACAAGCAGAGGTCAAACTGAAATCACTAAATAGAACTCTAGCTAGAATAAGGAACCAAAACTATCCCTGGCAGCTTGTGAGACAGGTCAAAAGGTATGTGAAGGGTGTGGTACTTTCCCATAAGCTGCAGCTCAGGGACTGATGACTTCACTCGGACCACCCAAACAACACTGTCAGACTCTGGAGCAATACAAGTCCTAGTCACTTCACTTCTAGTGGATGAATGAAGCTTGTGCTCTCCAGAAACCTCCACAAGAACTTCTCCCCTATTACCATCATCACATACAGTGTGAATACAGTGATTATTAGCGACAGGAACAGAAGCCATAGCAGCAGGTTCCGGCTGAAGTGCAATGCCTCTATTACCAGAACCACCAACTGTGAATATAGTGGTGCCTAGTGGCAAAGGCAGTAATCACAGACAAAGATGAAGGACATATCACCTTTATCCCTAGCACCACTTATGGAGTGAATACAGCAGTGCCTAGCAGTGGTGGCAGGAATCGCAGACCCAGACACAGATGTAAACAGATCACTAACATCACTTATAGGATGAATACAGCGGCACCTAGTGGCCAGTGCAGGAATCGCAGGGGCCGGTTCAGGTGGGGACGTGAAACATTGCCAAAGAAAGTAAAAATAATCTAAAAATATTCTTCAACTACAGAAGAAACTGAAAAATGATAGTACTAAACCCTCAAAAATAGTCTGGGTCAATTGGTGGAAGAGGATGAATGAAAGGCCAATCTACTAAGCAACTTTTTCAATACACTATTTATACAAGAAAATTCCATATCAGACGACATGATCAGGGATCCTAGATATTCTCCATTAAATGTCACATGCTTAACCCGGCAGGAAGTGCGGTGCCGCCTTAAAATCACTTAAAGGGATCCTGTCACCCCCAAAACGCCTCATAAGCTATTAAAAGATGTCCCTAGAGAATATTATCACTTATCCTACACTCCTTTTTACTCATAAATGCATCTAGTGAAAATGTAGATAAACGTTATTAAACTCACTCATTAGGTATGTTAATGAGTGGCTACTGTATTCATAGTCACCCAGGCAGGCTTTCCCTCCTCAGGCGTGATCTTGAACGCTGATTCAAATGCGCGCCTCCCCGCTCTCCTCTGTGCCAGTGGGGCTGCAGTGCGGCTGTATGACGCGAATCGCGTAATTTCCGGCTTCGGGTGACGTATGTACACCCGCACCGCTCTGTTATGCCTCCAGCACGCATGCGCAGTGCGGGGCTTGAAGCTAACAGAGCGGCGCGGGTGTACACACGTCACCCGAAGCCGGAAATGGCACAGAGGAGAGCAGGGAGGCGCGCATTTGAATCAGCGTTCAAGATCACGCCTATTAAGGCGTGATATTATGAAGAGGGAGAGCCTGCCTGGGTGACTATGAATACAGTAGCCACTCATTAACATACCTAATGAGTGAATTTAATAACGTTTATCTACATTTTCACTAGATGCATTTATGAGCAAAAAGGAGTGTAGGGCAGGTGATAATATGCTCTAGGGACATCTTTTAATAGCTCATGAGGTATTTTGGGGGTGACAGGATCCCTTTAAGTGTGACAACCATCCGCTGTGAGGCTGAGCTGCTGGTAAGGCAGCACCCCGCGAAACCCCGAGACCCTTAAACCCTATACAGGGATCTGGAATTACAGCGGAGCCCAGGGGGTAACTGCCTATTATGAGCTACAGAGCAGGAAGGTCGCCAGGGGAAAAATCAAGACCCAAAAAACGAAGTCAGGAGTCCGAGTCAAAACCGAGAGGGCAGCGAAGTTATAAAATCATCAGGCTGTAGCAGAGTCGAAAATCCAAGCAAAGGTCAAGGTCAAAAACCAAGAGGGCTGCTGAGGTACAAAATCGACAGGCTGTAGCGGAGTCAGAAATCCAGGCAAAGGTCAGAAACAAAACTAAACACACACTATATCACTGGGAAACCAAAACTATATCTGGCGGCCTGCAAGACAGGCTCCAATGTATTTGAAGGGCGCGGTTACCTCCCATAGGCTGGATCTCACAGCCTGATGATCTCATCCAGACCGCCCCTAGAACCAGGCCAGATGGTGATGCATGACTGGCTCCAACCACCCCACTTCTGACAGAAGAACGAAGGCTGCACCTATCAGACACCTCTGCAGGGCCCGCTCCTCTGCGACCAACATCACCCAAGGGAGAAACACGGCGGCATTCAGCAACAGAGGCAGACGTCGAAGGAGCAGGACAAGGCCCTCCTATCACTGGCACCATCAGCCGAAGGAATCCGGTGCCTCCCAGCGGCCGAGGCAGGAACACCAGCCACCGAGTCTAATGGTGATGTGACATTAAGTAGACGAATTCCCGAGCCTGGATGGCATATACCGCCAAATACTGCAAGAATTAAAAAAGCACTTCCATCAAAGTTTTTATCCTCATAATATAATGCAATTTTTTTTTATATAACACTGTGTACTTACAATTGTTTGATGTGCTTTTCTACTCGGTTGATTCTTCTATCATTCTTTAGGTCTCTTATATGAAGTGATTAAAAACAGTCTATAGGCTCTAAATAGAAACAGAAAGTATCTTTTCTCTGCAGGAGTCATCATTAGAACTTTAGTGTTTTTAGTAACCTAGATTTGTATTTCTAATGATGACTCATGCTGAGAAAAGAGACTTCCTATTTCTACACACAGCTTAGAAGGATTCAGCTACTCTGTTTTTGATGTTGTGATATCAGCGGTATGGAGCATGGAAGGTGCGTTTAATCAATTTGAGGTGGCCAGATCTAGCAGTTCCTACATTTTCACTCTGCTTACAGACTATTTTCACCATCCTCTTACATATAAGTGCTTCCTTCTTTGTTCACTACATGCCTTGTACATAGCAAACAGCTAATATTAAGACTATGTTATACATGCATGCACCTTACGTCTTATTTGTGGATAATACCATCTATAAATGCATGTGAGCTCCTTACCAATTTTAATCTGTCTACATATAGTTATGAATGTATGCAGTTTTCTTATAACTGAATTACCATGTCTACATCAAATTTATTGCTATTGAATATGTGCTAGCCGCTGTTGACTAAGGTTGTGTGCACACGATTAGGAATTGCAGCATTTTGGATGCAGCGAATTGCCGATGTGTCCAAAATTCTGCATTGTACAGTACTAGCATAGTGGATGGGATTTGTAGAAATCCCATGCTCACTTTGCTTCCTCCCACTGCAGCGTATTTTCAACGGCGGTGCAGGTTGCCAGACGTTTGCATATTAATTTCATGCTGCGGAGTCTGCAGCGGTCACCATCGGGTGAATGCAGAGAGATGGTGGGCATAATGGTGGTTCCTGTCTCCCTGCGCTCATCTGGAGGTTCCCTCAGGTGTGGAGACACTGCAAACAAGATGCAGCGCCTCCAGATAGTGAGCACATACCCTTATATATTTGTTTTTTAATTGTACCACTGGTGATATACTACTGCATTTCAATGAATTAGAATATCATCAAAAATCAATGTAATATTGCCATGTTTTAGGGTATTTCCAGGAGACCTGAAACACGTTGACTAAAAAATCAATATTATATTCACCCTTTGAGTTCTCTTGGAATACGGCAGCGCAGTTTTTAACGTTTCATTCTCCCTACTTTAATATTCTGAGATAATGACCTTTGGGTTTTCATTGGCTGTAAGCCATAATCATCAACATTAACAGAAAAAACCCACTTGAAATAAATCACTCTGTTTGTAATGACTCTATATAATATATGCATTTCACTTTATGTATTGAGTAACGGAAATAAATTAACTTTTTGATGATATTCTAATTCATTGAGATGTACTAGTAACTCCTAACCTCCTGGATTTCTAGGCTCCCATATGTTCCCTCGTTGGAGATTTTCCCTGTTTTTTGAGTTGTTTTATTAATTTAGTAAAATATTTCATACAATATTATTTTTGCATGAATCTCTTTTCACGCCTATGCAGGATATCTGGAAGGTATCAAATCTGTGCTGCCAAATAATCAAAAAAGGGAGGGGGGTTGTGGGTGTGGACAGTTACGCGATCCACAGGTCACATGGAAATTATGAGCTGTATATCAGAAAGAAAGACACCATGTTTTGGCAGACTGGGATCAGGGAATGAACACCCCCCAATTTTTATTAATCCACAGTGTTCTGTCTTTGGCTCATACAAGGCAGATTTACATCCGCATTTCTCCCCAGGTGGACATACGTCTATATATAACTATTCTTCCCTCTTCTATAGGTATGTCTCTGACCCCCACTTCATGAACAGCACCTTTTCTTCTTTTTATTTCAGGACCATCAGTTTTGATGATTACATTCAACAATCTTTTCCTCCTTTTTCCCTCACTTACAGGACAACTAGAATACCCGGTGTTGATTTTTCATGTATGCCCAGTGCTTAATTTTTCATTTTTCTCTTTCTTTTTCTTTTTGCAGGTTCACCAACTTCCCTTCCTTAATTAAATTTCACCTACCCCTGGTAAAAAATTGTTTTAAAAAAAATCATTAAAAAAAAAATTAACATTGAATAATCTACTCCTAATAATACTGTCCGCCCTTTCTTCATATATGCTAGGCCTGATCACTTCTATATCTATATATACATCAACCAGGCACAGTATTATAATCTTCTGTCCTGAGCACACTCCCACTCCCTGCCAGGAAGCCTCTGCTCCATAGAAACCAGTGTAACACAGACCGGCCGGTCTGCGCATGCACAGCCGTCGCATAGCGATGACTGCGTACACTTCCTGCCACATGCCATTCAAAGCCCTGCATAAAAGCATGAGACACCCACAACGCTATAGCACATTTCTCCTGAGGAAGCTGTTCATAGAGTCAGCGATACGCATCGGGAGGATGTGCCCTAGCTGCCCATGCCCTAACTTAAGCCTATACACCTGTGCATCTGGGTCGGTAATGTATAAAGCTTGGCCTGAAGGCCACCTGACAGACTGTGAGAAATACACTAAAATGGAAAGAAGTGCAGATAGGGTCTTATCTTTTACTAGCTGTGAGCCCGATGCAAATGCATCGGGATTCTAGAACGTGCATTAATTTGATTATAGTAGTTATAGCTGTTAGCCTGATGCAAATGCATCGGGTATCTAAAATATGTTTATTGTTTTTTTAAACATTTTTAAATAATAATCGCATCATCAATAGCAATAATATAAGCCATAGCATTATTATTAGCAGTAATAGCAGTATTAATAGCATTATTAGCAGTATTATGAGCATTAATAACAGTATTAATAGCATTAATAGCATTATTATTAGCATTAATAGCATTATTAATAGCATTATTAGCATTAATAATAGCATTAATAACATTATTAATAGCATTAATAGCATTATTATTAACATTAATAGCATTAATAATAGCATTATTAGCATTAATAATAGCATTAATAACATTATTAATAGCATTAATAGCATTATTATTAGCATTAATAGCATTAATAATAACATTATTAGCATTAATAATAGCATTAATAACATTATTAATAGCATTAATAGTATTATTATTAGCATTAATAGCATTAATAATAGCATTATTAGCATTAATAATAGGATTAATAACATTATTAATAGCATTAATAGCATTATTATTAGCATTAATAATAGCATTATTAGCATTAATAATAGCATTAATAACATTATTAATAGCATTAATAGCATTATTATTAGCATTAATAGCAATATTAATAGCATTAATAGGATAAATATTAGCATTAATAGCATTAATAGCATAATTAATAGCATTAATAGCAATATTAATAGCATTAATAGCATTATTATTAGCATTAATAGCATTAATATTAGCATTAATACCATTAATAATAGCATTAATAACATTATTAATAGCATTAATAGCATTATTATTAGCATTAATAGCATTATTATTAGCATTAATAGCATTAATATATGCCATTAATAGGATAAATATTAGCATTGATAGCATTAATAGCATAATTAATAGCATTAATAGCATTATTAATAGCATTAATAGCATTATTATTAGCATTAATAGCATTAATAGCATTATTAGCATTAATAATAGCATTAATAACATTATTAATAGCATTAATAGCATTATTATTAGCATTAATAGCATTATTATTAGCATTAATAGCATTAATAGCATTATTAGCATTAATAATAGCATTAATAACATTATTAATAGCATTAATAGCATTATTATTAGCATTAATAGCATTAATAGCATTATTATTAGCATTAATAGCATTAATAACACCATGAATAGGATAAATATTAGCATTAATAGCAATAATAGCATAATTAATAGCATTAATAGCATTATTAATAGCATTAATAGCATTAATAGGATAAATATTAGCATTAATAGCATTATTAATAGCATTAATAATACCATTAATAGGATAAATATTAGCATTAATAGCATTAATAGCATTATTAATAGCATTAATAGCATTATTATTAGCATTAATAGCATTAATAATAGCATTATTAGCATTAATAATAGCATTAATAACATTATTAATAGCATTAATAGCATTATTATTAGCATTAATAGCATTATTATTCGCATTAATAGCATTAATAATACCATTAATAGGATAAATATTAGCATTAATAGCATTAATAGCATTATTAATAGCATTTTATAGCATTAATAATAGCATTATTAGCATTAATAATAGCATTTAATAAAATTATTAATAGCATTAATAGCATTATTATTAGCATTAATAGCATTAATAATAGCATTATTAGCATTAATAATAGCATTAATAACATTATTAATAGCATTAATAGAATTATTATTAGCATTAATAGCAATATTAATAGCATTAATAGGATAAATATTAGCATTAATAGCATTAATAGCATAATTAATAGCATTAATAGCATTATTAATAGCATTAATAGCATTATTATTAGCATTAATAGCATTAATAATAGCATTAATAGCATTAATAATAGCATTAATAACATTATTAATAGCATTAATAGCATTATTAATAGCATTAATAGCATTATTATTAGCATTAATAGCATTAATAATGCCATTAATACGATAAATATTATCATTGATAGCATTAATAGCATAATTAATAGCATTAATAGCATTATTAATAGCATTAATAGCATTATTATTAGCATTAATAGCATTAATAGGATAAATATTAGCATTAATAGCATTAATAGCATTATTAATAGCATTATTATTGGCATTAATAGTATTAATAATAGCATTATTAGCATTAATAATAGCATTAATAACATTATTAATAGCATTAATAGCATTATTATTAGCATTAATAGCATTAATAGCATTATTATTAGCATTAATAGCATTAATAATACCATGAATAGGATAAATATTAGCATTAATAGCAATAATAGCATAATTAATAGCATTAATAGCATTATTAATAGCATTAATAGCATTAATAGGATAAATATTAGCATTAATAGCATTATTAATAGCATTAATAATACCATTAATAGGATAAAATATTAGCATTAATTGCATAATTAATAGCATTAATAGCATTATTAATAGCATTAATAGCATTATTATTAGCATTAATAGCATTAATAATAGCATTATTAGCATTATTAATAGCATTTAATAACATTATTAATAGCATTAATAGCATTATTATTAGCATTAATAGCATTAATAGCATTATTATTAGCATTAATAGCATTAATAATACCATTAATAGGATAAAATATTAGCATTAATAGCTTTAATAGCATAAATAATAGCATTAATAGCATTATTAATAGCATTAATAGCATTATTATTAGCATAAATAGCATTAATAATAGCATTATTAGCATTAATAATAGCATTAATAACATTATTAATAGCATTAATAGCATTATTATTAGCATTAATAGCATTAATAATAGCATTATTAGCATTAATAATAGCATTAATAACATTATTAATAGCATTAATAGCATTATTATGAGCATTAATAGCATTAATAGTATTATTAATAGCATGAATAGCATTATTAATAGCATTAATAGGATTAATAGCATTATAATAGCATTATTAATAGCATTAATAGCATAAATAATAGAATTAATAGCATAAAAAATAGCATTAATAGCATTAGTATTAGCATAAAGAGCATTAATAGCAATATTATTAGCATGAATAGCATTATTAATAGCATTAATAGCATTAATAGGATAAATATTAGCATTAATAGCATTAATAGCATAATTAATAGCATTAATAGCATTATTAATAGCATTAATAGCATTATTATTAGCATTAATAGCATTAATAATAGCATTATTAGCATTAATAATAGCATTAATAACATTTATTAATAGCATTAATAGCATTATTATTAGCATTAATAGCATTAATAGCATTATTATTAGCATTAATAGCATTAATAATACCATTAATAGGATACATATTAGCATTAATAGCATTAATAGCATAAATAATAGCATTAATAGCATTATTAATAGCATTAATAGCATTATTATTAGCATAAATAGCATTAATAATAGCATTTATTAGCATTAATAATAGCATTAATAACATTATTAATAGCATTAATAGCATTATTATTAGCATTAATAGCATTAATAATAGGATTATTAGCATTATAATAGCATTAATAACATTATTATTAGCATTAATAGCATAATTATTAGCATTAATAGCATTATTATTAGCAGTAATATCATTATTATTAGAATTTTTTTTTTAAATTATTATTTTTTATTTAATTATTTATTTTTTATTTATTTTTTTTATTATTTTTTAATTATTTTTTTTATTATTAAATTTATTATTTAGGATGAGACCCAGTTCTCATTCAGGTCCGCTGGAAGGGCTGATATAATTAGCATATATTTATGTTTTTTATTATTATTTTTATTGAATTATTTATTATTTTTTATTTATTTTTTTATTTTTTAATTATTTTTTAATTATTTTTTTTATTATTAAATTTATTATTTAGGCTGAGACCCAGTTCTCATTCAGGTCCGCTGGAAGGGCTGATATAATTAGCATATATTTATTTTTTTTATTATTATTTTTATTGAATTATTTATTATTTTTTATTTATTTTTTTTATTATTTTTTAATTATTTTTTAATTATTTTTTTTATTATTAAATGTATTATTTAGGATGAGACCCAGTTCTCATTCAGGTCCGCTGGAAGGGCTGATATAATTAGCATATATTTATTTTTTTTATTATTATTTTTATTGAATTATTTATTATTTTTTATTTATTTTTTTATTATTTTTTAATTATTTTTTAATTATTTTTTTTATTATTAAATTTATTATTTAGGCTGAGACCCAGTTCTCATTCAGGTCCGCTGGAAGGGCTGATATAATTAGCATATATTTATTTTTTTTATTATTATTTTTATTGAATTATTTATTATTTTTTATTTATTTTTTTATTATTTTTTAATTCTTTTTTAATTATTTTTTTTATTATTAAATTTATTATTTAGGCTGAGACCCAGTTCTCATTCAGGTCCGCTGGAAGGGCTGATATAATTAGCATATATTTATTTTTTTTTATTATTATTTTTATTGAATTATTTATTATTTTTTATTAATTTTTTTATTATTTTTTTAATTAATTTTAAATAATTTTTTTTATTATTTAATTTATTTATTTTTTTAAGTCAGACTGAGACACAGTTCTCATTCAGGTCCGCATTTTTTTTTTTTTTATTATTATTTTTATTTAATTATTTATTATTTTTTAATTATTTTTTTATTATTTTTTAATTATTTTTTAATTATTTTTTTTATTATTAAATTTATTTATTTTTTTACTTGCGAGTGAGACACAGTTCTCATTCAGGTCCGCCTTTTTTTCCCCATTGACATACATTAGCGGTGTTTCGGCGATTTTATGGCCGGCCACCTGGTTCTATTTGTCGGCCCTAAAATCGCGGACACACCGCTAATGCATGTCTATGGGCAGTCAGCTCGAATTCTGATTGGTCCGCGTCCAATCCGAAATCGGGCTGACTGCCCATAGACATGCATTAGCGGTGTGTCCGCGATTTTAGGGCCGACAAATAGAACCAGGTGGCCGGCCATAAAATCGCAGACACACCGCTAATGTATGTCAATGGGGAAAAAAAAAGGCGGACCTGAATGAGAACTGCGTCTCAGTCTGAGGGGCTCTTCTGATTGGCTGAGGGCAGTATACAGCGACCAATCAGAAGAGGGCCTCAGATCTCATTGAGATTGAATGGGGGATTTTTCGTCCATTCTATCTTAATGAGAAGGAAGAGGACGTCGGAGGTGGAAGTTAGCGAAAAGAAGACAGAAGATCCCCGGGGCCGGACGAAGAGGCGGAGATGGCGGAAAGAAGAGAGAAGACCCCCGGGGCCAGAGGAAGAGGACGCCTGGCCGGACGGACGATCAGATGACTTGAAGGCATGTAAGTGATCGACGGGGACGTTAGGTTAGGGGACGGCGGGGGCTTCGGGTGTAGGGCCTTAGGTGACAGCGGCGTTAGGTTAGGGAACTGCGGGGGCTTAGGGTGTAGGGCTTTAGCGAGAGGGGCAGGGGGTAGACGGCGGGGCTTAGGGGGTATCGGCGGGGGCTTAGGATGCTACGGGTCTTAGGGGATAGGGGCTTAGGGGCTGCTGCGGGGCTTAGGGGGTAGGGGCTTAGGGGCTGCTGCGGGGCTTAGGGGGTAGGGGCTTAAGGGCGGTGGTGCCTTAGGGGGTAGGCGGCATGGCTTAGGGGGTATCGGCGGGGGCCTAGGATGCTACGGGTCTTAGGGGGTAGGGGCTTAGGGCTGCTGCGGGGCTTAGGGGGTAGGGGCTTAGGGGCTGCTGCGGGGCTTAGGGGTAGGGGCTTAAGGGCGGCGGTGGCTTAGGGGGTATCGGCGGGGGCTTAGGATGCTGCGGGTCGGGGGTTAGGTGGTCGGGGCTTAGCGTGTAGGGGTGGGGCGGACTTAGGGGGTAGGGCCTTAGGTGCGACAGGGTGGTTTTGTTGCGGGGTGGGTGTGCGGACATGGGGGTGGGTGTGCGGACATGGGGGTGGGTGTGCGGACATGGGGGTGGGTGTGCGGACATGGGGGTGGGTGTGCGGACATGGGGGGTGGGGCTGTGCGGACATGGGGGGGGGCTGTGCGGACATGGGGGTGGGTGTGCGGACATGGGGGGGCTGTGCGGACATTGGGGGGGCGAGTTGTGGGTAGCGGGGAGCGGAGGCGGCTGTGCCGCCTCCGCTCCATGGTCCCCGGGGAGCGAGTTGCGGCTCAGGCAGCGACTCGCAATGGCCTCGCGGCCATTGCTCGCGCTACCTGAGCGGTAAATCGGTAAGGTTGTAGCCGAGGCTGTGGATCGATTTTGGGGCAGCGGCTCGCAATGGCCGCTTCGCGGCCATTGCTCGCCCTGGGCCAGCGACTCGCAATGGCCTCGCGGCCATTGCTCGCGCAGCATTGGGCGCCTCGCGCCCAATGTTAAATTCATGTCCCCATGACCGCGCCGGAAGTAGCGCGCGGAGGGGCGCTTTTCCGATTCGCGATTATATAATAGATGTATGGTTGAGGCTGGTGAAAATTATATCTGTTCACCTGGAAAGGTTGTGTAGCACACAACCAGCATGGAAGCGGGAAATAACAGCTGCTGCAGGGTCCACACTCCTTACGGTCACCGTAGATAAAAATCTGAGAGAGACATGTGTACCTGGACCCGCGAAGTTTAATTCAAGGCAAATAAATGATGTTCATTACAAAATCATTCCTTTATTCCTACTACGCGTTTCGGAGCCAGTCTCGACTCCTTCCTTAGGGAGCAGTGCCTTGATTTAAGCAGCTTGGTCCAGATGCACATGTCTCTCTCAGATGTTTAACTACGGTGACCTGACAGACTGTGTAATTCTCTACGTACCTGCAGGTGCGATCTTTATATTTGCTTGACACCCATTTGAGCCCTTACTTTGAGGCCATAGATCATTGATACTTTTTTGATACACTTCATGTTTGTCAACCTGGGTTATATATACCTGTAACTTACTCTGCAGCAGTCAGGTTCTGCTCTATGTGCCCAGGCACTGCACCCTGTTCTCAATGTTTGCAGACAGCGTCATATTATGTGCATGTTCTTAAATGTTTTAGACATTGAGACACCACTGAAATTTGATTATTATGCTTGATTGCTCCCCACTTACAGGGCCAGTGCCATTATCTCGGTTTGCATCAGTATAATGTACGTCCTAGTGGACACTTGTTCTTATTGATTTCAACTCTTTTGTATCTAGCATAACCTGTAGTACATGCGGGATTGGCATCTACACCGTCGCAACTACAGCCACAAAATTTTGCACAGTCACACGTCTGGACCCCAATACCATCATAGGCTATGTTGTGAGGCGAACTTTTAACCCTGTGCGTTCCAGTTCACCAAAACAATTTTTCCCCTATCTACATAATGGGGAAAAAGTGACAGTTACCAGTTGACAGTTGTGAATGAGAGGGGCTTACCGACAGCGCCAAAGACTAACAGCATATACCAGCATATAGTCACTAAGGTGGGGCCCCAACATGGGATATTCACCACACACGGGGACATATATACACACCAAACGCACACAAAGAGTAACAGCAAGTGTTTAGTCGCTAAGGTGCAGCTCCAACATTGGATACTTACCACGCACCCGAACACACACACACACACACCACAAAGAGACACACACAACACAGAGACACACACACACACACACCCTATGGGGACACACACACACCCTATAGCGACACATGCACTCACCCAAAATGGACCCACACACACACAGACACCACAAAGAGACACACAGAACATAGAGACACACACCACACAGACACCCCCCACAGGGACACACACACACACCCTCCCACGGGGACACACACACACCCTGTAGGGACACATGCACTCACCCCACAGGGACACATACCACAAAGAGACACCCACAACACAGAGACACACACACACCACACAGACACCGCCCCCACAGGAACACACACACATACACACCCTATAGGGACACATGCACTTACCCCACAGGGACACACACACCACACACACCTCAGGGACACACACACCACACAGACAGACACAGATGTGCACAAATCGCCTCACACAACTCGCCTCATACGTGTGCTATCTTTAATTTCCAAAAATAAACATCAGATTAAAAACAGCCAATGTTCAACACATGTGCTATATAGGGAATTAAGGCAGATGTCAGTCACATGAGCTGTCTATTATGTGTATGTGTGAGGTAACATATACTGCCCGGCCGGGGGGAGGATTTACTGTTGGCTGGAGATTTATCAGGCTGCCTAAAGCAACCAATCACAGCTCAGCTTCTATTTTCCTACAGGTCATTAATATGACATATTCAAATTCTATTTTGCTATAGCTAACATCAGTTATTTATTAGCCCGGGCGTAGCCGGGTAGTACAGCTAGTTTATCTATATTAGTGGTACTTCTCTTTCTTTATTCAATTCCTATGTTAGAATATGTAGGCGGTGGGACATTACATAGTTGTTTGACCCCTATCTAGCTTTTCATATATACAAAATTGCTTTATTGAAAATATGACAACTGGCTTCAAATTTACATTACATAGAGTTCTACAGGCCATGTAAAAGGTGATGTTAAAAATGCATTGCATGCCCATTGCACGCGGATGAAAGGAAAAAAGAGAAAGGTTGCGCCACGCTAATCCCAGCACTAGCCTAAGGGTTAATCCGGGATGCACTCACCTGAGACTGTTGTGCACCGCACAACATGGATCAGGGTACGGGGTGAATGTATAATCAATCTACTTTTCCTTGAGCGACCTTCCACTTGGCTTCATGCGGCAAAGCTCCGATGTGATGTTTACCGTGTCCACCGGGCCTGGTCACTTGACCACATCCACTTGAGAAAGACGTTTGTCGAAACGCATTGTGGCTGAGGGCTCGCTCTATCCACTTTTTAATAAACTTAGAGGTAAATCTTTGAATATCCCAGTTCCTTGGTCTTTTCTAGCGCTCAATTCCATACTATTTTTTCTTTTCCTCATCCATTGCACGCGGATGTCACAAAGAGGCTAGGAAAAGGAAAAATCACAGTTGCGTAGAACTTGCAGGACACTCAAATTTCACTCGAAGACATTTTTGGGAGCAAACAACTGAATGAAATTTCACACACAAATGTGAGTGAACCCAAATACTGATTGACATGCCACATGTGAAAATAATATTACATTAAATGTGAAGAAATAAAAAAAGGCTAAATAAATATACCGTACATGATTAATAATCCAAATCAGCTGCATAATTGACATTGATTATTTCTTCACCCTTGCACTCCACTGCGCGTTTCACTTCAGCTTCATCAGGGAGTCACTTTAAACACATGTTTGAATGGATGGCGGGGAATAGTCCAAACTCAATTATGCAGACTAGTCTGTATTATAAATCATATATTTGTCTTTTCATTTATTTCTTCATATTTTATGTTGGTATTTTTTTAAACTGGTCACATTGCAGACAGAAATCTAATACTGAAATGCTGTATAACAGCAAATTTTCTTATTGATATGTCCAATAACAGAATGTAGTCAAACTCTACAAAGAATGTCATCATATTTATGTATTTAATAATTCATTTAATAATTTACTAGCACATTAATTACACCAGACATATGTTTTGACAGTATTGATCACTATTATTTGCATTTTTGCACATTTTGCATTTTCTTCAAAAAGTACAGTACTTGGTCCAAAAAAGGAATTTAATTTTACTTTTTCATTTTGATTTGATCAAGCAAATCTCATACCAGAAAAATGAAAATTGATTATATTTAACAGAACTTTTGAAGCTATTGTGCATAAAAAGTTTCTATTAAATAGAAATGACATACTTCATTAACAATGTATTTCATTACAAAAATTAGTCTGAGGGAACATAATGATGCATGTCTAAATTAGCCTAGAGAGCGTTAGATTTTAATTTACTTTAATTAACAAAGCACTTTTCAAACAAACTCAGCTGGTTTGTCATTTCCAAGTGTATACATGAAATATATTAAAAAGGATCTTTGCTATCAGTGTTTGCATATAGCACAGCTACGTACAGCATATTTTATATTTAATCCTCAACAAGTATGGTATCTCATTTGATGTAAGTGATGGATTTCAGCATTTTTATTGTTTCTGCTTAAAGAGGACCTACTACAATCTCGAGTAATGTTATGTGTTAAAAAGAGATCAAAGTATCATCTTCAAATATCAAATATATAATTAGGTAAAGTAAAAAAATCCTTATCTAATTTAATGAGAATACCTTTGGATCTTTAAGATAAGTTGAAGTCGGCTGATGTTTGGCTATCTACTATCTCCTCTGGACAGATGTCTAAGACTTTCTTCAGGAATATACCACTTTGTGGTGCGCGACTATGTGCAGCATGGAAAAATAAAGGGATCTGTGCTGCAGTCTTCCTTCCATGTAGATATTTTTGATTTATAAAATAATGCAAGATGGATTCCTGCATATTATAGAGTCATGGTAGGGGGATAGAAGGAAAATCTACAGGAAAACCTTGTCACCACTTCTCCTCAGTTTGTCATAGAATCAATCATAGAGTGGTAGATTTGGAAGTGACCTCCTGGGTCATCTGGTCCAATCCCCTGCTCAAAGCAATATTCACTAAATCATCCCAGACAGATTGTCTGGACCCTGGATCTTCTGATGGTATTTTGTTCATTTTGCCATTTTGCAAGATGGTGTCCTCGGCTTCATTCCTCCCCATGTATTTTTTGTTTCCCAGCCTTATTAAACTCTAGTCCAGCTATAAGTCCTCTGCTATAGTATTCTGCCAGGATTTCAGCCCTTGCTGCATCTCAAGCTTGCTCCTCCTTCTCCTGCAAACCCTGTGTGCTTCTCCTTTCTGCTCATCAGATGTTTTGCTTCATACACCTGCTGCCATCTTATCTTGTGTTACAAGTAATTCCTGCTGCTTTCTCTGCTTCGGCTCTTGCCAGAGCTGCCCCATGTCATGTTAGCCTGTTGCTTAATAAGCTCCCTGTAGCTTCCGCATTTATTAAAGATGCAGTAACAGTGTACGGGATTGTTTAGTATATGGGACGTTTTAGTAAATCTGCACTGTATCTGGTTTTAGACTTTGTCTTTTCAGAGACTACGATTCCCAGGCCACCTGGGTGTTACTACGTTATTGACTTTGCTACAGCAACTCTCAGAGTGAACTTTGCCTTTAACTTTCCTTTTACAGCATCTCCTACTGGTACAGAGCTTAAAAGACTGCACTGCCATTAACTCTATTTGATCTCATCAGCCGAGATGTGTGAGCTATGGTGTGAGCAAGTGAGCTCAGCACGTGAGCTCGCATCAGAGGGTGGCACATGGCCAAGGATGTACATACATACAGTACAGGTCTAACAATGTTTCTATTTTGCACATTTGTTCCTTTTTTAATATTCTTCTGCTCATCTGTGTATCCAGATCCATAGTGCTGATTGGGCAGTCTTATTCATATCTCTTAGGGCCACGTCACACACACAGATATTTGTGCAGATATTGTTCGCAGATCTCTGGTTGCAGTAAAATCATGGACACATTGTTCCATTTTGTGGCTGTATACAAATGGAACAATATGTCCATGATTTCACTGCAACCAGAGATCTGCAAACAATATCTGCACAAATATCTGTGTGTGTGACGTGGCCCTTAAAACTACTTTTTCCAGCAGCAAACTGTTTCTTCTCAGTGCTGCAGGCCTCTCTCTCTGCTCTCCTGTTTATAGAAAATTTAGTGAAAAAAATTGTGACAAGTGAGAGTGGGGATAGAGATTGATAGAGACCAAGGCAAAGAAACAAAAGAAAAATAAAGAAATTACAGAGGGAAAAAGAGAGACTTGAGAGAGGGGAAAGAAGGGAAGGAGTATAGTTTAGCAGAGAAGTCATTGTACTTGGTTAACGCTATTAGTACAAACGTGGTTTTATTAACATTTTCTAAGTACAAATTTCCTAAAACATCTAAGTATATCGACATGAAATAATGTGATGAGTAATCAAATTGATATGTTGGTGTACAAACATTTTTTAGTTACAATCTGCCCTAGAATTTTCCAGTCTCTGCTACTAAACATGATCATGGACTGTCCTGTATACCTAGCAGAACTGAGCATAGCATAGCTGAACTGTGCCATATCTCTGCTGTTACAGCAAGGTAGATGCAGTAAAGATGTTCGTTCACACGCTGCGCAATTGCAGCGCCTGTGATTCACTAATTGTGAATGCGCTATTGCAGTGGAATACAGTGAAACACATTAATGTTAGCTGTACCATCCAAGTCAGTGCCTTTCACTGTTTTCCATTCACATGCTGCGCTTTTTAAGCATCTGCTTTTGGGCTGAAAAGCGGATACGTAAAAAGAATGAACATGTCAATTCTTTAGGTGCCATTCGCTTGTGCTTTTTACTCACCACGCTCCCACGGGGATCTCTCCTCAAAATGACACCATAGAACCTGTGCAGGACCTTAGACAGAACCATGTGACTAGGCAACGTCACCCGTCACATGGTGCTGTAGGGTTCTAGAGGCGGTGCTCACTGTGGCCTCCGGGGTAAAAAGAGAAAAAGAGATTTCCAGCGGTCACAGATGGAGCGCGGCAAGGTGAGTAATTGCAGGAGAATAGCGCAGTGTTGTTCACACACAGAATGCTTCGTTCTGTGAAAATTCGTTTTGGTGCAGTTTTGCACCAAAAACATATCCTCACAAAATGCAGCAATACGCTATGTGTGAACCCAGCCTTACTGCCAGGGAAGTGCAAGTTTTAGACAAATTAAGGGCATGGGCAAAAATGCTAACATTTAGGTTGCATTTTCATGGGCTGAATTCAGTCCATTAAACAACCGAGATCAGCAATTATCCAACGATTTGGTGCTTTTTTGCTGACCTCTTTATACAGCACATTAAGAACGATGGGCACAGAACTATTACTAGTAGCTCATTATTAACATCTCATCTCCAATTGACACCGGGTGATGTGCTGCTTAGAACAATGATTTTTGTTCTGGTATAACCAATTCAAACACCCAAAAATTACTATAATGTTGCTCTTTTATTGTGCGATTCCAGACATGTTTACTGTGATTGAACTCCTGCTTGTGTTGCTGGTTTTTATAAATGGGGATGCTACACATACATTGTGTGACACATTGTATGTTACATACATATATGTGTATACACATAGAAAACACAAACATACACAAAGCACTTAGGCCCCTTTCACATTTCTGCGTTTGCTGCGTTTTGCTGCGTTTTGCTTCATTTGCGTTTTTTTCGCGTTTTTACCGCTAAAAACGCATGAAAACGCATGTGTTTTTATCCCCATTGATTTTAATGGGGACGCATGAAAAACGCATGCAAAAACGCATGTACAAACGCATGTGCGTTTGCAAAAACGCAGAACGCATGCGTTTTTGCAAACGCAGCCCAAAACGTTGTTTGCCACGTTTTGAGCTGCGCTTGCAAAAACGCATGCGTTGTGCGTTTTTGCAAACGCACATGCGTTTGTACATGCGTTTTTGCATGCGTTTTTCATGCGTCCCCATTAAAATCAATGGGGATAAAAACGCATGCGTTTTCATGCGTTTTTAGCGGTAAAAACGCGAAAAAAACGCAAATGAAGCAAAACGCAGCAAACGCAGAAATGTGAAAGGGGCCTTAGATGAACACATATGTATTCCCAGACCATATACACAAATAAATACACCAAGCATACACACACAAACAAAAACTTGTATAAACCAAGCACATACCCATATACCTATAAATGTACACAGAGCACATACATACACATGTATATGTGGCGCCCCACATAGGCAGGCATCACAGAGGGGTATTGCACCTGTAAAAGAGGTGTAATTTTCCCAGCTGCAAGTAGACCCTAGGTTGGTGGGACCCATTCCCAGCACTCCCACATTAGCTGAGCGGTGGGAGATTACCCGGGAGGGAATATATTCACCTCTAGGGGGAACAAAGAGTCAGTCAGAGGGACTGTGAAGGGCACACAGTCGGGACGGAGTTGGAGGAGAACGAGAGAGTGTGGAACGAGGCGGAAGGTTTACCCGGACGGTTTCAAGCTGATCCGGAGGAAAGAAGGAGTCTTGAGGAGATCCTGAAAGAGGGCGCCCGACGAGCGGAGTCAAGGCCCTAGAGAAAAAGGGAGATCCCCAGAGTGGAGTGACCATACTCCAGGGGAATCTCCAGTCGACCACGGGAACGCCGGGCCCGAGGATCCGGCAAACTCCATCTTTGCAGTCGGCAACCGGCTGCTGTGGTCCGTATATTGCCACAGCACCCTTCCAGATGGAGCGGTCTGCCTGCTTCCTCACCACGAGAGAGAGGACCCCCAATACTACCTACACAGAGCCATTGGGTTTAGGCCCATCCTAGGCGGGAAGAAAGGACACGGGTTCGTCAACTAAGGTACACCAAATGTTCCACCATACCACCTGGGATCCACTTGCAGTCACCCGAGGAGCTACCTGTTATTGTAACATCTGATGCTGGACTGTGAACTTTGTTTGATGCTGCTACAAGTTAACAGTAAAGTACCCGGAGAAAGTGACTTTGCCTGTGTGTGAGTTTCTACATACCTGTTCCCTTGTAGGAACACTGCCCCGGAGGACCAGCCCTACCTGTAGGGAGCTTTGCCAACTTAGCCGCACTACCATGTACCTCCGCCGAACTTTGGTGGCGCTTGTGACCCATCACCAGGTACTACAGGTGGCGTCACATGACAAACTCTTATCCCCTGTAAATACACCCTTTTTGAAGTGTCACCCAAGCCACGGGCTCAGACGCTGCCACCCGTGACATCCCAAGCATTCCACCCGAGCCTGATACCCGAGTACCCAAGGGTCTGGGGTAGAGATGAGCGATGTTCAATTTGAAATGTTCGCCAATCTCAAATTTGACCTGTTTTGGGCAGTGTTCGAGTCATTCGTCGAATTAGAACAATTAGTTTCAAATTCGGCAGTTCTAGGTTATGTTCGATAAAGCTTCAGTCACCAAAAGCATTACATATTCGCCTGCACCTCCCTCCCAGACCACCAGTTTGCTGGGGACACCATACTCAACTGTGTCTCAGCACAGCAGCCAGCCCTCCGTCCCCCAGATATGGACAAGTAAAAGGCCATTTCCTCCTAGCCATGAGAAAGCTAAGCGCTTGAATTTCACCAAGCTGTTGGCTTCAGAAATGCTGCCTTTCCGCCTGGTGGACACAGAGGATTTTCGAGACCTTATGTCCGTCGCAGTGCCCCAGTACCAGATGCCCAGTCGCCACTACTTCACCAGGAAAGGTGTGCCTGCGCTACACCAGCATGTCGCAGACAACATCACCGCTGCCTTGAGAAACTCTGTGTGTGACAGGGTGCGTTTCACCACAGACACTTGGACCAGTAAGCATGGACAGGGCCATTATATGTCGCTGACTGGGCATTGGTTAACTATGATGAGAGCTGGAGAAGGGTCTGCTGTCCAAGTCTTGCTGTCCCCGCGAGTTGTGCGTCCATCCTCTGTAGGTAGAAGTTCTACCACTGTTTCTGCCTCCTCAACCTCATCTCGGTCCTCCACCTCCGCCCAAAGCCTGTCTGGAAAGGCCACCCGCGTTGTAACTGCACAGAAGGAATTCTGCACACCTCCCTACTATGCTGGCAGCAGGGCTCAACGCCATCAGGCGGTCTTTACCTTGAAATGCCTAGGAAATGTGAGTCACACAGCTGAGGAGTTGTGTTCAGCTCTGGCGACCGAGTTTCAGCAATGGTTGTCTCCACTCAACCTGCAGCCAGGGAAGACCGTGTGCAACAATGCTGCAAATCTGGGTGCGGCCCTTCGCCGGGGCAATCACACACACGTGCCTTGTATGGCTCACATGTTGAATCTGGTTGTCCAGCAATTTTTGACACACTTTCCCAATCTAGATGGGCTTCTGCAGAGGTCACGGTCACTGTGTGCTCACTTCCGGCTTTTTGATCCCACAGCTCAACGACTCACGTCGCTCCAGCAATCTTTCAGCTTGCCCGTTCACTGGCTGAAATGCGATGTGCCGACACGCTGGAATTCTACTCTGCACATGTTGTAGTGACTGGCAGCACCGCCGGGCCCTGATGCATTACGTTATGATGTATAGCCTGGGCCAACAAGATCCAGAGGTGGGACCTATGCACCCTTCTGCACAGTTTTGAGATGGCGACGAAGATGTTTAGTGCTGACGATGCCATTATCAGCATGACTATTCCGGTCATATACATGCTGGAGCACACACTAAACAATATGCGAAGTCAGGTGGTGGGACAAGAGGAGGTTGAGGAAGTACAGGAGGAGTCCTATGCGGAAGGGATGACAGCATCTGCAAGATCCTCACAGTCGGCAGCACCAAGACGGCAGGCATGGGAGGGTGGTGGAGAGGCATTCACGAGGGTGCATGTTAGCAACCAACCTCTTCAGGAAGGTGCAGGAGCCCAGGAAGAAATGGAGGATGAACTGGCGATGGGCACTGAAAAGTCAGCAGATGAGGGAGACCTTGATGACATTTCTGTTGTGCGAGGTTGGGGGGAGAGGGCAAAGGAAGAAAGCATGATTCTCACCTCCCCACCACCAACACAACAAGGACTTGGTCCTCCTTGGTGCGCAAGACACATGAGCGCCTTCTTGCTCCACTACCTGCAACATGACCCTTGGATTGTGCGAATTAGGAGTAATGCAGACTACTGGGTTGCCACACTATTAGATCCCTGGTATAAGAGCAAATTTGCTGAAATAATTCCTGCCATACAAAGGGACTCACGCATGCAGGACTATCAGCAGAAGCTGATACATAATCTCAGATCGGCTTTTCCACAAACCACCAGTGGTAGTAGTAGACAGAGTGAATCTCACAGTTCCAACTTGTCAATTGTGGGACTGTCGCGTCATCATCACTCACACTGTACCAGTAACACCGTATCTGGTGGTGGTATCAGCAATTTAGTGGCCTCGTTTCAAGATTTTTTCAGACCATCATTTTCAAGGCCTGAAGACACGAGAAGTCTGACACATAGTCAACGCCTGGAGCGGATGGTACACGACTATCTCCAACTTAACATTGATGCAATGACTGGGGAACAGGAGCCTTGCTCATTTTGGGCTTCCAAACTGGAAAAATGGCCTGAGCTCGCCACTCACGCCTTGGAGATCTTGTCGTGTCCCACAGCCAGCGTTCTCTCAGAACGTGTCTTCAGCGCTGCTGGTGGGGTGGTGACAGAAAGGCGCACGCGTCTGTTCACCCAGAATGTGGACAGACTAACATTCATAAAGATGAACAAGGCATGGATCCGCAACGACTTTTCTACCCCTGTGTCATCCTGGGGAGACTAAAGCCTTGTGGATTTTTGCCTAAAAGTAACCATTTAAAGTTTCCAACTGTGGTGCAATTGATGCCACTTAAGTGGTGTCTGTGCCCAAATTTTTGGAAAAAAGGAAGACTCTTCTTGTAGTCCCCTAAAAGTGACACAATACTCATTGTCTGCACGAGGCCTTACAGATAGTGAGGAAAAACATCACAAAATACTCATCGTCTGAACGTGGGGTTACACATACTGAAGTAAAAATCAAGAAATACTCATTGTCTGCATGATGCCTTACAAATCCTGGCGTAAAAAGGGATTTTCGAAGGGCATGATATGCCTATATCTGTGTCTCCTCCTTGTTTTACTCGTCCATCTCTTTTCTTTTCACGTTTTTACATGTACTTGTCACTTTTCCATGTGTTTGTTGTATCTTCTGAGACGTTTGTCACTTTTTGGACACTTTAGAAGTTGTTTTTTATGTGTTTGTATGTGTTTTTTCCTGCCATTGTTTTCAATGATATTCGACGGTGTTTGATGAACATTCGACGAACATTCGACAAACACACCACCAATTCGACAAACCGAATAGAATTCGAACACTAGGGTAGTGGATCATCTCTAATATTCAGTGACAGGTTCCCTTTGACTTTATCCGGCCTTCTAAGCACAAACACAGGTCTCTGACCTACCTCTCTGTGAATTCATGTAGTACTCCACAAAACTAATGGTGGTCCCACCTGGGTGTGGCGGGGCATAACATTGACAGGAACGCTTGCACGAGCTTCGAGGGGATCCGGCCCACTAGGCCTATTTAGGTCACTGACCTACCTCTGTAGTTTTTACTGTAATACACAAAACGTTTAGTTGCTGAGCAAGGTTTAACCTTGAAATGCTAGGCCAGGTCCTATTCCAGACCCTGTGCCATGCATGCAAGCTGGGCCATTCAGCAATTTTGGGTCTGGGAGAAGTGATGCCATTTTGCTGTAGGTGTGATCCTTTGAAAGGAGTAAGGATTCTTGTTGGAGTCCCCTTACATGATTTAAGAAGGGTGTGACATGTCCATACCTGTGTCTCATTCTCCTTTTACTCTTCTACCTCTTTTTACTTAATGTAGAAAACTTAAGCCACTTAGCCTGTGACAATTTGTACTGTATTTGAATTGTTGTCACTTTTTGTGGTGTTTGTTGTTCTGAGTAGTTTGGCAGCTTTTGGAGCCCTTTGAAGGTGTTTTCTATGTGTTTTCTGTAGCCTGCCATTGATGTTAATGGGGTTCGCGTTGTTCATCGAACATTCAACGAACAAATCTCAAATTCAACTAATCGAATCGAATTCGAACATTAGGGTGGTGGCTCATCTCTAGCCTGGGGCTCGACATATATTTCTGGTGTTCACAAACAGTTCAAGGCGCACGGGATCCTATTGAAAAGAACTTTCTCCGCCATTGCTTGGCGCCAAAAATGGGTTCCCATCATCACTGCAGGAGGACCCAAGATGGCGCCGTAGCCATGTACTAAACACCATGTGCAGGCCCGTGGAGATGCCTCAGCTCCTAGAAGAAGGAGGGCCAAGATGGAGGCGCCAAAAAGTGTGGCCGCCCCGATAGCCATCAATCAATCATGGAGGCGGCCCACAGGAAGTTCTCCAGGAGTGGCTGCCAATAAAGAGACAAACCGGAAGAGAAGGACACAACAAGCAAGGCTCCTTTATACCCGTCAGCATGGCGGCACCCCGTTGGAGAGACATCGTGCGCTAGGTTGAGGAGATGACCAGAATTGCGCAACGAGACCCAGCAGCATCGTCCCTCTTGACACTAGAGGGGGATGCCGACTACTGGAGGGACGCTAGGACATGTAAGAAGCCCTGACGTGGGTGTGGAGAAGGTGGAGCACGGAGAGGGCCTGTGAGCTGAGAATGATGAGAGAAGGCCGTGAAGTGCGAGAGGCAGCGGTAGCGGTGCAGGCAGTTGTGGAGTACCGTGCCTCGTTACCACCCATACAACCACCCGTCCAGACCCGGGACACGGGGGTCCAGACTGAAACTCTGGTAAAACCACCGTCCCGTACCAGCAGCTATCTCTGGCTGGAGACAGCGCGGACGTCCCCTACTGAACCAGTCATCATAATTGAAGCAGAAGATGATGAGACTGACTTTGAGGAACCGGAGGACATAGGAGCCTCGGGAGGGAGCACCCCAGAAGTTGCATGGTGGACCGCCTGGCAGCAGCAGCAGCGAGGAACCCCTCCCATCGTGAGCTCAGCGGAGACAGGTGTCATCCAGAGTCCCAACTGGCAACTCACCACCACCTCAGTACCAGTCATCCCAGTCACCTTTAAATCAAAGAGACCAAGTGGCAAGACAGCGATATCAAGAGGAATGGTTCCAGAAAGAGCAGGCTACACGGCGACTTCGGGACGAGGCAAGATCACAGCTCCTGCTTCCAGTGGAGTTGCGCTGACAGGGAACGTAGTGTCAGCTTACCAGGATGAAGGATGGGGAGTCATCAGAGAACCCGGACTTCAGGATGATATCTTTTTCGCACGATGCGATGTTGGGTGATGTACCTGTGGCGAGGACACGCGGATCGAGACTTATACCGAGGTGAGCAGGTTACCTTTGAACGCTATCCAGGCCCCTTAGGCTGGTTTGCTATAAGAGTTTCTCACCAGCAATAGACTCCCTCGGTAGAGATATTGCATTGTATATAGCCCTTTACTCAGAAACCATGCCCCTTTATTTTTGTCTTTCTTCTTTTTGCAATCCTAAGAATAATGAGCGTGTCCCTGTGTTTTGTTTTTGATCTGAAGATGCAGAGACTTTTATTTTGAACTTCCCACTTGTTGATGATGTGTGCTGTGTGAGCAGTGGCCCAGCGGTGATAATTCACACAGAACTGTACTGGACAATACATTACTGCTGTGCCCACGTAGTTAGTACTGGTCCCTGTTGGGCCAAGTTAGATAATGTTTTACTTGCAGATAGTAGGAGCCAGAAAGTAAGAACTTTGCCAACAGGTGACCCGAGGACCGTGGGGTCTATTATACTAACTACTGCAATGTATGTATATGTGTAACGTTAAGGAATAGTGCCTCCTAGCGATAGGAAGAAATCTAAATATGCTTGATTGTATATAGTTTACCCGTTGATATTGTTATAGAAATTATGAAAAATGCTTTTTTACTTCCTGGTTAAGAGGTACAGATACTTGCGGACGAGTATATTCCATCAGGGGGTATGTGGTGCCCACATAGTGAGGCATCACAGAGGGGTATTGCACCTGTAAAAGAGGTGTAATTTCCCCAGCTGCAAGAGGACCCTAGGTTGGTGGGTGAGACCCATTCCCAGCACTCCCACATTAGCTGAGCGGTGGTTACCTGGGAGGGAATATATTCACCTCTAGGGGGAACAAAGAGTCAGTCAGAGAAACTGTGAAGGGCACACAGTCAGGAAAGAGCTAGAGGAGAAGGAGAAAGAGTGTGGAACGACGCGGAAGGTTTACCCGGACGGTTTCAAGCTGATCTGGAGGAAAGGAGAAGGGGTCTTGAGGAGATCCTGAAAGAGGGCGCCCGACAAGCAGAGTCGAGGCCCTAGAGAGAAAGGGAGATCCCCAGAGTGGAGCGACCATACTCCAGGGGAATCTCCAGTTGACCACGGGAATGCAGGGCCCGAGGATCTGACCAAACTCCATCTTTGCAGTCGGCAACCAGCTGCTGTGGTCCATATATCGCCACAGCACACTGCTAGATGGAGCGGTCTGTATGTTTCCTCACCACAAGGGAGAGGACCTCCAATACTACCTACACAGAGCCATTGGGTATAGGCCAATCCTAGGCGGGGAAGAAAGGACACGGGTTCGTCAACTAAGGTACACCACGGGTTCCACCATACCACCTGAGATCCACTTGCAGCTACCCGAAGAGCAACCTGTTATTGTAACATCTGATGCTGGACTGTGAACTTTGTTTGATGCTGCTACAAGTTGACAGTAAAGCACCCGGGAGAAAGTGACTTTGCCTGTGTGTGAGTTTCTACATCTATCTGTTCCCTTGCAGGAACGCTGCCTCGGAGGAATATCTCCACCTGTAGGGAGCTTTGCCAACTTAGCCGCACTACCATCTACCTCCGGCAGACTTTGGCGGCGCTGGTGACCCATTACCAGGTACTACAGATGGCGTCACATGACAAACTCTTATCCCCTGTAAATACACCCTTTTTGAATTGTCACCCAGGCCAAGGGCTCAGGCGCTGCCAACCGTGACATCCCAAGCATTCCACTTGAGCCTGATACCCGAGTATCCCAGAGCCTGGTGCTCGACATATACACCAAGCAAATACTCTGTAAAGCTGCTGTTCCCTGCCCTGATCAGCAGGGATGCTGACCTACTAACCACATTGCCCTCAACCCCAATGGCTCCAGATTTTATGCTCACTGCAGCTACTTACTTCCAGGACTTCTGCACACCATGTGGGTTTCCTGGCTGCACACCTGATTGCGATCCAAGCCTATTGCTGAGAAGAACTAGGTATGTCTCTGATTGTGTTTCCAGAGTATTGCTGGGAAGTACCAGGTAATAACTGATGTGTCCTCAGCCCATTGATGAGGAGTACCAGGTATTTAAGGCACCCTTACCTATTGAGAGGAGCCTGTGCAGCATTGTTTATTAATAAGATGAGACCACAGAAAAAACAATATAACAAACGTGTGGAAGTACACTGCTCTAAAAAGGATAATAATAAAAAGCAAGTGCTTAATATAAAACTGTATCAAAAACAGGGTACTTACTTAATACGTTTTTTGCAAAAAATGTATGTAAGCCGTTCCACCTTGCCACGGTGACCCTTATCAGAACGGTCCTATCTAACTAATTTAAAACCTGATCCTGTATAAATATACCTCATGGATGGGCCAGAAACCAATATCGACACAGTGCAGCAGACTGCACTATTCTCTAAACTATTCTTTATTCTCTTGTTTAGCAAGTAGGGAGTGCTCCACCCCTCCTTTTCTGAGCCAGACACATAAAGTGCTGTCTGCTGCACTGTGTCCATATTGGTTTCTGGCCCGTCTTCACTCTACATCCAAGAGGTATATTTATACAGGATCAGGTTTTAAATTAGTTAGATAGGACCATTCTGATAAGAGTCACCGTGGCGAGGTGGAACGGCTTACGTACATTTTTTGCAAAAATTTATTAACTAAGTACCCTGTTTTTGATACTGTTTTTTACTAAGCACTTGCTTTTTATTATTACCTTTTTATAGCAGTGTTCTTCCACACGTTTGTTATACAGTTTTTTCTGTGGTCTAGTTATGTGGTGGTGTGAACACAGTCCTACAGACCCGTTCACATTGTGCCCTGGCTCAGTTGCAGTTTTTCATTTTTTATTAATAAGCTGTGTGCCTCATTGCAGCTGGCTCATTTTCAGGTCCCTGGATCCTGTTCTAGTACTGGTGCTCGCCTGATCCATTTCGTTTCTGTACCCGAGCTCGGTCCTAGTTTCTGAACCTGCTCCAGTATGTAGGTCTGTCCTTTGTTCCTAGTTCCAGACCAATGCCTGAGTTCCAATTCAGTTCCTGATTCTTGGATCCAGTCTGATTCTGAGATCTTGATTCCTTTCCTGATCTGTTCATGGTTTCTAGTTCCAGACTGAGTTCCTGATTCCATTCCTGGTTTCTAGTTCCAAACAGTGTTCCTGTACCTGGGGAATGCCTTGGAGTGGTAAATAGTCTCTAATAGGTCTTATGTTAGAAATGAACCAGTAAAGTTTTCTTATTTCACCTTCTTGTGTGCTGGACTGTTTCTGCAATGAGGTGCTTTGATACTGCCCTACAGAGACTGGCAAACAAGCCACAGGCCCCTGGGGCGGCTGTAGTCTGCCTATTTTTTTCAAGATTATAAAAAATATTTTAAGACTTTAAAGATTACTCAACTTATCAGCTGTTCAAGTAGATGGATGGATAAATAGATTGATATAAAGTAGAGAGAGATTTATAAATAGATGGAAAAAAGTTGATTTGGATATACATAGATGTCAAAAAGCCATACAATGTCGTACCCACCTATACATTGAAAGCTTTCATCATTTACTTTCATGGGAAAAGGAGGAAAGTGTATCACAGGCAGACCAAGATGTGCCAGTGTGTCCTACTGGAGGAGACGGAGTGGAAATATCGCTGCCAGATTAGAGCAATATGCTTATTTTGACATCATGCAAGGTCCTATCAGTACAATGGCTGCTACTACTCCCAGCGCCAAGCGCTCGGCGGAGGGTAAATATAAGAAGAGATGACACAGGAGCGGGGGAACGCGGGGAGCGCAAGTGGGGAGAAGCGTGGGCAGAGCAGAAGGAGCAGGGGGGAGCGCGAGTAGGGCAGAAGGAGTGGGGGAAAGCGCAGGCGGGGCAGGAGGAGGAGCGGGGGGACAGGAGGAGGAGCGGGGGTGCCGCGGGGGGGCTGTGAGGAGAGCCGCCGCTGCGGCCAGCGTGTATTCCGGGGAGAGGGGCGCTGCCCCTACACCGCTACTCCACCAGCATGGTGACACTGAGGCCCCAGCGGTGAGAGTGGCGGCGGTGTGAGCTAGTGCGTCTGCGGCTTGCGATAACGCTATCGCGTCATCGCTCGCAGTGCCGCAAAGGATTTTGGGATTCGGCTAAAGTGCCCGAATCCAAAACTCCTGATTATATAAGTAGATATCAAGTACAATTCAGTGTACATATTGTGCAGAAAGTATTAATTAATTAAAAACATTAAAAACACTTACAGGTGTTCACCAGTCATATTTGATCAGAAGTTCCACTCAAAACAAAAACGCCATTATGCATGGATCCACCGGCGTTCTCCCTATCTCATTGCACATATCCGTAATCTCTGGACTACATTTCCCACAATAGTTTTCTCCTGCGCCTGTGCAGTTCATCCTGAGATCAGTTTGTTTTGTGGGGAACTCCTGATCAAATATGGCTGGTGAATACCTGTAAGTGTTTGTAATGTTATTAATCAATTAATACTTTCTGCACAATATGTAGAAATATGTGTAGCAGAGGAGCCCCCGCTAGGAAGCTGCACAATAAGCCGGCCTGTAGTCCTGCGTTAGCCACTTTGAATCCAGGAGGTCACGTGATCCAGGCTGGATGTGACATCACCGTAGGTCCTACCGTTGTTATTGTAGTTAAGACGCTTCCCAGGTCCTCAAAGAGGAGGATTTAGAAAACGCCCTGGCCTAGAGCAGCTCCACCATTGATCCCACAATGGGATTATAACATAAACAAAGGGAAAATGGATACTGGAGTTAATGCGAACTAAGGCACAAAGCAAAGGGAGCGTATTAACAGATTCTCAAACCTTTTATTATTAGCTCCTTGTATGGGCCACAATGTGGTTTAATAGCATGCAGGCTATCTTCAGGGTATCACCTGTTTGCTATTAAAACGCATTGTGGCCCATACAAGAAGCTAATGATAAAAGGTTTGAGAATCTGTTAACACATTCCCTTTGCTTTGTTCCTTAGTGCTCATAAACTCCAGTATCCATTTTCCCTTTGTTTTTGAAAAAGATTATAACTTTGCAACTGCATTTAACATCTTTGAGTCAGTATTACAGATACAAGAAAATTCCAAGCGGACTCCGTTCCAATATCCGGCCGAACCTGATGGTGAATGATCTGTTTTTCTGTACAAGGTTTGGAATGATTTCGAACGAATATAGTATGGATGTTATGCATTTTAATATTGAGTACCTTCAGCAGGAATTAAAAAAACATTGCTCTGAACCACCTGTATTGGAATCAGAGCTCAAACCATTGGTGAAAGAAGGAGATTGGAATAGCTTCTGAGACTTTGAATGCGAGACTGACTAAATTTCGCCCAGAACTATAGGATGTAAAATGTAGGAAATGGAATCGTGATATGGATGATTATAGGAATGGGAAAATCTACAACTGGCAAAGAGATAACTCAGGAAATTGGAAAAAGAGAGCATATTGGGCTAAAGTGGAATATCTGTATAAAATTAATGATTATTCTATGTCAAGTAACAACGTTTTTGTTAGATCCGGAAAATCCTTCAAAGGACAAACCGAAGTCCGGAAGAAAAGGGGAGTAAGGTAACACCGGCGACAACAAAATAGAGAAAAAAGGTAAAAACAAATCCGCAGCGGAGAAGCAAATTGTGACGAGGAGCAAGGAACAGGTTTTAATTGTAAATATTTCTAACAAATGTTTGAATAAAAATCAGGAATCTGTGTTGAATAAGGGGCTTTCATTTGGTATAAGTTCACTTGTAATTTGGTTCCAGCTTAATTTAGATCTATTGTTTTTTTCAGGCTCATTAAATTGAAGGAATATTTTTGCAACAAACCAGTGGTAGAGGGTGTTACTGATGAGTTGAATTTGAAACAGGTAGCATTGAGGAAGAAAAGTAATTTTGTACCACCTAGTACTTCACCAGTAATTGAGGTTTTGAGGAACATGTCAGTTGGAGGGAGGTTCCAAAACCCTGATATGAAAAAAGGGAAATGGAGGCCCTACATGAGTTGGCAAAGGATGAGGACATCATTATTATAAAAAGCGCCAACAAGGGTGGCGCAGTTATTATAATGGATAGGCAGAAGTATTTTGGGGAAATGAAAAGACAACTTGGTGATACGGAGGTCTATGAGAGGTTAACAAGTGATGCAAAGTTTGACATAGCTAAAGATATCAAGCTAGTACTTGACACAACTCTAGGCAATAAAATAATTGATCAGGATCTTTATGATTTTTTAACAGTCAAACATCCTACTATGCCAGTCATATATATATTACCCAAAGTACATAAGTCTCTCATAGATCCTCCATTTAGACCAATAGTATCTGGTAGCAATTCCATTTTGTAAAAATATTGGTGTCTATTTAGACAAAATTCTGAATCCAATAGCCAAGGGGACAGAGTCCTTTATTAAGGACACTACAGATTTTTTATTAAAAATAGATGAGGTAAGCATTTCAGGTGATCTTATCCTAGCCTTTTTTGATGTGACCTCACTATATACCTCTATTGAACATGAAAGGGGTATGAGAGTTGTAAATTAAAGCAATTCCATTGTCAAAAATTGGTGTCCAGGGCCGCCGATAGGGCCTTACAGGTCTTCCTATTGTAAGGGGCCCGCCCATCATTGGAGGGGGCATGTCCATTAGAACAGGGGCAGGGGGGCCTGGTCATGCCAGCGGGGGGTGTGGCCATTTGGAGCAGGCCCCGGTCTCCTCTGGGCCCCATCCTTTCATGTCTTGTTGCACGGGCCCCCCTCTCCTGTGAAGAATCACCGCCAGTGCCGGGCACCACCCCCTGACCACTCTCCTCCTGTCCTGTCCATCACAGGCAAGGCAGCTGCCGGGCGGCCTGCAAACAGGAAGTCATCTGGCCGCACTGGCAGCTGGACCCGCCCCCTCACCTCTTGAGGGAGCTCGGCCCTGCTCTGTCTCCTCCTGACAGGAGGCTTCTGAATCACAGCGGCACCGGCAGCAGGTTGCAAGTGACTGGAGTCAGGAGGGAGCTGCTGCTGTTAAGTTAGATGCTCGTCTGTCTCTCTCTGTCTCTCTCAGTCTCTCTGTCTCTCTCAATCTGTCTCTCTGTCAGTCTGTCTGTCTCTCTCATTCTGTCTGTCTCTGTCACTCTCTGTCTCTGTCACTCTCTGTCTCTGTCACTCTCTGTCTCTGTCACTCTCTGTCTCTGTCACTCTCTGTCTCCCTGTTTCTACACAGCACTATACTTTATATACAGGTCCACAATGGATGCTGTATTTGTGTATCTATATACTGTGTGTATATAGTGTGGACCTGTATATACAGTAGAGTGCTGTCTGTGCATACAAGATATAAAGCCGGCAGTCTCTGCATATGGCCAGCAGTCTCTGTGTATACGTCTTGCACAGTCTCCAATGTGTATATATCCCGCAGCAGGCACTAATGTGCATACAACCCGCAGCAGTGTCTAATGTGCATACGTTTCCTAGCATTCTCCGATGTGCTTAGGTCCTGCAGCCGTTGCCATTGTGCATTTGTCCTGCAGCCGTCTCCATTGTGCATTTGTCCCGCAGCCATCTCCAATGGTTATGCGGGGCAGCAGCAGTCTCTATTGTGTATTCTCTACTGTGTGTGTAGCCCGCAGCCATCTCCATTGTCTATACGACCCCCAGCCATCTCTATTGTGTATACAGCTAGCAGTAATCTCTATTGTGTATTCTCTATTGTGTATACAGCTATTGTGTATTCAGATCACAGCAGTCTCAAGTGTGTATGTGTGTAATATATAATAGAGAGAGAGAGAGTGTAAAAAAAAGGAAAAAGAGGAAAAACAGCACAAAAATATAGAAAAAAGTGGACTTTATTGCCCAATTTTTTGTACAGTTTTTCCTTTTTTACACTATTGTAAGGAACCATCTGGATTGCTGGTTGGGAAAGCTTTGCACATAAATTGAGGTAATTTTTGGTGCTGTTCCAATTTTTCACTATAAATATAATGTATGTTTGGGTGGAGGCGGATATAGGTGGAGGTGGAGCATAGGTGGAGGTGGAGCTGGGTGGGGGCTGGGTGGAGTCTCAGGGGGGCCCCAAAATTTTGACAGTAAGGGGCCCAGAAATTCCTAGTGGCAGCCCTGTTGGTATCTATTTAGATACATTCTGAATCCAATAGCAAAGGGAGCAGAGTCTTTTATTAAGGACACTACAGATTTTTTATTAAAAATAGATGAGGCAAGCATTTCAGGTGATGTTATCCTAGCCTCTTTTGACGTGACCTCACTATATACCTCTATTGAACATGAAAGGGGTATGAGAGCTCCAAATTAAAAATTGTTAAAAGAAAATGATTTTTCTGAAGAGGTGAGAGGATTTATATTACAATTGTTAAACCTGGTCCCAACAATAATTACTTCCTGCTTGGAGATGAGTTCTTTATGCAATTACATGGAACCGCAATAGGAGCAAATATGGCACCTACGTACGCAAACATTGTGATGAGTGTCCTGGAGGAGGATTTCGTCTATGTATCCCACCACTACAGCTATGTTGCAGTGTGGCGGCGTTACATAGAGATCTTCCTCATATGGACAGACACTGAAAATATGCTTTTGGGGTTTCATGAATTCATGAACAGTATAGATGATACAATTAAATTTACACTTGTGTATTCTAGTACGAACATGCAATTTCTTGACGTTGATGTAAAGATTGAGGGAGAAAAATTGACAACACAGTTGTATGCAAAATCTACGGATAAAAATAATTTGTTATTATTTAGTAGCCAGCACCCTACAAAAACATTAGAAGGTATTCCTTACAGCCAACTGATGAGGATCAAACGAATTGAAAGTGAGGAAAACTCACAAAATAATTCTATGGAAAGAATGATTAAAACATTTTCTGATAGAGGGCATCTTAAAAACTTTTGAATCTACAAAAAATAAGGTTAGATGGTCAACAAAGATATGATTTACTCCATAAACAGATAGAGAGGAAAAAGATGGATCGCATTCCTTTGGCAACAACTTACCGTATATACTCGTGTATAAGCCGAACCGTGTATAAGCCGACCCCCCTACTTTTGCCCCCAAAATCTGGGAAAACCTATTGACTCGTGTATAAGCCGAGGGTGGACCCCAGCACAGGTATACAGCCCCCAGCAGTGTGGTATACAGCAGCCTCCCCAGTGGTATATACAGGCCCCAGCAGTGTTACAGCAGCCTCCCCAGTGGTATATACAGCAGCAGCCCCAATGGTATATACAGCAGCAGCCCCAGTGGTAGTATACAGCAGCCCCAGAGGTATAAACAGCCCCAGTGGTAGTATACAGCAGCCCCAGTGGTAGTATACAGCAGCCCCAGAGGTAGTATACAGCAACCCAGAGGTATATACAGCCCCAGTGGTAGTATACAGCAGCCCCAGAGGTATATACAGCAGCCCCAGAGGTATATACAGCAGCCCCAGTGGTAGTATACAGCAGCCCCAGTGGTAGTATACAGCAGCCCCAGAGGTATAAACAGTCCCAGTGGTAGTATACAGCAGCCCCAGTGGTAGTATACAGCAGCCCCAGAGGTATATACAGCCCCAGTGGTAGTATACAGCAGCCCCAGAGGTATAAACAGCCCCAGTGGTAGTATACAGCAGCCCCAGAGGTATAAACAGCCCCAGTGGTAGTATACAGCAGCCCCAGTGGTAGTATACAGCAGCCCCAGTGGTAGTATACAGCAGCCCCAGTGGTAGTATACAGCAGCCCCAGAGGTATATACAGCCCCAGTGGTAGTATACAGCAGCCCCAGAGGTATAAACAGCCCCAGTGGTAGTATACAGCAGCCCCAGTGGTAGTATACAGCAGCCCCAGTGGTAGTATACAGCAGCCCCAGTGGTAGTATACAGCAGCCCCAGTGGTAGTATACAGCAGCCCCAGAGGTATATACAGCCCCAGTGGTAGTATACAGCAGCCCCAGAGGTATATACAGCAGCCCCAGTGGTAGTATACAGCAGCCCCAGTGGTAGTATACAGCAGCCCCAGTGGTAGTATACAGCAGCCCCAGTGGTAGTATACAGCAGCCCCAGAGGTATATACAGCCCCAGTGGTAGTATACAGCAGCCCCAGAGGTATATACAGCAGCCCCAGTGGTAGTATACAACAGCCCCAGTGGTAGTATACAGCAGCCCCAGTGGTAGTATACAGCAGCCCCAGTGGTAGTATACAGCAGCCCCAGTGGTAGTATACAGCAGCCCCAGTGGTAGTATACAGCAGCCCCAGAGGTATAAACAGCCCTAGTGGTAGTATACAGCAGCCCCAGTGGTAGTATACAGCAGCCCCAGAGGTATATACAGCCCCAGTGGTAGTATACAGCAGCCCCAGAGGTATATACAGCAGCCCCAGTGGTAGTATACAGCAGCCCCAGTGGTAGTATACAGCAGCCCCAGAGGTATATACAGCAGCCCCAGTGGTGGTATACAGCAGCCCCAGTGGTAGTATACAGCAGCCCCAGAGGTAGTATACAGCAGCCCCAGTGGTAGTATACAGCAGCCCCAGTGGTAGTATACAGCAGCCCCAGTGGTAGTATACAGCAGCCCCAGAGGTATAAACAGCCCTAGTGATAGTATACAGCAGCCCCAGTGGTAGTATACAGCAGCCCCAGAGGTATATACAGCCCCAGTGGTAGTATACAGCAGCCCCAGAGGTATATACAGCAGCCCCAGTGGTAGTATACAGCAGCCCCAGTGGTAGTATACAGCAGCCCCAGAGGTATATACAGCCCCAGTGGTATATACAGCCCCAGTGGTAGTATACAGCAGCCCCAGAGGTATATACAGCAGCCCCAGTGGTGGTATACAGCAGCCCCAGTGGTAGTATACAGCAGCCCCAGAGGTATAAACAGCCCCAGTGGTAGTATACAGCAGCCCCAGTGGTAGTATACAGCAGCCCCAGTGGTAGTATACAGCAGCCCCAGTGGTAGTATACAGCAGCCCCAGTGGTAGTATACAGCAGCCCCAGAGGTATAAACAGCCCTAGTGGTAGTATACAGCAGCCCCAGAGGTATATACAGCCCCAGTGGTAGTATACAGCAGCCCCAGAGGTATATACAGCCCCAGTGGTAGTATACAGCCGCCCGCCCGCCACCCCCATCAGTATACAGGCCCCCCCATCAGGATCCAGGGCCCCCCTTCCTTGCTCCGCAAAACCTGCAAAGGAAAATCATTATACTTATCACTGTCCTGTCACCGCCCGACCGGCGATGCCATCGCGATCCCCGTCTTCTTCCATCGTCTTCCGGTTTCCTGTGGTCGGCGCAGGCAATGACGTCATTGCCTGCGATCACAGGAAGCCGGAAGGAGACGGGGATCGCGATGGCAGCGGCGGTCCGGTGGCGACAGTGATAAGTATAATAATTTTCCTTTGCAGGTTTTGCGGAGCAAGGAGGGGGGGTCCTGGATCCTGATGGGGGGGCCTGTATACTGATGGGGGTGGCGGGCGGCTGTATACTACCACTGGGGCTGTATACTCGCATATAAGCCGAGGGGGACTTTTCAGCCCAATTTTTGGGCTGAAAAACTCGGCTTATACGCGAGTATATACGGTACTGTGAAGAGAGTGGTTCCATTGCGAATGTGATAAGAAAACATTGGGGAATGTTGTATAAATGTTTGCCCCATGTGAAGGAATTCCAGGAACCGCCAAATTTTTCCTATAACGTAATTACATGATTAAATCCAGTCTAGTGTGTTCTGATATAGGTTCTTTTAAAAGGTCCAATCACATCTCATTGATGAGGCAGGATAGAAAGGGATGTTTTCCCTGTCTGTCTTGCATCAATTGTTGTCTAATGTTGAAGGGTTCAAGTTTTCAGCACCCTCTCACTGGGGAGGAGTTCGCTATAAAGCATTTTCTGACCTGTGATTTGGAATTTCTTATTTATATATTACAATACCCGTGTTCCTTATGGTATGTCGGTGAGACAACATGTGACTTTAAAACCAGGATAAATTTACACCGACATACCATAAGGAAAAAATTGATGGATTTACCAGTTTCCAAACATTTTGTGGAAAAAGGCCATATAGAGAAACAACTATGATTTTGGATAATAGATGCTGTCCCAATTATGAGAAGAGGGCGAGACCGGGTTCGAATTTTGAAAAAGAAGGAGTTAGGCTAGAGTCACATTATGGATCTGCTAAAAGCTAACATTTTTCATTGTGAAATTTGTGAAAAACGCATGCGTTAACGGATCCATAGGCTCCAATGCAAAAAACGCATTGCAAATGTGCAATGTGTTTGACGCTATGCGTTTTTGCATCAGCAACAAAAGACGCAGCTCGCAGCGTTTTTGGGTATTTTGCAAAAACGCATGCTTTTTTTTAACATGGGACCGTCTGGGAAACGCATGCGTTAATGCATGGTACATATATGCATATATGGTGTATATATATATATGCATGCGTTAGCATGCGTTAATGCTAGCCGTAATTTGGCAACAAAATAGCAACAGAAAAAAACGCCTAGCATTAACGCAGGCTTCCTAAAAACGTTCCTCCGAGTGTGACCCTAGCCTTACAATGGATTATGAGGTTGAACACATTGAAAGCAAATGGTCTCAAATTGGACTTTAAGACTGACTATTTAATGTGAATAACATACAATGTACTTGATGCACTTACCTATGCATTCCCGCTGTATATAATAATGTTTTAATAAGACAAAAAAAAATTTTTTTTGTTTGGTTGAAGATTTGTTGGTAATAATTTTCTTTTGTTTTTTTTCACTTGCAGGCAGTTAATGTTTGAAAAGGAGCATTCACACGAGGATTTTTCTACATATGGATTTTTCTTTACTAAAGAGATTTTTTGTAATTAATATTTCACTGCACAGATCCAGGATCACTGTTCTATATGTTAGGGTGTCATTTTCTTTTGTTTGAATTATTAGGATAATGTTAAGGTATAAGAAAAATAAAAATAATAAAAACAGTTGAATTTGAACACAATTTCTGCTTCGTGCAATCTGTGGGGTAAGATATAAATGGAAAAGCCTGAGTGGAATGGGCACGAGTACAGGGGGTCTCGGGGTTAAAATCCCATGTGGTGCCATCGGTACATATGGAAGGGATATCCCACTTAGTTGATACAAAAAGAACTTGGGTCTTAGCCTATATACACCGATGGTTTATGAATATGGCTCCCCATGATAAGCACACAGAGAATTAAGTGTTCTGTTATAGTCTTTTTGGTTAATCTTTAATATCTCTTTAAAGAGGTTATTTTATATTGGTAGAATTGATGGTGTGCCAATATAGACATAATATATATCAAAACAACTGACTTTTGGAGTAATATTGTTGAGTTATGACAGCTTTTGACTTGGTGGAGGGTCCTATTACATAGTAATCATGGGCACAGTAAAGCTGACAGGAGCGGACTGCATCTAAAATGGTGCCATCGGTTTCAGGATGAATTGAGCAGATGCAGGAGAAAAGTATTGTGGGAAATGTAGTCCAGAGATTACAGGCATGCGCAGTGAGATAGGGAGAACACCGGTGGATCCATGCATAACGGCGTTTTTTTTTTTGAGTGGATCTCCTGATCAAATATGACTGGTGAACACCTGTGTTTTCAATGTTTTTAATTAATTAATACTTTCTGCACAATATGTACATTGCATTCTACTTGATATACATAGTAACATACATACCGTAGTAACATAGTATTTAAGGTTGAAGGAAGCCCTTAAGTCCATCTAGTTCAACCCATAGCCTAACATGTTGATCCAGAGGAAGGCAAAAAAACCCCCATGTGGCAACACTAGCTCCACATTGGGGGAAAAAATTCCTTCCTGACTCCAGATACGGCAATCAGACTAGTTCCCTGGAGCAACGCCCTATCAAAGAATCTAGTATATACAGTGCTTTTATTGTAAAAAAAATTTGCCGGTACGCATTTCTGATTAATTTCTCATTATTCAGTACTGTAGTCTGTATGCTAATTCAATCAAAAACTATGTAATTCAGATTGCAAAAGCAAAATAAAAAATGACTAATACTGTATAAACATTTTTTTTTCACTTGCAAAATATGGTTTTCATATTCCTTAACCAATTTACCTAGGTGTATTCAATTAGAAACGCCAAATTTCAACCAAATTTTCATCAGCCACGATGTCTCAAGTTCATTCTTTACTGTTTCTGGCAATGGCTGACTGCTGACCTCAAAGTATCCAAGAGTCAACGTACTTTGTTGGATCAAACAGCTTCAAAGGTGGCCCACCTAGCCTGACAAAAAGCAGTGAAGAAATAGTCTTTGTCAGCAAAGATCCACGGGATGGTGTCACGATCAGGTTCATTTGCGAAAATCCCTGTTCGCATTCGCTGGAGGAAATAGGAATGGTACAGAGTGCGTGTTGCAGTGGCACCATTTTCTCAGAGCACTTTCTCTCGATCAGGTATTCACGAAATCCGCCCATGACGTCTTTTTCTGCAAGCTGAAATTTTGTACACAAGTTTCTAACTTCCTGCTCGCCGAATGTTAATTGTTTCTGGACATTATCGGCCTAATGATAAAATATGAATGTCGAAATATGATATCAAAATTAAAATATACTAGAACATAAGAAGTTAAGAACAGACTACAGTACTGTACTGAAACTGTTGAACAACAGTACGAATGTTGCTCCCGTCGTGTCATGCGTTGACTTGTCACTTTCTGAACTTTATTATGGCCACGGTCACACAGACCCGTTCCCTGGGTGTCCACTAATATCTGAGGTTTTCTGAAGAAGCGGACGCCGTTAACAGTGTCCGCTTCCTCAGAACTGTTCCCCAAAGGGAACCTTTACTTACTTCTCCGGCCGCTGCACAGACTACGCTTCTGGGGGCCGCTTTTCAGCGGTGTGCAGGAAACCTCAGATATTAGCGGACACCTAGGGAATGGGTCTGTGTGACCCTTGCCTATGTCCGCAAAAAATGTAAGTCTTCAGATTTTCTGGTACGCTGTACCGTCACGTAGCGGCGCAAAAAAAGCACTGAGTATATATAACCAATAATATTATATTTTTCAAGAAAGGCATCCAGGCCCTTCTTAAATGTTAGTAGTGACTCACTCATTACAACATCATGTGGCAGAGAGTTCCATAGTCTCACTGCTCTTACAGTAAAGAATCCGCGTCTGTGATTATGATTAAACCTTTTTTCCTCCAGACGTAGAGGATGCCCCCTTGTCCCAGTCTCAGGCTTAAAAGTAAAGAGATCATTAGAAAGGTCTCTGTACTGTCCCCTCGTATATTTATACATTATTATAAGATCACCCCTAAGCCTTCGTTTTTCCAAGCTAAATAACCCCATGTTTAATAACCTGTCTTGGTATTGCAGACCCCTTAGTCCTCTAATAACCTTGGTCGCTCTTCTCTGGACCCGCTCTAGTTCAGCTATGTCTTTCTTATACACCGGAGACCAGAATTGTACACAGTATTCTAAGTGTGGTCGCACTAGTGACCTGAATAGAGGTAAAATAATGTTCTCCTCATGAGCATCTATGCCTCTCTTAATGCATCCCATTATGTAATATATTTAATGGGATTATCTACTATATAATTGCCGTAGGCACGTTTGTGTCAGACCCCGGCACGCCGTGGATATGTCACACTGTGACGTCACCACGTGCGAGGCATTGCCCGCGTAGCGGGCATTGCGAGCCGTCGCAATGCCCGCATAGCGGGCATTGCGACCCCTCGCCGCTGTCATCCCGCTCCGGAGCAGCTGCTGTCAGCACATGCTGACACAGTGCTCCGGAGCCTGTGCCCCTGTGCTCCTGTGCCCCCGCTCCGGAGCAGCTGCTGTCAGCACATGCTGACACAGTGCTCCGGAGCCTGTGCCCCTGTGCTCCTGTGCCCCCGCTCCGGAGCAGCTGCTGTCAGCACATGCTGACACAGTGCTCCGGAGCCTGTGCCCCTGTGCCACAGCTCCGGAGCAGCTGCTGTCAGCACATGCTGACACAGTGCTCCGGAGCCTGTGCCCCTGTGCCCCCGCTCCGGAGCAGCTGCTGTCAGCATATGCTGACACAGTGCTCCGGAGCCTGTGCCCCTGTGCTCCTGTGCCCCGTCATACTTACCACCAGATCGCACCCGCCTCCGTCTTCCGCCCGCTATCTTCTATGTCGCCGCCACGTACAGATTGAAACCAAGATGGCGGCCGGGAAGTATCACGAGAGTTCCCGGCCGCCATCTTGGTTTCGCCCTGTTCACAGTGGCGACATGCAAGATGGCGATGGAAGTAAGTATTTCGCCGCCACTCTGCCCCCCCCCGGCCTCCACTGACCACTCTGCCCCCCGGCCTCTGCTGACCACTCTGCCCCCCCCCCCGCCTCTGCTGACCACTCCGCTGACCACTTTGCCCCCCTGGCCGCCGCTAACCACTCTGCCCCACCTTCCCTCCACTGACCACTCTGCCCCCCCTTCCCTCCACTGACCACTCTGCCCCCCCACCCTCCGCTGACCACTCTGCCCCCCCAGCCTCTGCTGATCACCCTGCCCCCTGACCTTCGCTGACCACTCTGCCCTCCGTCCTCCGCTGACCACTGAGCGACTGTACAGTGCTGACCACTGAGCCACCGTGCAGTGCTGACCACTGAGCCACCGTACAGTGCTGACCACTGAGCCACCGTACAGTGCTGACTACTGAGCCACCGTACAGTGCTGACCACTGAGCCACCGTACAGTGCTGACCACTGAGCCACCGTACAGTGCTGACCACTGAGCCACCGTACAGTGCTGACCACTGAGCCACCGTACAGTGCTGACCACTGAGCCACCATATACAGTGCTGACCACTGAGCCACCATATACAGTGCTAACCACTGAGCCACCATATACAGTGCTAACCACTGAGCCACCATATACAGTGCTAACCACTGAGCCACTGTACAGTGCTGACCACTGAGCCACCGTACAGTGCTGACCACTGAGCCACCGTACAGTGCTGACCACTGAGCCACCGTAGAGTGCTGACCACTGATCCACCATATACAGTGCTAACCACTGAGCCACCATATACAGTGCTAACCACTGAGCCACTGTACAGTGCTGACCACTGAGCCACCGTGCAGTGATGACCACTGAGCCACCGTACAGTGCTGACCACTGAGCCACTGTACAGTGCTAACCACTGAGCCACCATATACCGTGCTAACCACTGAGCCACCATATACCGTGCTAACCACTGAGCCACCGTACAGTGCTAACCACTGAGCCACCGTACAGTGCTAACCACTGAGCCACTATAAATCTAATTTATAATTGCCTTAGCGCACTTCCGGCATTTTCGGGTCAACTTCCGTTGTCGTGGACGTGGCTGCCGCAAGGCAGCCACGCCACACACGAAGCAGTGGCCGCGTAGCGGCCATTGCGAGTCGTAGCAATGCGCGAGCAATGGCCGTGAGGCCATTGCGAGCCGTTGCTGGATGCCTCTATCATACTTACCACCAGATCGCACCCGCCTCCATCTTCCTGCATGTTCCTCTGTCCTCCATCTTCCGCCCGCTATCTTCTATGTCGCCGCCCCGTACATATTGAAACCAAGATGGCGGCCGGGAAGTATCACGAGAGTTCCCGGCCTCCATCTTGGTTTCGCCCTGTTCACAGTGGCGACATGCAAGATGGCGATGGAAGTAAGTATTTCGCCGCCACTCTGCCCCCCCCTGGCCTCCACTGACCACTCTGCCCCCCCCCGCCTCTGCTGACCACTCTGTCCCCCTTGATCTCCGCTGACCACTCTGCCCCCCTGGCCGCCACTGACCACTCTGCCCCCCCACCCTCCGCTGACCACTCTGCCCCCACTGCCCTCCGCTGACCACTCTGCCCCCCCAGCCTCCGCTGATCACTCTGCCCCCCCCGTTCTCTGCTGACCACTCTGCCTTCCGTCCTCCGCTGACCACTGAGCCACCGAACAGTGCTGACCACTGAGCCACCGTGCAGTGCTGACCACTGAGCCACCGTACAGTGCTGACCACTGAGCCACCGTACAGTGCTGACCACTGAGCCACCGTACAGTGCTGACCACTGAGCCACCGTACAGTGCTGACCACAGAGCCACCGTAGAGTGCTGACCACTGAGCCACAATATACAGTGCTAACCACTGAGCCACCATACACACTGCTAACCACTGAGCCACCGTACAGTGCTGACCACTGAGCCACCGTGCAGTGCTGACCACTGACCCACCGTACAGTGCTGACCACTGAGCCACCGTACAGTGCTGACCACTGAGCCACCGTACAGTGCTGACCACTGAGCCACCGTACAGTGCTGACCACTGAGCCACCGTACAGTGCTGACCACTGAGCCACCGTACAGTGCTGACCACTGAGCCACCGTACAGTGCTGACCACTGAGCCACCGTACAGTGCTGACCACTGAGCCACCGTAGAGTGCTGACCACTGATCCACCATATACAGTGCTAACCACTGAGCCACCATATACAGTGCTAACCACTGAGCCACTGTACAGTGCTGACCACTGAGCCACCGTGCAGTGATGACCACTGAGCCACCGTACAGTGCTGACCACTGAGCCACTGTACAGTGCTAACCACTGAGCCACCATATACCGTGCTAACCACTGAGCCACCATATACCGTGCTAACCACTGAGCCACCGTACAGTGCTAACCACTGAGCCACCGTACAGTGCTAACCACTGAGCCACTATAAATCTAATTTATAATTGCCTTAGCGCACTTCCGGCATTTTCGGGTCAACTTCCGTTGTCGTGGACGTGGCTGCCGCAAGGCAGCCACGCCACACACGAAGCAGTGGCCGCGTAGCGGCCATTGCGAGTCGTAGCAATGCGCGAGCAATGGCCGTGAGGCCATTGCGAGCCGTTGCTGGATGCCTCTATCATACTTACCACCAGATCGCACCCGCCTCCATCTTCCTGCATGTTCCTCTGTCCTCCATCTTCCGCCCGCTATCTTCTATGTCGCCGCCCCGTACATATTGAAACCAAGATGGCGGCCGGGAAGTATCACGAGAGTTCCCGGCCTCCATCTTGGTTTCGCCCTGTTCACAGTGGCGACATGCAAGATGGCGATGGAAGTAAGTATTTCGCCGCCACTCTGCCCCCCCCTGGCCTCCACTGACCACTCTGCCCCCCCCCGCCTCTGCTGACCACTCTGTCCCCCTTGATCTCCGCTGACCACTCTGCCCCCCTGGCCGCCACTGACCACTCTGCCCCCCCACCCTCCGCTGACCACTCTGCCCCCACTGCCCTCCGCTGACCACTCTGCCCCCCCAGCCTCCGCTGATCACTCTGCCCCCCCGTTCTCTGCTGACCACTCTGCCTTCCGTCCTCCGCTGACCACTGAGCCACCGAACAGTGCTGACCACTGAGCCACCGTGCAGTGCTGACCACTGAGCCACCGTACAGTGCTGACCACTGAGCCACCGTACAGTGCTGACCACTGAGCCACCGTACAGTGCTGACCACTGAGCCACCGTACAGTGCTGATCACAGAGCCACCGTAGAGTGCTGACCACTGAGCCACAATATACAGTGCTAACCACTGAGCCACCATACACACTGCTAACCACTGAGCCACCGTACAGTGCTGACCACTGAGCCACCGTGCAGTGCTGACCACTGACCCACCGTACAGTGCTGACCACTGAGCCACCGTACAGTGCTGACCACTGAGCCACCGTACAGTGCTGACCACTGAGCCACCGTACAGTGCTGACCACTGAGCCACCGTACAGTGCTGACCACTGAGCCACCGTACAGTGCTGACCACTGAGCCACCGTACAGTGCTGACCACTGAGCCACCGTACAGTGCTGACCACTGAGCCACCGTACAGTGCTGACCACTGAGCCACCGTACAGTGCTGACCACAGAGCCACCGTACAGTGCTGACCACTGAACCACCGTACAGTGCTGACCACTGAGCCACCATATAGTGCTAACCACTGAGCCACCGTAGAGTGCTAACCACTGAGCCACCGTACAGTGCTAAACACTGAGCCATCGTACAGTGCTAAACACTGAGCCACCGTACAGTGCTAACCACTGAGCCACCATAAAGTGCTAACCACTGACTCACCGTATACAATGTTAAACACTCAGCCACCATACAGTGCTAATCACTCAGCCACCTTATACAGTGCTAACCACTGAACCACCATACTGTGCTAACCACTAAGCCACCGTACAATGCTAACCACTGAGCCACCATACTGTCCTAACTACTGAGCCACCGTGCAGTGCTAAACATTGAGCCACCGTACAGTGCTAACCACTGAGCCACCGTACAGTGCTAACCACTGAGCCACCTTACAGTGCTAACCACTGAGCCATTGTACAGTGCTAACCACTGAGCCAGCATACAGTGCTAACCACTGAGCCACCATAAAGTGCTAACCACTGACTCACCGTATACAATGTTAAACACTCAGCCACCATACAGTGCTAATCACTCAGCCACCTTATACAGTGCTAACCACTGAGCCACCTTATACAGTGCTAACCACTGACCCACCATACTGTGCTAACCAATGAGCCTCCATACAAAGTTAAGCACTCTGCCTCCATATAGTGCTAACCACTGAGCGGCCGTATACTGTGCTAACCACTGAGTCACCCATACTTTGCTAAACACTAAGCCACCGCGCAGTGCTAACCACTGAGCCACCGCGCTGTGCTAACCACTGAACCACCATACTGTGCTAACCACTAAGCCACCGTACAATGCTAACCACTGAGCCACCATACTGTCCTAACTACTGAGCCACCGTGCAGTGCTAAATATTGATCCACCATACAGTGCTAACCACTGAGCCACCGTACAGTGCTAACCACTGAGCCACCTTACAGTGCTAACCACTGAGCCACTGTAAAGTGCTAACCACTGAGCCAGCATACAGTGCTAACCACTGAGCCACCATATACAGTGCCAACCACTGAGGCACCATACAGTGCTAATCACCGAGTCACCGTATACAGTGCTAACCACTGAGTCACATTACTGCTCTAATTATTGAGCCATCATATACAGTGCCAACCACTTAGCCACCATAGAGTGCTAACCACTGAGTCACCGTATACAGTGCTAATCACTGAGTCACATTACTGCTCTAATTATTGAGCCACCATATACAGTGCCAACCATTGAGCCACCATAGAGTGCTAACCACTGAGGCTCAGTTTACAGTGCTAACTATTGAGCCAGCGTATACTGTGCTAACCACTGAGACCCTGTATACTCTGCTAACCACTCAGCCGCCGTATACTCTGCTAACCACTGAGCCGCATAAAGTCTGCTAACCACTGAGTTGCTGTAAACTCTGCTAAGCACAGTGCTGCGGGCAGGAGAGGGCCGGGGGACAGCGGGCGGGTGCGGCCAGGAAGGCCCCCCCGCCCCTACTGCCTGCACCCGGCCGCTGTTCCCCGACCCCCTCCTGCACGCACCCGGCCGCTCTTTCTCGGCCACCTCCTGCCCACACATGGCCGTTGTTCCCCTGCCCCCTTCTGCCCGCTGTTCCCCGGACCCCTCCTGCCCGCACATGGCCGCTGTCCCCTTGACCCCCTCCTGCCGCACCCGATCGCTGTCTCCCTGCCTCCCTCCTGCCCGCATCCGGCCACTGTCCCCCGGCCCCCTCCTGCACGCACCTGGCCGCTCTTCCTCAGCCTCCTCCTGCCCGCACATGGCTGTTATTCCACCAGCCCCCTTCTGCCCGCTGTTCCCCGGCTTGCTCCTGAACGCACCCGGCCACTGTCCCCCAGCCCCCCTGACTGCACCCGCCTGCTGTCTCTTCCTGGACTCCCGCACTGCTGCACACTGGCACCGCTGCACACCGGTACTGCTGTATGTATTCTATCTACTATATAATTGCCGTAGGCACTTCCGTGTTGGACCCCGCAAAAGACCGTGCCTTTGTCACTCTGTGACGTCACCACGTGCGAAGCATTGCCCGCGTAGCGGGCATTGCGACCCCTCGCTGCTGTCAGCACACACCCCCAACCCCTGTCACCACACACCCCCATATGTCCTCACCCCCCCCATATGTCCGCACACCCCTGCTCCGATCCCGCTCCGGAGCCGCTGCTGTCAGCACATGCTGACACAGTGCTCCGGAGCCTCTCCTGTAACCACACTCCCCGATGTCCACACACCCCCCCCCCCCCCCCCGCTGTCACCACACACCCCCCATATGTCCGCATACCATATGTCCGCCAAAATCGCGGCAGATGCGGTGAAAAAAACCGCATCTGCCGCGATTGCCGCATAACCGCTGCACTTGCGGCGCGGTTGCGGTAATCCCCATAGAAAGTATAGGGGGACTTGAGGCAGGTGCGGCAAGTGCGGTTTTGCACTTGCGGCAGGTGCGGCCGCGAAAAAAACCGCGGTCAGCCGTGGTTTATTTCGCGGCCGCACCTGCCGCAAGTGCAAAACCGCACTTGCCGCACCTGCCGCAAGTCCCCCTATACTTTCTATGGATATTATTTGAAAATGTTAAAAAAAATTTAAAAATATTCTAGACACCCGATGCATTTGCATCGGGCTCACAGCTAGTTTAATATAAGCACATGAACATGAGCACTATTGTAAGCAGTTTACCACTGTACCACAATCAAATGTATTATATGTATGAAATATGTGTGTAACTTGAAATTAATTGTAATTGTTTTTAAGTGGAAGATATCAGGCTGTACCCTATAAAACTTTGCTTGAGAAAAGATAAGAAATCCAAAACGTCGCCACGCCATCGGCAATAAAGGTCCACTTTTTTTCATTATTCTGGTGCTGTTTTGTCATTTTTCATCATATATATATATAAATGCAGGGTGGAGAAATTGCAATACATAGCACAGGTTACTTGAAGCCTATGGTGGTAGATGGGAGGGGAGAAATAGAATCTGGAGAAGTAAAATCTAAGATAAGGGGAATAGACAAGTTTATAGTCCTTAGATTAATGGCTGGTCCAAGAACAGGGATGAGGGGGAAGGTGTTTAAATGGTTGTGATATCAGTTCATGTAAGAAGTGTCAAAGTTTATTGTCCTCTAACTGGGGTCTGTTCAAAGATGTGATATCACCAAATGTCCTTTCAATTGATGTGAAAAGCCATGAATCCATGTGAAACATTCATTTCACTTCAAATCTCAATGAGAGAAGAATTTGGGAATACAAATTGATAACGACCTTTGACACATTCAAAGCTGGAATGAATTTCTCACATGGATTCATGGCTTTTTACATTAATTGAAATTTTTTTGAGCATTTGCTTTGTTATCATATAATGTAGCCGAAAAATTCAACTATTCTTGCTCCATTACTCTATAGATGATATTTGTAGAAGGTTTTATTTGAGTGAGCAAATTACCATCATCTTTCACGTTGTGTTTTAGAATCGGTTTCACTTTTCTTGATGACGTGTTCAAATGCCTCATATCCGGTAACCTATTTATAGATGGACAAGCTTTTACAGGATGTAATGTGATTTTAACTCCTGAACAAGTGTGCTGATGCGCATGAAACGCGTAGTTTAATAAAATCTCTTGAAATCTACTCTTCCTTGTATTTGCCTTTTGGTTGGGACCTCAGAATGCAGCGTGATTTTTACAACCCCCTTTGGCTCCTCTTACACATGGCTATGATACTCCTTTGGGTGACTCGCTGCAGCCTTCATCTTCCATGCTTAAAGGGAACCTGTCACCTAATCTATGGCCCCTAAACTATCACTACCTGCCCCTACAGACCCTAACTAGCTCCCTAACCATCCCTGCCTGACCCAATATGGCTTTATATAAGGTGAATTAAACACTTTATAAACTTACAATTTCTCCGTCTGTGGGGCGTTCCTGTCGGCTCTTGTCTGCAGGGCGGGGTCCCCAGAGCCGCGCTCCCCCCGCCTCGCTCCCTTCCTAACGCCCTAATGGGCGGCATTATCGATTTGAAGAGCGGGGGAGCCCATTGGAATCTTCCCGCCCCGCTCTTCATGACGCGAGGCCCGAGACCGCGTCATTTCCGGTCCGCGCATGCGTAGTGCACCGGGTGAAGCCGAGTCCCGGCGTCGCTAGGCAACGATCGGGAGCGTCTTCGGAAGGTGAGTATAGGCGGCCCCCTCCCTCCCAAACCAGCACATATATATGTGTGTGTAATCCACATGTACATATGTATTACACACACACACACATATATGCATTCACTTTGATTAGGCACATTTCATATGTGCATCTATATATATATATATATATATATATATATATATGCACATATATATAGTTAGATTGTGTGTGTGTGTGTATACATACGTGTGTGTGTGTGCATGTGTATACATACGTGTGTGTGTGTGCATGTGTATACATACGTGTGTGTGTGTGCATGTGTGTATACTTACGTGTGTGTGTGTATACATACGTGTGTGTGTGTAGACATACGTGTGTGTGTGCATGTGTGTGTATACATACGTGTGTGTGTGTGCATGTGTATACTTACGTGTGTGTGTGTGTGCATGTGTGTGTATACTTACGTGTGTGTGTGTGGTGCATGTGTGTGTATACTTACGTGTGTGTGTGTGTGCATGTGTGTGTATACTTACGTGTGTGTGTGTGTGCATTTGTGTGTATACTTACTTGTGTGTGTGTGTGCGTGCATGTGTGTGTATACATACTTGTGTGTGTGTGTGCATGTGTGTATACATACTTGTGTGTGTGTGTGTGCGTGCATGTGTGTGTATACTTACTTGTGTGTGTGTGTGCGTGCATGTGTGTGTATACATGTGTGTGTGTGTGCGTGCATGTGTGTGTATACATACTTGTGTGTGTGTGTGCATGTGTGTGTATACATACTTGTGTGTGTGTGTGTGCATGTGTGTGTATACATACTTGTGTGTGTGTGTGTGCATGTGTGTGTATACATACTTGTGTGTGTGTGTGTGCATGTGTGTGTATACATACTTGTGTGTGTGTGTGTGCATGTGTGTGTATACATACTTGTGTGTGTGTGTGTGTGCGTGTGTGTGTATACATACTTGTGTGTGTGTGTGTGTGTGCATGTGTGTGTATACATACTTGTGTGTGTGTGCGTGCATGTGTGTGTATACATACTTGTGTGTGTGTGTGTGTGTGCATGTGTGTGTATACATACTTGTGTGTGTGTGTGTGTGCATGTGTGTGTATACATACTTGTGTGTGTGTGTGTGTGTGCATGCATGTGTATACATACTTGTGTGTGTGTGTGTGTGCATGCATGTGTATACATACTTGTGTGTGTGTGTGTGTGTGCATGCATGTGTATACATACTTGTGTGTGTGTGTGTGTGCATGTGTGTGTATACATACTTGTGTGTGTGTGTGTGTGCATGTGTGTGTATACATACTTGTGTGTGTGTGTGTGTGCATGCATGTGTGTGTGTGTGCATGTGTGTGTATACATACGTGTGTGTGTGTGTGTGCATGTGTGTGTATACTTACGTGTGTGTGTGTGCATGTGTGTGTATACTTACGTGTGTGTGTGTGTGTGCATGCATGTGTGTGTATACTTACGTGTGTGTGTGTGTGCGTGCATGTGTGTGTATACTTACGTGTGTGTGTGTGCGTGCATGTGTGTGTATACTTACGTGTGTGTGTGTGTGCATGTGTGTATACATACTTGTGTGTGTCTGTGTGTGCATGTGTGTGTATACTTACATGTGTGTGTGCATGTGTGTGTATACTTACGTGTGTGTGTGTGCATGTGTGTGTATACTTACGTGTGTGTGTGTATACATACACGTGTGTGTGTGTGTGCGTGCCTGTGTGTGTATACATACTTGTGTGTGTGTGCGTGCATGTGTGTATACATACTTGTGTGTGTGTGTGCGTGCATGTGTGTGTATACATACATGTGTGTGTGTGTGCGTGCGTACGTGCATGTGTATGTATACATACGTGTGTGTGTGTGTGTGTGTGTGTGCGTGCATGTGTGTATACATACTTGTGTGTGTGTGTGCGTGCATGTGTGTGTATACATACTTGTGTGTGTGTGTGCGTGCGTGCGTGCATGTGTATGTATACATACTTGTGTGTGTGTGTGTGTGTGTGTGTGTGTGCGTGCATGTGTGTGTATACATACGTGTGTGTGTGTGTGTGCATGTGTGTGTATACATACTTGTGTGTGTGTGTGTGCATGTGTATATATATTTTGTAGATAGAGAGACTGAGGGTGAGAGGGTCTGTGAGTTTTGTGTAACGCTGGGACCTGGGTGACGCAGTAAACTTCACCTGAGGTCAGAGTTAATCCTCGTCACTCTATCTGACCTCAGGTGATCTACACTGATGTCACCCTGTTCACATCGGTAACAGAAAACTCACTCTATGTGGGTCACGCTGTGAAGTGGGAAGTTTTACATGAGGTCAGAGAAACACATTGCTTTATCCGACCTCAGGTGACACAGACCATGAACTCTCCCCCTTCACTGCACGAGCCTTCAAATATAACTTTTAGGGAATCTTCACTAACGGACGGACCTCTACCAGGATCCTGGATGGGTATGTGGGAGTAATAAAGATGGAGTCAAAATACGTGTTTGTGTTTTTTGTTGTAATAAAAAATTTTTTCTCGGTGTTGTGTCTTCTTTACTACTAAATAGAGATTCATAATGGCCGTGTCTAACATTGGCATGACATTATAAATCTCGGGCTTAGTGCCAGCTGCTAAAAGAAAGGTGGCATTAACCCCTTATTACCCAGTCTGCCACCGCCACAGGGCAGCTGGAAGAGCTGGGTACAGCTCCAGAATATTGCGCTTCTATAAATGCGCAATTTTCTGGGGCGGCTGCGAGCTGCAATTCTCAGTGGGGGTGGCCCAGAACGCTTGGGCCTCCCTACGCTGGGGATTCCAGCCCTCAGCTGCCTAGTTGTACCTGGCTGGCAAAGAAAAATGCGGCGAAGCCCCACGCCGTTTTTTTTCTTGTCAGCCAGGTACACCTAGGTAGTTGGGGGTGGATGGCAGCTCCTAGCTGCCTAGTTGTACCTGGCTGGCAAAGAAAAATGTGGCGAAGCCCCACGCCGTTTTTTTTCTTGCCAGCCAGGTAGACCTAGACAGCTGTGGGCTGCCATCCACCCCCTACTACCTAGGTGTACCTGGCTTGCATGAAAAAACGGCATCTGTCTTCACTACATTTTTCTTTGCCAGCTAGGTACAACTAGTCAGCTGGGGGTGGATGGCAGCTCCCAGCTGCCTAGTTGTACCTGGCTGGCAAAGAAAAATGCGGCGAAGCCCCACGCCGTTTTTTTTCTTGTCAGCCAGGTACACCTAGGTAGTTGGGGGTGGATGGCAGCTCCTAGCTGCCTAGTTGTACCTGGCTGGCAAAGAAAAATGTGGCGAAGCCCCACGCCGTTTTTTTTCTTGCCAGCCAGGTAGACCTAGACAGCTGTGGGCTGCCATCCACCCCCTACTACCTAGGTGTACCTGGCTTGCATGAAAAAACGGCATCTATCTTCACCACATTTTTCTTTGCCAGCCAGGTACAACTAGTCAGCTGGGGGTGGATGGCAGCTCCCAGCTGCCTAGTTGTACCTGGCTGGCAAAGAAAAATGCGGCGAAGCCCCACGCCGTTTTTTTTCTTGTCAGCCAGGTACACCTAGGTAGTTGGGGGTGGATGGCAGCTCCTAGCTGCCTAGTTGTACCTGGCTGGCAAAGAAAAATGCGGCGAAGCCCCACGCCGGTTTTTTTCTTGTCAGCCAGGTACACCTAGGTAGTTGGGGGTGGATGGCAGCTCCCAGCTGACTAGTTGTATGTGGCTGGCAAGAAAAAAATGGCATGTGGCTT